>SKCR01023433.1:0-311845 GCA_019454045.1 Zanthoxylum bungeanum | reverse complement strand
AATAATGTATATCAGATGGATATTAGTTGGGTGGGGGCAATTTTGGAAATTATTGTAATAAATTTGATTTATTAAATTGGACCTGCGTGTCCAGCTTTATCACCTCTATTCTCTTTGTATTCTCTTCTCACCCATTCCCCTCAATGTAAATGAGGTTTCTTTAGAAGTGTAGTGTAACGGGTAGAAGTAATACAAGTGCTAGCTTGAGAGAGAAAGGTCTAGATTTGATCTAGGATCAATGTGTTAAGTATCCATCCGCATATCATTATTATTTATTTTCATATGCACTTTATTATGTATTTAGAATGCATGTTTAAGGGTGTATGATGATGAGACCTTAACAAAGATAATAAATTGGTAGCCAATTTGCACGCGAAAAACCCTCATCAAATATCATGCGTTTTTCCTTCCATTGAGTGATTCTTACTCAAGATCCGAGATTGGCATTGGGTTGTTGGCCAAAGTCAAGCCCTTTGTCCGTCAAAGATGTGTTTGAATCACGAGAGTTTTGTTCTATATCGGTGTCTTGTCCAAGTTGTGGTTTGTTGGCCAAAGTCAAGACCACTTCTTGTCACTCTCGACATTGATTACGAAGCTTTCCATGGTCAATGGGTCGCGCTTGACTGGGATCATTAGGTTTGTTGTGCCAAAGCCAAGGCCTAGTTGATTCAGAGGAAAAAGGTTAGGGTACATATTGGATATTTAGGCATATATAAGATATATGTTTCGGACTTGGATGTCCACCTACCGGATCTAGGAGTTGGATTGGATCCAATTGATCTTAGAGATCTACCTAGTTAATTATCATACAATTTGTTGGCCAAAGTCAAGATTGTGTGACATTTAACGGGATCCTAGCCCACTAGGAAACACGGTTTCCCGAGTGCTCGACAGAGGGTTAGAGGCTCGCCGAAAAATAGTGGGAGGCAAGAATTGAATTTGCAATATTCGTTCAAATAATTGCCATACGCGCTCAAACAAATATCACTCGTCAAATAATTAAAAGTATTAGTTGGACAATATTTAATGTTGTTTTAATTAATATAGTTAGACTATATTCAAATAAATTCAATAATAGTTGATTTTATAATTGGATTATAGTAATCAATATAATTAATTAATATTATAGTTGATTAAATAATTGTATTATTGTAATCATTATGATAAATAGTACCTGAAATAATTGATTAATAGTTGGACTATTAAAATCAAGAAACATTGAAAGATTGGACATTTAAATATAATCTTGGATTACAATATTTAAATGGTTTAAATTTTCAAATTGGGAATGAATTTCAGGATGGTCCTGGAAATAAATAATAAGTTACTTTATTTGATAAAATAACCTATATGCCTTAGCCCAGATTTAAGCAAATAGTAGAGCATAATCTTTGGAAGATTTTTGTGATGATGACTTTAGTGCTAATTCAATATACTTGTAATAAATCTATGTTTAGATTTAAGAAGTATTATATTTGCAATTAATAATTCTTGGAGAATTAATGACTAATCTCAAGGAGATAAAGTCAAACTTTGCAATTAGGTAAGTAGCGCAAGGCGCACCTTACCTCATATTCTAGAAACCAAGGCTTGGCCAAAGGCTTCTGAAATATTGGAAAGGGTAAAGGCAAAATCATTATATCTTTTGGGAAGATAAAGGACATATCCTAAAATTCTGCTTAAATGTGGCAAATGGGATCGCGTAAGCGTGACTGCGTTTGGACAAAGCAGACATGAAGGAATTAAAGAAAGGGCAAGGCTCTGACTTTAAATATGTTTGTCATAATTATGTCACATACTAGTATTGAAATTGGATTTTAAAATACTTAGTATGGTACATAGAATATATGTACTGATGTGCAGAATCTGCTGTGAGCAGGATACTGACTTCAGTGAGATTTAATCTACGAATGGAAAACGGGACGTAAGTCGCTGTTTTAATCGTAGATACCTAAATTTAGGAACTACCTTCGGGTATGTACTTAAATTAGGAAACTGTTATAATGTAACTAGTTGACTAGATACATTATCTCTATATCAGTGTTTAATCCATTGTGGATAAACCTTTATATTCTAGAACACTAAAGTGTTTCATTATATAAAGATGAATTGAGATAAACACATTAGATGTGAATAACAGTATTTATATTTTGAATATAAATAAATCTCGAACATATAATATGACAAACTAATAGCTCATACTGATTTGATCAAAAGAGACTTATTTATGGCATTGTTGTCTGGGACACAACCAAACAAGAATCGTATATCCGCACTTTTGAAGAGTGGGTACTAGGACTAATTTGATTCCAATCAAATAAAGTCTACGAATCTAGTTTATTGGGCAAAGTGCCTAAAATACTATTTACTTGGTAAAAGTGTAAATGCCACAGATCTGTTAGCCCTAGTTCATAGTGAAGCAAGTGGGCCTATGTCTAGCTAGGCTAGAGATGGATATGAATATTTCGTGACCTGTACGGATGTGGCATCGTGTTATGGTTATGTGTTTCTTTTAAAGAACACAAATCGGAAACTTTTAGAGTTTCGACACGAAATAGTCAAACAGATAGACTAAAGTATTAAACCGTCACGGTAAGACCGTAATGGAAAATACTTAAGCAATAAGTTTCACATATACTTGAAAGAGTATAGTATTCTTTCAATGAGGACTCCTCCCGAGACACATCAGTTTGACGGTGTGTCCGTACGGAGAAACCGAATTTTGTTGGACATGATAAGGTTTATCATGAGTCGCTCTGAGCTATCGTTTCCTTCAACGGATATGCATTAACAGTGCAAAACTTATTTAGAATAAGGTTCCATGAAATCTGTTTGACAGAATTCATATTGGATATGAACGGGAAAGAAACTGGGTTTCACATTCCTGTAGATTTGGGTATGCTGGGCATATGTTTGGATGATACCAAACTAAAAAAACCAAATCGGATAAGTTCCAAATGTAGGTTATCCTAAGGAAAATCATAAGTATAGTACTTATACAACTCACTAGAGAACAATTGTAATTGTTGCTCACCATGCGGTCTTCCTTAGAGGAATACCGATATGCAGTGGTAAGTGGGAGGACAGTAAAACTCGATGAAAATCGGAGTGATACTTTTCAAGGCACGAAGTCCTTAATGGAACACAAATAGTTCATCAAGGATGAAACTATACCAGTAATCTTCAAATACACAAGAACCGCGTAGATCGGAGAGAATCAGAAAAAACAACCTGGTTATGTTTTCTGATGTCACCTCATAAAGATGTCAATCTTATAAGGAAGATAAATCGACTACGACTGAGGAAGTATACAAGGTATCGACTCCCTTTTATGGCAAAGTGCCATGAGTCAAATTGATTCCATGTAAAACACTATGTTAAGATACTAGTTGATGTACCATAGGGCATTGTGCCTATAGGTACTGTATATTCTTCAAGGAAGACATACATGGAAGGAACAACATACCAACGTACAAAGCTAGGCTTGTAGCGGAAAGGTATCGTTATCAACATTGTGTTGATTACGGTTCAACCTTTTACCTGTTGCCACGGTAAATCCATTTGGATAATGCTTGCTGAAGCTGCACGTTTCATTTATGAAATGTGTCAGTTAAAGATCAAAATCGCTTTCCTTAAACGGAAACCTTTTGGAGGATGTTTAAACATCTGACGATTTTGTCGTACTAAAACTAGTAAACAAGGTTTGCGGTTACTCGATCCATGTTTGGATTGAAGCAAGCATTAGGTTCTTGGAACTGACGTTTTGATGTAATCATAAAGTGTATGATTTAATTTAAAATGAATATGATTCTTGTGTATGTATAAGGAGATTAGTGGGAGCACACTTACATGACTGTCATATAAATAATGATAACATATATCATTTCTTGGAAATGAAATTCCCATAATAACATTGGCGAAAGCCTGGCTTTCGAGAAAATTCTCCGTAGAATTCTTGGGAGTAACAACCTTTATTCTAGGAATAAAGATCTACTGGGATAGATTAAGTTGTTAAAACTCTGTGATAACTCGTACATTGAAAAATGTACGTGACCTGGTGTCTCATACGCTTTGAGCATATTGATTCAGATTCACGATCAGGCCAATCCAGTGATAGTCACTGGATTGATGTTAAGAACATCCGTTAGAATCTTAGAGATCTAAGGATGCTGTCTTAATCTGTGGTGAAGGAGAACTTGAAGTGACTGGGATCATTACTACTGCAAGTTTCCAAACCGATAAAACGACTAAAAGTCGCAATCGGTACTGTACAGTTTGAATAACGGTACAGTGAGCTGGAAAGCTTCCAAGCAAGATACTGTTACCGAATAAACAACAAATGCAGATTATTACTGCAGCTGAGGCAGCAATAGAAGCCATTTGGGTCGATAATAAATCTAATTAGATTAGATATAGTTCTGTTAGCAGCTGAGCTAGGCGTCAGCGCAGGCTAAAGAATTAATAGTCTCATCAACGATCCAGATACATACTTCGACTATTCATCTGATTCGTTCGGATCATACATCGTGGCGAAGTGATGATCGTATAAATCGCATCAGACGATAATCATACAAATCCGCTGATGAAAGCTTTTCTCAGCAATTTGAGCCAACCGTACATAGTTCGGATGTTAGGCACTCGAATGACTGGCTATAGGCCAAGTGGGAGATTGTTGGACAGTTAAGACCCATAACGTCATTATTTGTACAGATCATGGTGTTGTTGTACAAATTAACTATGTGACAAAGGAGATTGCACTCTTATCATTTGTGATTAGATCACCTAGATATATAAATGATGAGAGGTCCTTATGATTTGTTCCTTGATTGAGAATGATATGAGACAGTATCAATGAATGAAGGATAAATCATTAAATATCCCTAGTCAGAGTATTATCGAGATTGGACATCAATAAATACGTAAAAGACTAGTATTGCACTTGTGCGCGTTGTGATGGAACAACGGCATAGTTCTCATATATTTAAGTATTGGATACTTATGCAAGTGCGATAGGAGGTTGTGTTTCACCGATGGTACGGTAAACAACTTCACTCAGGATAGACCCCCTCGGAATCCCATTGGTAGTTTGACTATGTGTCTATGGGAGTCCGATATCAAGGTAGGTGTATTTGGTCTTAACCTGAGACTTGCACCGCTTATGCTTACGACAATCAATATATTTGGTTGAGGTCGTCCAGGTCTTAACCGGTTTTGTGTACGCCGATACTGGGTATATTGAGAATCGTAGAGTATTGGGTGTGATGTCAAGACGGAAGTATCACTATAGTCATAGTGGAGATGATGTCACGCAGGATACAGTATTAGTACTCTTAAGTGCTGCGCGGCCATCGGGATATTATGACTTGGTCATGTATATCCGATTATAGAGACTAGTTACCAGACATCCGACATGTGCTTCGTACGGGGCAGACACAACTCCAGCCCGGCCTAGCACGTGACCATCCGATTTGGACCGATATGCACTATACGATGTATACTACGCCTGATATAGATCATATATTCTTGTAAGGATATTTCCGGAGAATTGGGTAGGCATGGCGCTTTGCTAGAAGCCAACCTTGTCTTGTGAATCGGTAAAACATAGTAGTTGGTACGTACGTGTTTGGATAGTCCGACGATCGTATTTACTACCAACATATCTGGGGATCTCATGGGTCGCTTCCCAATAATTCACCAATGATGTATGACTTGCACTTTAATTAATCTGGGATTAATTGGATGAGAGAGAAAATTAATCTAAGATAAATTTCGGAGATATTTTATCTAGGATAAAATATCAATAAAAGAGAGATAACGATTAATTTGGAATTAATCGATAAATTAATATATTTGATATATTAAGAAAATTGGATTTCGACGCGTAATTAAAATTAGATTTTAATTCGGGCGAACGAATTAATTTAGAATTAATTCATTAGCGACGTGAATAGTAATTCGCTAGGCGTAATCATTTAATTACGACGTGATGGATAAATCATTAATTTGGAATTAACGAACCTGAGCCTGAGATTATTTACGAGCGCATTCGCATTTCAAATTCGAGTGCGGCACGCAAGTCAAATCAAGCGTCAAATCATTAGTCGCATCAAGCGTCAAATCACTTGTCACTTTGAGTGATGTGACTTGACAACATGTCACTTTATTAAAGTTGATATGACTTGATGGATTTTTGATGCTTGAGTGTGGAACACTCAAAGTGTTTAAAATTGATTAATTTGACTTTTTGAATGTTCAATTAATTGGTAAATCATTTTATTATTTAGAAAAATATATATATTAAATGATTTACACATTTGTATCAATTAACACAACTCTCTCTCTCTCTCTTATTTTTCTTTCTTCCTCACGCCCTTGGGGCATTTTCATTTCTGGTTTTGCTCAAAACCGTGAGCAATGGGAAGAGATTAATGGGGTTTTATGGCAAAACTCAAGCAAAGGTGTTAGGGAAACTTACCCATGAGCCGGGAATCATTCGATGAAGATTCGGAGCTCAAATCCTTGGATTAAAATTGAAACAGTGGGTTGTGAACTGCAGTGTTTGGGCGCCACTTTGAAGGGAAAAATTTGATTTTATTCGTCTTCAAATCGTCTCAACCGATCAATGTAAGTATTCTGTAACTTCTTTGATTTGTTTTCGCACATATTTCATGCTTGTTTGATGATCTTGGGACCTATATTTAAACCAACACTAGCATACTACAAAGTCTTACGAAGGTGATAGGGAAGTCTACCCATGAGCCAGGAATCGTTTGACTAAAGTTTAGAGCTTGGAACTTAGCTCAAAATTGAAATCTTGGAGAGGGACTGCAGTGGACTGCCGTGACTTCCATTGGGCAGAAAATGAATTTTTGTTCGATGCCGCGTCGCTCAACCGATCGATGTGAGTATTCCGTAACTTCGTTGATTTGTATTCGCACATATTTCATGCTTATTATTGATATTGGGACATTAATAGAAACCAACAATGGTATCAGATCAAGGTTGAGCATGAAAATATTTAGGGCTTAAAATTGGGTAAATCGTATTTGAGCATGATTTAATGAAATTGGATGAATGAATATGCTTAAATGTGTTTTAATTGAAGTTTGATTTGATCAATTTCAAGAAAAATTGTTTGGAACAAATTTGCCCAAAATTTGGGTGTTGGCCGAATGTCATTATGCCCTAAATTATTGGTGATTTTTTGTTTTTTGATTCATTGGATGAGTTGGAAACGATTGAGGATGTTGATTTAATGTCGATTGAGGAATTAATTTGATTGAAACCGAATCAGACACAAAATCCCTCCATTACCGAGACTATAACATGTATTTTTGGGTTTGCTTTTTTGATAAAATATGTTGGACATGTTTTGTTGATAAGCATGATTAATTATGCTAATTGATGTTTTAGAAACGTTAATTGGGTAATTAATTATGTTATGCACTTTTTTTAATTAAAGTAAGAAATTGGATTTTTAGAATTTAATTAAATTCGGCTTTAAATTGGATTTGGGCTTTAAATGTTGTAAATAGGCTTATTGGGCTTGGTTGTACCAAGATGGGTTTAGGCTAAATTGGTTTGATCCAATTGGGCCCAAAACCGCATCCATAAAGGCCAAATGCGACTAATGGACCTTTAAAGTTTAATTGGGCCTAAAGGGACCAAATTGATTTCTAGGCTTATGGGGTAATTCTCGGATTGGACTTTGGTTATTGGGTTTGATCCGAGTTGACCAAAAGTCCACGCCTTAAGAAATTAATTAAAAGCCCATTGGACTTTAATTAAATTGACGTTGGACGTTAATCGGGTTCTGAGACCTGTAACGATTAAATTTGGAATTTAAGTCGTAAAGGTTTATTAATAAAGTGTAATATTTAATTTGGAATTAAATGGCGAATTAATATTAAATACAAATTGAATTGGATTTAATTATGTAGTTTAATTTAATTCAAGAATTCGTACTTTGAGTACTTATTCGCAAAACGAGTTTGACTCGAGCAAAATCAAATCATTGTTTGAACATTGGATAGTCATTAATTATCAGATAATTAATTTGATTAGATTGATTGATAACATGTTTGTGTGAATACATGGTTGCGATGCATGAATAATGTCTATCAGATGGATATTAGTGGGTGGGGCAATTTTAGAAATTGTTGTATTAAATTTGGAATTTATTAATTGGACCTGGGTGTCCAGCCTTATTACCTCCTTATTCTTTGTATTCTCTTCTCACCTATTCCCCTCAATGTTAATGAGGTTTCTATAGAAGTGTAGTGTAACGGGTAGAATTAAATACATGTGCTAGCGGGAGAGAGAGAGAGAGATTTGATCTAGGATCAATGTGTTAAGTATCCATCCGCATATCATTATTATTTTCATATGTTCTTTATTATGTGTTTAGAATGCATATTTAAGGGTGTATGATGATGAGACCTTAACAAAGATGATAAATTGGTTGCCAATTTGCACGCGAAAACCCTCATCAAATATCATGCGTTTTTCTTTCCATTGAGTGAGTCTTACTCAAGATCTGAGATTGGTATTGGGTTGTTGGCCAAAGTCAAGCCCTTTGTCCATCGAAGATGTGTTTGAATCACGAGAGTTTTGTTCCATATCGGTGTCTTGTCCAAGTTGAGGTTTGTTGGCCAAAGTCAAGACCACTTCTTGTCCATCGACATTGATTACGAAGCTTTCCATGGTCAATGGGTCGCGCTTGACTGGGATCATTAGGTTGTTGTGCCAAAGCCAAGGCCTAGTTGATTCAGAGGAAAAAAAGGTTTGGGTACGTATTGGATATGAAGGCATTTATGGGATATATGTTTCGGACTTGGATGTCCACCTACCGGACCTAGGAATTGGATTGGATCCAATTGATCTTAGAGATCTACCTAGTTAATTATCATACAATTTGTTGGCCAAAGTCAAGATTGTGTGACATTTAACGGGATCATAGCCCACTAGGAAACACGGTTTCCCGAGTACTCGACAGAGGGTTAGAGGCTCGCCGAAAAATAGTGGGAGGCAAGAATTGAATTTGCAATATTCGTTCAAATACTTGCCATACACGCTCAAACAAATATCACACGTCATATAAATTAAAAGTATTAGTTGGACTAATATTTAATGTTGTTTTAATTAATATAGTTAGACTATATTCAAATAAATTCAATAAATAGTTGATTTTATAATTGGATTATAGTAATCAATATAATTGAATTAATATTATAGTTGATTAAATAATTGTATTATTGTAATCATTATGATAAATAGTACCTGAAATAATTGATTAAATAGTTGGACTATTAAAATCAAGAAACATTGAAAGATTGGACATTTAAATATAATATTGGATTACAATATTTAAATGGTTTAAATTTTCAAATTGGGAATGAAATTTCAGGATGGTCCTGGAAATAAATAATAAGTTACTTTATTTGATAAAATAACCTATTATGCCTTAGCCCAGAATTAAGCAAATAGTAGAGCATAATCTTTGGAAGATTTATGTGATGATGACTTTAGTGCTTAATTCAATATACTTGTAATAAATCTATGTTTAGATTTAAGAAGTATTATATTTGCAATTAATAATTCTTGGAGATTAATGACTAATCTCAAGGAGATAAAGTCAAACTTTGCAATTAGATAAGTAGCGCAAGGCGCACTTTACGTCAATATTCTAGAAATCCAAGGCTTGGCCAAAGACTTCTGAAATATTGAAAAAGGGTAAAGGCAAAATCATTATGATCTTCTGGGAAGATTAATGACATATCCCAAAGTGACTGTCGTTTGGATATGGCAGACATGAAGGAATTAAAGAAATGGCAAGGCTCTGACTTTAAGGATGTTTGTCAAATTATGTCCATTACTAGTATTAAAATTGGATTTTAAAATACTTAGTATGGTACATAAAATATATGTATTGATGTTCAGAATCGGCTGTGAGCAGATAATGACTTCAACTTCAAGCTGAGGTTAATCTGCGAATCGGAAACGGGACGAAAGTCGCTGTTTCGACCATAGATACCTAAATTTAGGAACTACCTTCGGGTATGTACTTAAATTAGGAAACTGTTATAATGTAACTAGTTAGACTAGAAACATTATCTCTATATCAGTGTTTAATCCATTGTGGGTAAACCTTTATATTCTAGAACACTAAGGTGTTTTATTATATAAGATGATATTGAGATAAACACATTAGATGTGAATAACAGTATTTATATTTTGAATATAAATAAAATCTCGAACATATAATATGACAAACTAATAGCTCATACTGATTTGATCAGTAGAGACTTATATGTGGCATTGTTGTCTAGGACACAATTAAGCAAGACTCGTATATCCACACTTTTGAAGAGTGGGTACTAGGACTGATTTGACTACTCAAATAAAGTCTACGAATCTAGTTTATTAGGTAAGGTACCTAAAACACTATTTACTTGGTAATAGTGTAAGTGCCACCGATCTGATAGCGCTATTAATATTGAAGTAAGTGGGCCCATGTCTAGCTAGGCTAGAGATGGACATGAATATTTCGTGACTTATACGGATGCGGCATCGCTTTAAGGTTATGTGTTTCTTTTAAAGAATACAAGTCGGAAACTTTTAGAGTTTCAACACGAAATAGACAAACAGATCGGCTAAAGTATTAAACCGTCACGGTAAGACCGTAATGGAAAATACTTAAGCAATAAGTTTCAAATATACTTGAAAGAGTATAGTATTCTTTCAAATGAGGACTCCTCCTAGAACACGTCAGTTTCACGGTGTGTCCATACGGAAAACCGATTTTATTGGACATGATAAGGTTATCTTGAGTCGGTCTTAGCTACATTTTCCTTCAAAGATAAGCATAAACAGTGCAAAACTTATTTTGAATAAGGTTCCATGGAAATTCTGTTTGACAGACTTCATATTGGATATGAACCGGAAGGAAACAAGGTTTCACAGTCCGGAAGATTTGGGTATGCTGGGCATATGTTTGGATGATACCAAACTAAAAACCTAAATCGGATAAGTGCCAAATGTAGGTTATCCTAGGGAAAACCATAAGTATAGTACTTATACATCTCACTAGAGAACAATTGTAATTGTTGCTCAATCCTTAGAGGAATACCGATATGCAGTGGTAAGTGGGAGGACAGTAAAACTCGATGAAAATCTGAGTAATACTGTTTCAGGCATGAAGTCCTTAATGGAACAAAAATAGTTCATCAAGGATGAAACCATACCATTAATCTTCGTATACACAAGAACAGCGTAGATCAGAGAGAATCAAAAAATAACCTGAAGTATGGGTTTATGATCTCACCTCATAAAGATGTCAATCTTGTTGAGGTATACCAACCGACTACGAATGAGGAAGTGATACAAGGTATCGACTCCATTCATGGCAAAGTGCCATTAGTCCAAAATGGATTCCATGTATAACAACTATGTTTGAACACTAGTTGATATAGCGTAAGGCATTGTGCCTATAGGTACTGTATAAGTCTTCAAGGAAGACATACATGGAAGGCAACATACCAACGTACAAAGCTAGGCTTGTAGCGGAAAGGTATCGTTATCAACATTGTGTTGATTACGGTTCAACCTTTTACCTGTTGCCACGGTAAATCCATTTGGATAATGCTTGTTGAAGCCGGACGTTTCATTTATGAAATGTGTCAGTTAAAGATCAAAATCGCTTTCCTTAAACAGAAACCCTTTGGAGGATGTTTATAACATCCTGACGATTTTGTCGTACTAAAACCCGTAAACAAGGTTTGCAGGTTATTCGATCCATGTTTGGATTGAAGAATGCATTAGGTTCTTGGAATCATCATTTTGATGTAATCATAATGGTCTATGATTTAATTCAAAACAAAATGATTCTTTTGTATATAAGAAGGTTTGTGGAAGCGCACTAACAAGAATGTCCTTGCATAAAATAATGATAACATATTCATTTCTTGGGAATGAAATTCCCATATAAAATAATCGGCGAAAGCTTGGCTTTCGAAGAAAATTCTCCGTAGAATTCTTAGGAGTAACAAGCATTACTCTAAGAATAAAGATCTACTGGGATAGATTAAGTTGTTAAGACTCTGTGAGAACTCATACATTGAAAAATGTACGTGACCTGGTGTCTCATACGCTTTGAGCATATGGATTCACAATCAGGACAACCCAGGTGATGGTCACTGGATTGATGTTAAGAACATCCGTTAGAATCTTAGAGATCTAAGGATGCTGTCTTAATCTGTGGAGAAGGAGAACTTGAAGTGACTGGGATCACTACTGCAAGTTTCCAAATCGATAAAACGACTGAAAGTCACAAACGGTACTATACAGTTTGAATAACGGAGCAGTGAGTTGGAAATCTTCAAAGCAAGATACTGTTACCGAATAAACAACAAATGCGGATCATTACTGCAGCTGAAGCAGCAAAAGAAGCCATCTGGGTCCATAATAAATCTAATTAGATTAGATATAATTCTGTTAGCAGCTGAGCTAGGCGTCAGCGCAGGCTAAAGAATTAATGGTCTCATCAACGATCCAGATACATACTTCGACTAATCATCTGATTCGTTCGGATCATACATCGTGGCGATGTGATGATCGTATAAATCGTATTAGACGATAATCATACAAATCCGCTGACAAAAGCTTTTCTCAGCAATTTGAGCGAACCATACATAGTTCGGGTGTTAAACACTTGAGTGACTGGCTATAGGCCAAGTGGGAGATTGTTGGACAATTATGAACCATAGTGTCACTATTTGTACAGATCATTGTGTTGTTGTACAAATTAACTATGTGACAAGGAGATTGCACTCTTATCATTTGTGATTAGATCACCTAGATATATAAATGATGAGACAGTATCAATCAACGAAGGATAAATCATTAAATATCCCTAGCCAGAGTATTATCGAGATTGGACATCGATAAATACGTAAAAGACTAGTATCGCACTTGTGCGCATTGTGAGGGGACAACGACATAGTTCTCATATATTTAAGTATTGGATACTTATGCAAATGCGGTAGGAGGTTGTGTTTCACCGATGGTACGGAAAACAGCTTCGCTCTGGATAGACCCCCTCAGAATCCCATTGGTAGTTTGACTATGTGTCTATGGGAGTCCGACATCAAGGTAGGTGTATTTGGTCTTAACCTGAGACTTGCACTGCTAATGCTTACGACAATCAATATACTTTGGTTGAGGTCATCCAGGGCTTTAACCGGTTCTGTGTATGCCGATACTAGGTATATTGAGAATCGTAGAGTATTGGGTGTGATGTCAAGACGGAAGTATCACTCCAGTCATAGTGGAGATGATGTCACGCAGGATATGGTATTAGTACTCTTAAGTGCTACACGGCCATCGGGATATTATGACTAGGTCATGTATGTCCAATTATAGAGACTAGTTACCAGACATCCGACATGTGCTTCGTACGGGGCAGACACAACTACAGCCCCAGGCCTAGCACGTGACTATCCGATACTGGACCGATATGCACTATACTATGTATACTACGCCTGATATAGATCACATATTCCTGTAAGGATATTTCCGGAGAATTGGGTAGGCATGGCGCTTTGCTAGAAGCCAACCTTGTCTTGTGAAATCGGTAAAATGTAGTACTTGGTACGTACGTGTTCGGATAGTCCGACGACCGTATTTACTACCAACATATCTGGATATCTCAGGGGTCGCTTCCAAATGATTCACTAATGATGTATGACTCGCATGTTAATTAATCTGGGATTAATCAAAAGAGAGAGAAAATTAATCTAGGATTAATTTCGGAGATATTTTATCGAGGATAAAATATCAATAAAAGAGAGATAACGATTAATTTGGAATTAATCGGTAAATTAATATATTTAATATATTAAACGAAATTAGATTTCGACATGGAATTAAAATTGGATTTTAATTCGGGCGAACGAATTAATTTAGAATTAATTAGTTAGCGACATGAATTGTAATTATGCTTGGCATGATTATTTAAGTAAATTAGATTTAATTGCGACGCAATGGATAAATCGTTAATTTGGAATTAATGAACCCGAGCCCGAGATTATTTGTGAGCGCATTCACATTTCGAATTCGAGTGCGGCACGTAAATCAAATCAAGCGTCAAATCATTAGTCGTTTCAAGCGTCAAATCACTTGTCACTTTGAGTGATGTGACTTGACAACTTGAAAGACTTGATATGACTTGATGGATTTGTGATGTTGGAGTGTGGAACACTCAAGCTTATTACATTTGATTTATTTTGACTTTTTTAAAGTTAAATTAATTGGTAAATCATTTAATATTTTTGGAAAATATATAAAGAATGGCTTTTACCACTTTTTTAATAATCCAACACAAAAACCATCTCTCTTTCTTCTCCATTAGCTCACGCCCAAAGGCAGTGAACTGCCACTGTTTGGGCGTGAATGATGAAGCTTTTTGGCCATTTTTATGGCAAATTTGGCAAGTGCTAGCACACCGAGAGTTATACGGAGGTGTTAGGGAAACTAACCCACGAGTCGGGAATCAAACGACGAAGATTCGGAGCTCAAATCTTGGATTCTTGGAGACTCAAAACTGAATTTTTGAGCAGTGGACTGCATGCAGTGGGCGTGAGCTTTGGAGGCCAAAACTTGAAGTTTTGTTTGTCGTTTCGTCTCAACCGATCAATGTAAGTATTCCGCAACTTCTTTGATATGTATTTCACACATCTTCATGCTTGTTTGATGATCTTGGGACCTAGATTAAAACCAACATATAAATCTATTCTTAGATTTTAGAAGTACTAAATTACAATAGTTAACTCTTGGAGGGTTAATGACTATTCTCAATGAGATAAAATCAAAGTTTGCAATTAGGCGAGTAGCACAAGGCGCACCTTACTTCGATATTCTAGAAAGCCAAGGCTTGGCCAAAGGCTTTTGGAATATGAAATGGGCAAATGCAGTATCATTATAATCTTCTGGGAAGATGAAGGACATATCCTAAAATGTCTTCTTAAATTGTGCCAAAAGGATCGCGGAAGCGTGACTGCCGTTTGGACAAGGCAGACATGAAGGAATTGAAGACGGGCTTGGCTCCGACTTCAAATATGTTTGTCAACATTATGTTCACTACTAGTATTAAAATTAGATTTTAAATACTTAGTGTGGTACATAAATATGTGCAGAATCTGCTGTAAGCAGGATACTGACTTCAATTGAGATTGATCTACGAATTCGAAACGGGACAAAAGTCCCTGTTTTAACCGTAGATACCTAAGTTTAGGAACTACCCTCGGGTATGTACCTAAATTTGGAAACTTTTATAATATAACTAGTTTGACTAGAAACATTATCTCTATATCAGTGTTTAACCCGCTGCGGGTGAACCATTATATTCTAGAACACTAAAGTGGTTTTATCATATAAAGATGATATCGAGATAAACACATTAGATGTGAATAACAGTATTTATATTTTGAATATAAATAAATCTCAAACGTATAACATGACAAACATATAGCTCAAACTGATTTGATCAGAAGAAACTAATTGTGGCATTGATGTCTGGGTATCAACTAAAACAAGAATCGTATTTCCGCACTTTTGAAGAGCGGGTACTAGGACTAATTTGATTCCATTCAAATAAAGTCTACGAATCTAGTTTATTAGGCAAAGTGCCTAAAACACCTTTTCTTGGTAAAAGTGCAAACGCCACATACCAACGTACAAAGCTGGGCTTGTAGCGAAAAGGTATCGTTTTCAACATTGTGTTGATTACGATTCAACCTTTTACCTGTTGCCACGGTAAATCCATTTGGATAATGCTTGCTAAAGCTGCATGTTTCATTTATGAAATATGACACCTTAACCGAAAAATCGCTTTCCTGAAAAGAAAACCTTTTGGAGGATGTTTATAACATCCTGTCGGTTTTGTCGTGCCAAAACTAGCAAACAAGGTTTGCAGGTTAATCGATCCATGATGGACTGTAGCAAGCATTAGGTTCTTGGAATGATCGTTTTGATGTAATCATAATGGAGTATGATTTAATTTAAAACGAAATGATTTTTGTGTGTATAAGGAGGTTAGTGGGATCGCACTGACAATGGCTATCCTATAAATAATGATAATATGTCATTTCTTGGAAATGATATTCCTATAAAAATACAACCAGTGAAAGCTTGGCTTTCGAGAAAACTCTCCAAGAAACCATACATTGAAAAATGTACACGACCTGGTGTCTTATATGCTTTGAGCTTATGGATTCACAAATAGGCCAATCCAAGTGATTGTCACTGGATTGAAGTTAAGAACATACTTAGTATCTTAGAGAACTAAGAATGCTGTCTTAATCTGTGGAGAATGAGAGCTTGAAGTGACTGGGATAACTGCTGCAAGTTTCCTAAACCGATAAAACGACTATACGTCTCAAACGGTACTATACAGTTTGAATAACGGAACAGTGAGCTGGAAATCTTCGAAGCAAGATACTGTTACTGAATAAACAACAAATGCGGGTTATTGCTGCAGCTGAGGCGGCAATAGAAGTCATTTGGGTCGATAACAAATCTAATTAGATTAGATATAGTTCTGTTAGCAGCTGAGCTAGGCGTCAACACAGGCTAAAGAATTAATGGTCTCATCAACGATCCAGATACATACTTCAATATTCATCTTATTCGTTCGGATCATACATCGTGGCGATGTGATGATCGAATAAATCGCATCAGATGATAATCATGTAAATCCGCTGCCGAAAGCATTTCCACAGCAATTTGAGCCAACCGTACATAGTTCGGGTGTAAGACACTCGAGTGACTGGCTGTAGGCCAAGTGGGAGATTGTTGGACAATTATGAACCATAGCATCACTATTTGTACATATCATGGTGTTGTTGTACAAATTAACTATGTGACAAAGGAGATTACACTCTTATCATTTATAATTAGATCACCTAGATGTATAAATGATCAGAGGTACTTATGATTTATTCCTGGATTGAGAATGATATGAGACAGTATCAGTCGACGAAGAATAAATCATTAAATATCCCTAGTCAGAGAATTATCGAGATTAGACATCAATAAATACGTAAAAGACTAGTATTGCACTTGTGCGCGTTGTGAGGGCATAACGACATAGTTCTCATATATTTGGGTATATGATACTCATGCAAGTGTAATAGGAAGTTGTGTTTCACCGATGGTACGGGAAAAATCTTCGCTTTGGATAGACCCCTCGGAATTCCATTGGTAGTATGACTATGTGTCTATGGAAGTCTGAAATCAGGGTACGTGTATTTGGTCTTAACCTGAGACTTGCACCGCTAATACTTGCGACAATCAATATACTTTGGTTGCAGTCGTCTAGGGCTTTAACAGGTTCTGTGTACGCTTATACTGGGTAAATTGAGAATCGTAGTGTGTTGGGTGTGATGTCAATACGGAAGTATCACTCCAGTCATAGTGGAGATGATGTCACATAAGATACGGTATTGGTGCTCTTAAGTTCCGGAGTCATCGGGTAATATGACTAGGTCATGTTCATCCGATTATAGAGACTAGTTACCAGACATCCGACATGTGCTTCGTACGGGGCAGACACAGCTTCAGCCCGAGGGCTTAGCACGTGACAGTCCGATACTGGATCAAAATATGCAATACCATGTATACTATGCCTGATACAGATCCTTTATTCCTGTAAGGATATTTCCGGGGAATTGGGTAGGCATGACGCTTTGCTAGAGGCCAACCTTGTCTTGTAAATCGGTACAACATAGTACGTGGTACTTACTTGCTCGGATAGTCCGACGACCGTATTTACTGCCAATATATCTGAGGATCTCATGGGTCGCTTCCCAAGGATTCACCGATGACGTATGACTCGCACTTTAATTAATCTAGGATTAATTAGAAGAGAGAGAAAATTAATTTGGGGTTAATTACAAAGATATTTTATCTAGGATAAAATATCATTTAAAGAGAGATAACGATTAATTTGGAATTAATCGGTCAATTAATATATTCGATATATTAAACGAAATTGGATTTCGATGCGGAATTAAAATTAGATGTTAATTTGGGTGAATGAATTAATTTAGAATTAATTCCTTAGCGACATGAATAGTAATTATGCTTGACATGTTTATTTAATTAAATTAGATTTAATTACGACGCAACGGAAAAATCGTTAATTTTGAATTAATGAACCCGAGCCCGAGATTATTTGTGAGTGCATTCGTATTTCGAATTTGAGTGCGGCACGTAAGTCAAATCATTAGTCGCATTAAGCATCAAATCGCTAGTCGTTTCAAGCGTTAAATCACTTGTCACTTTGAGTGATATGACTTGACAACTTGATTGATTGAGTGACTTGACCACTTGTTGGATGTGACTTGATGTGAATAGTGATTCAAGTGGTTGGCATAGTTTATTTGACTTTTTGAAAGCCAAATGTGTGTGAAATGCATTCAAAATTAACAAAAGTGTATAAGATACACTTGGTGCCATATTCCAACACACTTTTCTCTCTCTTTCTCACTTCTTCTCCCTCTCATTTTCTTCCTTATTTGCTTTGGCCATGGGTAGTTTTTACTGCTGTTTTGGGCGTGAAAATGGAGGAGGATGATGATGATTTTATGGAAAAATCGAGAGTGCTAGCACACTACAAAGTCTTACGAAGGTGATAGGGAAGTCTACCAATGAGCCGGGAATCATTTGACGAAAGTTTGGAGCTTAGAACTTGGCTCAAAACTGAAATCTTGGAGAGGAGTGCAGTGGACTGCCGTGACTTCCATTAGGCAGAAAATGAATTTTTGTTCGATACCGCGTCGCTCAACCGATCGATGAGTATTCCGCAACTTCATTGATTTGTATTCGCACAAATGTCATGCTTATTATTGATCTTGGGACCTTAATAGAAACCAACAAAATTAACTATGTGACAAAGGAGATTGCTCTCTTATCGTTTGTGATTAGATCACCAAGATGTATAAATGATAGGAGGTCCTTATGATTTGTTCCTGGATTGAGAATGATATGAGACAGTATCAGTCCACGAAGGATAAATCATTAAATATCCCTAGTCAGAGTATTATCGAGATTGTGCGCGCTATGAGGGCATAACAGCATAGTTCTCATATATTTGGGTATAGAATACTCATGCAAGTGTAATAGGAGGTTATGTTTCACCGATGGTACGGGAAACAGCTTCGCTCTGGATAGACCCCTCGGAATTCCATTGGTAGTATGACTATGTGTCTATGGCAATCCGAAATCAAGGTAGGTGTATTTGGTCTTAACCTGAGACTTGCACCGCTAATACTTGCGACAATCAATATACTTTGGTTTTCATCGTCCAGGGCTTTAACCGGTTTCTGTGTACGCCTCTTTTAGGTATGTCGAGAATCGTAGTGTATTGGGTGTGATGTCAAGATGGAAGTATCACTCCAGTCATAGTGGAGATGATGATCGCGTAGGGATACAGAACTGGTTCTCTAAAAAGGTTGCAACCGTCGGGATAATATGACTTGGTCATGATTATTCGATAATAAAGAGACTAGTTGCTTGTCATCCGATATATGCGTCGTACGGGGCTGACACTGAACCAAGATCAGGCCTCGCATGTGATCATCCGATACTGGATCGAAATACGTAATACTACATATACTACGCTTGATACAGATCTTATATTCCTGTAAGGATATTTCTGGAGAATTGATAGGCATGGCGCTTTTCTAGAGGCCAAACTTGTCTTGTAAATCGGTAAAATGTAGTACTTGGTACGTACGTGTTCGGATAGTCCGACGATCAGATTTACTGCCAATATATCCGGGGATCTCATGGGTCGCTTCCCAAAGATTCACCGATGATGTATGACTCACACTTTAATTAATCTAGGATTAATTAGAAGAGAGAGAAAATTGTTCTGGGATTAATTACGGAGATATTTTATCTGGTATAAAATATCATTTAAAGAGAGAGAACGATTAATTTGGAATTAATCGGTAAATTAATATATTTGATATATTAAACAAAATTAGATTTCAATACGGAATTGAAATTAGATTTTAATTCGGGCGAACGAATTAATTTAGAATTAATTCGTTAGCGATGTGAATAGTAATTATGCTAGGCATGATTATTTAATTAAATTAGATTTAATTACGACGCAACGGATTATTGCGAGCGCATTTTCATTTCGAATTCGAGTGTGTCACGCAAGTCAAATCAAGCGTCAAATCGCTAGTCGCATCTAGCGTCACATCATTCGTCAATCATAGTGATAGATGCCTTTCACTTTGAGTGATTGACACCAGTCACTATTCACTGATTGATGGGAAGTGATGTATGAAGTTGATGGAAATTATTTATGGCTTGTTTTTTTTGGTAAAAATATTAATTGATTTTTTGAAAATCAATTGTGTATTAGATACGAAAATCCTTACCAACCAAAAACCATCATCCCTCCTCTCTTTTCTCTCCTCTCTCACACTCCCAAGAGGGGCTTCATTCTTTCTGTTTTTGGTCTGAAAAATCGAGAGAGTAAAGAGAAGCAATTGGAAATTTGTGGCAAATTTCATAAGAGCTAGCACTCCGAGAGACATGCGAAGGTGATAGGGAAGTCCACCCATGAGCATGGAATCGTTTGATGAAGCTTGGAGCTTGCTTGGAGGACCATCAATGGCAAAAAATGGTGGACTGCAGCAGCTCACTGCCGTGAGCTTCACAGTGGGCAGAAAATTGTTTTGTTCGTTGCCGCGTCGCTCAACCGATTGATGTGAGTATTCCGCAACTTCCTCAATATGTATTCGCACTTATTTCTTGCTTTGTATTCGATCCTCGGGACCGTAAAACTCCAACGATATATATAGTATTGCGTAAAGCGATCCAGTATCGAATGTCACATGTAAGGCTTGGGGCTGAAGTAGTGTCTACCCCGTACAAAATATATATCGAATCACAAGTAAGTAGTCTCTTTAATCGAATAATCATGACCTTATCACATTATCCCGACGGTTACAACACATTAGAGTACCATTTTCGTATCCCTGCGTGATCATCATCTCCATATGACTGAAGTGATACTTCCATCTTGACATCACACCCAATACTTTAAGATTCTCATAAACACAGAATAGGTGTACACAAAACCTGTTAAAGTCCCAGACGACCAAAACTAAAGCGTATTGATTGTCGTAAGTATTAGCGATGCAAGTCTCAGGATAAGACCAAATACACCTACCCTGAATCAGATTCCTATAGACACATAGTCATACTACCAATGGGATTCCGAGGGGTCTATCTAGAACGAAGTTGTTTTCATACCATCGGTAAACACAACCTCCTACCATACTTGTATAAGTATCCAATACTTAAATATATGAGAACTATGCCGTTATGCTCCCACAATGCGCACAAGTGAAATACCAATTTATTCCGCATTATCGATGTCCATTCTCGATAATGCTACGACTAGGGATATTTAATGATTAAAACTTAGTGGATTGATACTGTCTCATATCTTATAATCCGGAACTAATCATAAGGACTTTTATCATTTATATATTCAAGTAATCTAATTATAAAATAATAAAATAGCAATTTCCATTTTCATATAGTTAATTTGTACAAAAACCACAATGTCTTTTACAAATAGTGACGCTATGGGTCATAATTGTCTAACAATCTCCCACTTGGCCTATAGCCAGTCACTTAAGCATCTAACACCTGAACCATGTACATGTCGCTCAAACTTTTACTGTGAAATAGCTTTCTTCAGTGGATCTGTAATATTGTCCTCTGATTCAACTTTCTTGATCTTCACATCGCCATAATGTATGATCTCACAAATCAGATGGAAATATCGAAGAACATGCTTGGATCGTTGATGAGACATCAGTTCCTTAGCTTGCGCTATAGCCCCATTATTCTCACAATACAATGGAATGGGCTCAGCTGCTAGTGGAACTACTCCTAATCCAATTAGGAATTTACGGATCTAAACTGCCTCTTTTACTGCTTCCGCTGCAGTAATATATTCCGCTTCTATTGTTCAATCGGCAACAATCTCTTGCTTGGAAAATTTCCAGCTTACTGCTCCGTTGTTCAAACAAAATATGTACCCAGATTACGACTTAGAGTCGTCTTTAACGGTTTGGAAACTTACATCGGTATACCCAGTTACCTCAAATTCTCCAACTCCATAGATTAAGAAAGCGTCCTTAGTTCGTCTAAGATATTTAAGGATGTTCTTAACCGCCATCCAGTGACCATCACCTAGATCAGCCTGATAGCGACTGCACATGCTCAAAGCATATGAGACATCAGGTCGCGTATATTTCATGGCATACATGATCGATCCGACTACCGAAGCGAACGGGATCTGACTCATGCTGTCTCTCTCATCTTGAGTTTTAGGACACATGTCCTTAGATAGAGTGATGTCATCTGACACTGGCAATAATCCCCTCTTGGACCGATCCATGTTGAATCTCTTCAACACTTTGTCAATGTACGTGCTCTGGGAGAGCCCAAGCAGCTTTCTAGATCGATCCCGGTAGATTTTTATTCCTAGAATAAAGGTTGCTTCTCCCAAATCTTTATGAACAATTTTAATGAAAGCCAAGCTTTCACCGATTGTAGCATGGGAATGTCATTGCCCATAAGCATTACATCATCAACATAAAGGATAATGATTGTCAGTACGCTCCCACTAATATTCTTATATACATTAGGATCATCCTCGTTTTGAATGAATTCATTTTCTTTGATGATCTCATCAAAACGTTGGTTCCAAGAACGAGATGCTTGCTTTAATCCACAAATGGATTGATTCAACTTACAAACCTTGTTTGCAAGTCTTTGTGCGAAAAAATCGTCAGGCTGTTGCATATAAACATCCTCCAAAAGGTTTCCATTAAGGAAAGCAGTTTTGACGTCCATCTGTCATATCTCGTAATCGAAATATGCAGCAATAGCAAGCATAATCTGAATGGATTTAATCATGGCAACTAATGAAAATGTTTCATCGTAATCGACACCATGTCATTGACGATACACTTTCGATACAAGCCTAGCCTTGTACGTTTGTATGTTGCCATCAATGTCGGTCTTCTTCTTGAAGATCCACTTGCAACCAATATGCTTTACGCCTTCTGATGCATCAACCAGTGTCCAAACTTGGTTGGTGTACATGGAATCTATTTCAGACTTCATGGCTTCTTACCATAAAATGGACTCGATATCTTGTACCACTTCCTCATACATAGTCGATTCGTCTTGCTCAATAAGATTGATATCCACATGAGGTGAGATCAGAAACCCATACCTCTCAGGTTATTTTCTGACTCTCTCCGACGTACGCGGTTCTTATGTATTCGAAGATTATGGTGCGGTTTCATCCCTGATGAACTGTTCTTGTTCCGTTAAGGATTCTGTGCCAGGAACAGTATCACTCTGATTTTCATCGAGTTCTACTTTCCTCCCACTAACCACTGTATTAAGGAACTCATTCTCAAGGAAAACAGCATGTAGAGCAACAAATACTTTGTTCTCTTGTGGGTTGTAAAAGTAATATCATTTGGTTTCCCTAGGATAACCTACAAATAGGCATTTATCCGATTTGGGTTCTAGTTTGGTACCTTCCAAATGTTTAACGAATGCCCAGCTTCCCCAAATCATCAGGAATGAGAAACCCAGTTTCTTTCCTTTCCATATCTCATATAGAGTCTGTTGAACAGACTTTGACAGAACCTTATTCAAAATAAGTATTGCACTTTTCAATGCATATCCCCAGAAGGAAATATGTAGCTCTGTACGACTCATTATCGACCTTACCATATCCAATAAAAATCAATTTCTCCGTTCGAACACACCATTTAACTGAGGTGTTCCGAGAGGAGTCCACTGTGAAAGAATACCATGTTCTTTCAAGTAATCAAGAAACTCATTGCTTAAGTATTTGCCACCACGGACTGACCGTAATGTCTTAATTCTTTTGCCGGTCTATTTTTCCACTTCGTGTCGAAACTCTTTAAATTTCTCAAAGGTTTCCGACTTGTGTCTCATAAGATACACATAACCATAATACGATGCATCATCCGTAAAGGTTACAAAGTATTCATATCCAACTCTAGCCTGGCTAGACATGGGCCCACATACGTCACTATGAACGTGGGCTAATAGTTAGGTGGTGTTGAGTTTTTATTAGGTCCCAAGATCAAATCAAAGCATGAAAACATGAGTGAATACACCAACGGAGGTAGCGGAATACTCACATCGATCGGTTGAGTCGATTTGGAGACGATTGAAGCCCAAAAACTCAATGCCTTCACGCCAAACATCAGCAGTCCACTTCTTCAATTTTTCAGTTTTGAGCTGAGAAAACGGAGCTCCAAGCCTCGTCCGACGGATCCCGACTCATGGGTGAACCTCCCTACCACCTTCGCAAGACTCGTATGTGTGCTAGCACATGAATTTTCACCATGAAAACCCACCCTTGGCTTCCTTTGACTCACGGTTTTGGCTTCCAAAACAAAAAAATTTTCAGCCCTTGGGCGTGAGATGAGAAGAGAGAAATAGAGAGACGAAATGTGTGTGTTAATTGAAATGAAATGCATTTAGTATATCTTATATACTTGTAGTGAATTAATTAATTTCCCTTGCATTTGCATTTCATTTGCCTTTTAAAAGTCAAACAATTAAAGCAAAACACTATTCACTTGTCACTCAAGTCACATCTACTTTAAGTCATGTCTCAAGTCTTTTCCATCAATCAATCACTCACATTAATCAATCAAATGTCACATCACTCAAAGTGACGCTTGATTTGACGCTTGATGTGATGAATGACTTGACGTTAGATTTGATGCTTGATGTGACTTACGTCGCCGCACTCGAATTCTAAATACGAATGCGCTCGCAATCACACTTGGGCTTGGGTTCGCTAATTCTAAATCAACGATTTTCCCGTCGCGTCGTAATTAAGTGATTACGCATAGCGAATTCACTATTCACGTCGCTAACGAATTAATTCTAAATTAATTCGTTCGCCCGAATTAAAATCTAATTTTAATTCCGCGTCGAAATCTAATTTCGTTTAATATATCGAATATATTAATTCATCGATTAATTCCAAATTAATCGTTATCTCTCTCTCGACGATATTTTATCCTAGATAAAATATCTCCGTAATTAATCCCAGATTAATTTTCTCTCTCTCTATATAATCCCAGATTATTTCAGAGTGCGAGTTGTGCGTCATCGGTGGATTATCGGGAAGCGACCCATGAGATCTCCGGATAAGTTGGCTATAAATACGGTCGTCGGAGTATCCGAATCACGTACGTACCAAGTACTACGTTCTACTACGATTTACGAGACAAGGTCAACTCCTAGCAAAGCACCAAGTCTACCCAATTCTCCGGACATATCCTTTTAAGAATATTTAGATCTATATCAAGCGTAGTATACAATCGTATTGTGCCTATCGGCCCAGTATCGGATAGTCACGTGTTAGGGCTGGGGCTGGATAATGTCTACCCCGTCCGAAACACATATCGGATGTCTGGTAACTAGTCTCTATAATCGGATATTCATGACCTGGTCATAATATCATGATTGGATGCGCATCACTTAAGAGCATAATACCACGTATCCTGCGTGACATCATCTCCATTATGACTGGAGTGATACTTCCGTCTCGACATCACAACCACAACCTCTACGACTCTCTGATAAACCCAGAAGTGGTAGACACACAGAACCGGTCAAAGCCCCCAACCACCAAATCCAAAGTTTATCGTATCGTAAGTATAGCGATGCAAGTCTCAGGCTAAGACTATACACACCTTGTTAGACAATTATGACCCATAGCGTCACCGTTTGTAAAAGACATTGTGTTTTGTACAAAATTGACTATGTAATATTGAAATTGCCTTTTATATCATTTCGTAATTCATTTACTATTACATATAAATGGTAAAAGTCCATATGATTAGTTCCGGATTGAGATGATATGAGACAGTATCAATCCATAAAGGTTTAATCATTAAATATCCCTAGTCGTAGTATTATCGAGACTGGACATCGATAATGCGGAATAGACTAGTATTGCACTTGTGCGCGTTGTGAGAGCATAACGGCACAGTTCTCATATGTTTAAGTATAGGATACTTATGCAAGTGCGATAGGAGGTTGTGTTTTAACCGATGGTACGGAAAATAGCTTCGCTCTGGATAGACCCCGCGGAATCCCATTGGTAGTATGTATATGTGTCTACGGGAGTCCGCGTCAGGGTAGATGTATTTGGTCTTAACCTGAGACTTACATCGCTAATACTTGCGACAATCGGTAAACTTTGGTTTTTGGTCGTCCAGGGCTTTAACAGGTTCTGTGTACGCCTCTATTGGGTTTATCGAGAATCGTAGTGTATTGGATGTGATGTCAAGACGGAAGTACCACTCCAGACATATGGAGATGATGATCACGTAGGGATTCATAACTCGTTCTCTATTGTGTTGCAACCATCGGGATAATGTGACAAGGTCATGATTATCCAATTCAAAGAGACTAGTTGTATGATATCCGATATGTGCTTCGTACGGGGCAGACACTATTCCAGTCCCAGGCCTAGCACGTGACATCTGATACTGGATCGAATACGAGATACTAGGTATTCTACGTCTGACATAGATTATATATTCCAGTAAGAATATTTCTGGAGAATTGGGTAGGCACGGTGCTTTGCTAGAAGCCAACCATGTCTTGTAAATCGGTAAGCACGTAGTACGAGGTACTCGCTTTATCGGATAGTCCGATTACCGGATTTACTTACGCCAACATATCCAGAGATCTCTTGGGTCGCTTCCCAAGGATTCACCGATGACAGTTGACTTAAATTGGAATTAATTTGGGATTAATTAAGAGAGAGAAAATTAATCTGGGATTAATATGGGCTTTGTTTAATCTGGGATTAAAAGTGTACAGTGGCGAAAGAACGCGATTAATTTGGAATTAATCGGTAAAATAAATTTAATAGTTAAATTTGATTTTCTATTTAATTTATTCAAACGGGCTAAAATTAATATATCGGATATATTAAAATGGATTGGATTTCATTACGAGATTAAAGTCGGACTTTAATACGAACGAACGAATTAATTTAGAATTAGTTCGTGAACGACGTTCGTAATATATTTGCGAGGCCATCGTTATTTAATTAAATTGGATTTATTATTTAACGACGAAGATCGTTTAATTGGATTAAACAGAACCGAGCCGCGGCAAATGCCGTAGAGATATTTGAATTTCAGATTCAAATATTTGGAGCCAAAAGTGTGGTAGGTGTTCCCACCACACAACCACCTTGTTTTGTCTTTATGAATACCATTTAACCCTCTCTAACCTCTCTACCTTGGGTTTGTTTGGGTAAAAGGTGAAATGGTTTCACTTTTTGGTAAATAACAAAAGGCATTCTCAACTTTGGAAACACGACAACAAAACCAAAACACAAAAACCTAAAGACTAAGGCTTGGCCGAATTCTTCCTACTCTCCTCTCTTTGATTTGTTTTTCAAATCAATCAAAAGCTAGCACTTTGGAAGTGAACAAAGGTGATAGGGAAACTCCTCAATAGCTTGGAATTATCTTAAAGCTTGGAATCATCCTAAAGCTGGATCTTGGAGATCTTGGATCTCAAAATTTTTAAAGCTCTACACTCATTGTAAGTATATCCGCACCTTATAATGATCAACTCTTTTATTATGCATGCTTATTTGATCCTTATAGTGTTCTAGGAACACTAACACACCTACCTCGACTTCGGCCTCCCATAGACACATAGTCATAATACCAATGGGATTCCGAGGGGTCTATCCAGAGCGAAGCTGTTTCCCGTACCATCGGGTGAAAACACGACCTCCTATCACACTTGCATAAGTCTCCAACACTTATATATATGAGAACTATGCCGTTGTGCCCTCACAACGCGCACAAGTGCAATACTAGCCTATTCCGTATTATCGATGTCCAGTCTCGATAATGCTACGGCTAGGGATATTTAATGATTAATCCTCGTGGACTGATACTGTCTCATATCATCTCAATCCAGGAACTAATCATAGGGACCTCTCTTCATTTATATCTATGGTGATCTAATCACAAATGATGAGAGTGCAATTTCCTTGTTACATAGTTAATTTGCGACAACAACACAATGTTCTGTGCAAATAGTGACGACTATGGGTCATATTATCCAACAATCTCCCACTTGGCACATAGCGAGTCACTCAAGTGTTCAACACTTGAACTATGTAAGGTTCGCTCAAATTGCTGAGGAAAGGTTTTCGTCAGCGGATTTGTTGATTATCGTCTGACGCGATTTACACGATCATCACATCGCCACGATGTATGATCCGAACGAATCAGATGATATAGAAAGTATATACCTGGATCGTCGATGAGACCTTTAATTCCTTAGCCTGTGCTGACGCCTAGTTCAGCTGCTAACAGAAATATTCTAATCTAATTAGATTTATGTTCGATCCAAATGGCTTCTTTTGCTGCCTAGCTGCAGCAATAATCCGCATTTGTTGTTTATTCGGCAACAGTTATCTTGCTTGGAAGATTTCCAGCTCACTGTCCCGTTATACAAACTTTATAGTACCGTAGTATTTAATAGTTTGGAAACTTGCAGCGGTGATCCCAGTCACTTCAAGTTCTCCTTCTCTATAGTTTAAGACAACATCTTTAGTTCTCTCAGATACTAATAGATGTTCTTAATCTTTAATCCAATGACTATCACTTGGATTAACCTGATCGTGACTCCATATGCTCGAAGCGTATGAGACACCCATCAAGTACATTTTAAATGTACAATTTCCCAGAGAGTGTTTAACAACTCCAAATCTATCCCAGTAGATCTTTATTCCTTGAATAAAGGTTGTTACTCTCAGAATTCTACGGAGAAGTTTCTATTGAAAGAATATCTATGAAAGCCAAGCTTTCACCATTGTATTATGGGAATTTCACTGTTAGTGCGCTCTCCCACTAACCTCCTTATATACACAAGAATATTTCGTTTTGAGTCAAAATCATAACCATTATGATTATTTCAAAACGACAGTTCCAAGAACCCTATGTTTGAATTGATCCAAAACATGGATCGAATAAACCGCA
This sequence comes from Zanthoxylum bungeanum, assembly GCA_019454045.1. Lineage (NCBI taxonomy): Eukaryota > Viridiplantae > Streptophyta > Magnoliopsida > Sapindales > Rutaceae > Zanthoxylum > Zanthoxylum bungeanum. The sequence goes on along the minus strand of SKCR01023433.1, from coordinate 282,665 downwards.
AACCTTGTTTGTCGGTTATACAAAATCGTCAGAATATTATAAACATTCTCCAAAGGTTTCCTTTTCAGGAAAGCGATTTTGATTTATAACTGACACATTTCATAAATGAAATATACAGTTATTTTCAAGCATTTTCAAAATGGATTTACCATGGCAACAGGTAAAAGGTCGAACCGTTATTAACACAATGTTGATAACGATACCTTTTCGTCAAAAGCCCAGCTTTGTACGTTGGTATGTTGCCTTCCATGTATGTCTTCCTTGAAGACGTTAAATGTACCAATAGGCACAATGCCTTATGGTACAACAACTAGTATCCAAAATAGTTGTTATACATGGAATCCATTTCGGATTAATAGCACTTTGCCATAACAGGGAGTCGATACCTCGTATCACTTCCTCTAAACATAGTCGGATGGTACACCTTCATAAGATTGACATCTTTATGGGGTGAGATCAGAAACCCATACCCTAGGTTGTTTTCTGACTTTATCCGATCTACTAGTTTCTTGTGTATTTGAAGATTAATGGTATAGATTCATCATAGATGAACTATTTGTGTTCCATTAAGGACTTCGTGCCTTGAACAGTGTTACTCCGATTTTCATCGAGTATCACTATCCTCCCACGGACCACCGCATATCGGTATTCCTCTCAGGAAAAACCGCATGGTGAGCACAATTACATTGTTCTCATGTGGGATTTATAAGTACTATACTTAAGGTTTCCCTTAGGATAACCTATATAGGCACTTATCCAATTTGGGTCCTTTAGTTTGGTATTATCCAAACGCTATGCCTGGCATACCCAAATTATCAGGAATGAGAAACCCCGTTTCTTTCCTGTTCATATCCTATATGATATCTGTCAAACAGATTTATATGGAACCTTATTCTAAATAAGTTTTGCACTGTTAATACATGTCCCATTGAAGGAGATAGTAGCTCAGAGCGACTCTCTGATAAACCTTATCATATCCAACAAAATTTGGTTTTAGTTGAGACATACCGTCTAACTGACGTATCTCGTAAGGAGTCCTCATATGAAAGAATACCGTACTCTTTCATGTACGTATGAAACTTACTGCTTAAGTAATTTCCATTACGGTCTAACCCTGGCGGAATAATACTATAGCCGATCTGTTTATATACTTCGTGTCGAAAACTTCAAAAGTTTCCGATCTGTGTTCTTCAAAAGAAACACATAACCATAACGTGATGCCACATCTGTTAAGGTCACGAAATATTCATGTTCACATCTAGCCTAGCTAGATATGGGCCCACTAACTTCACCATGAATAGGGCTAACAGATCGGTGGCCCATTTACTATTACCAAGCAAATAGTATTTTAGGTATTTAACCTAATAAACTAGATTCGTAGACCTTATTTGAATAGTCAAATCAGTCCTAGTACCCATTCTTCAAAAGTGTGGATATACGAGTCTCGTTTAATTGTGTCCCAGACAACAATGCCACAAATAAGTCTCCATTGATCAAATCAATTTGAGCTATTTATTTGTCATTTTTATACGTTTGAGACTTTATTATATTCAAAATATTCATTATGTTATTTACATCTAATGTATTTATCTCAGTATCATCTTTATATAATAAAACACTTTAGTGTTCTAGAATATAAAGGTTTTATCCGCAACGGATTAAACACTGATATAGAGATAATGTCTCTAGTCAAACTAGTTACATCATAATTTTTCCTAATTTAAGTACATACCCTAAGGGTAGTTTTCCTAAACTTAGGTATCTGCGGTCGAAACAGCGACTTTCGTCCCGTTTCCGATTCGCAGAGAAATCTCGGCTTGAAGTCAGTATCCAGCTCAAAGCGGATTCCGAACATCAATACATATATTTTATGTATCACACTTAGTATTTAAAATCCAATTTCAATACTAGTAGCGAATCATAACTTTGACAAATATTTTTAAAGTTAGAGCCTCGCCTTTCTTTAATTCCTTCGAGTCTTCCATATCCAAATGGTAGTCACTTTGGGATATGTCAATTATCTTTTCAATATTTCACAAACCTTTGGCCAAGCCTTGGGTTTCGGAATATCGAAACGATATGCACCTTGTGCAACATGCCCAATTGCAAACTTTGACTTTTCTCCACTAGAATAGTCAATTAATTCTCCAAGAATTATTAATTGCAATTTTAATACTTTTAAATCTAAAGATAGATTTATTATAAGTATATTAATTAAGCACTAAAGTCATCATCACATAAATCTTCCAAAGATTTTATGCTCTACTATTTACTTAATTATGGGCTTAGTCATAATAAGTTATTTTATCAAATAAATTAACCTTATTAATTCCCAATTGAAAATTAAATCATTTAAAACATTTAATCCAAGGATTATATATTTTAAATATTCAACTTTCAAATTCTTTCTTGATTTCAATAGTCCACTATTTAATCAATTTAATAAGGTACTATTTATTATAATGATTACAATAATCAATTATTTAATCAACTATAATTTTAATATTGATTACTATAATCCAATTATAAAATCAACTATCATTTTAATTCAACTATATTGATTACTATAATCCAATTATAAAATCAACTATATATTGAATGAGTTTGTATATAGTCCAACTATATATATTTTTAAAACAACGTAAAATATTGACGAATGATATTTGTTTGAGTGTGTATGGCGAGTAATTGAACGATATTGCAAATTCAATACTTGCCTCCCACTTTTTTCGTCGAGCTCTAACCCTCTGTGGAGTACTCGGGAAACCGCGTTTCCTAGTGGGCTGGGATCCTGTAAAATAACATACAACCTTGACTTTGGCCAACAAGTTGTATGCTACTTAACAGGTAGATCTTACAGATCAATTGGATCCAATCCAATTCCCAGATCCGGTTAGGTGGACATCCAAGTCCTAAACATATTACATATGCCAATGTATCTAATACATTTTCTAACCTTATCCTCCGAATCATCTAGGCCTTGGCTTTGGCACAACAAACCTAATGACTCCAGTTAAGGGGACCCATTGACAAGGAAAGTTTCGTAATCAATGTCTTGGACAAGAAGTGATCTTGACTTTGGCCACAAATCACAACTTGGACTAGACACCGATGTGGAACAAAACTCTCATGATTAAATACATCTAATTGACATGGTCTTGACTTTGGCCAACAAACCAATGCCAATCAGATCTTGAACAAGAATCATTCAATGGAAGGATAATCGCTTAATATAAAATGAGGGTTTTTCGCGTGCAAATTGGCTACCAATTTAATTATCTTTGTTAGGTCTCATCATCATACACCCTTAAACATGCATTCTAAACACATAATAAAGCGAGTATGAAATAAAATAATGATGATATGTGGATGGATACTTAACACATTGATCCTAGATCAAATCTCTCCCTTTCTCACTCAAGCTAGCACTTGTACTACTTCTACCCGTTACACTACACTTCTAAAGAAACCTCATATACATAGAGGGGAATAGGTGAGAAGAGAATACAAGAGAAAGAAGGTGATAAGGCTGGACACGCAGGTCCAATTTAATAAATCGAATTTATTACAACAATTTCTAAAATTGCCCACCCATCTAATATCCATCCGATATACATTATTCATTCAACACAACCAAGTATTCACACATATAAGCATGCTATCAATCAATCTAATCAAATTAATTAATCTGATAATTAAGTGATCATCCAATGTTCAAACAACGATTTGATTTTGATCGAGTCAAACTCGTTTTTGTGAATAAGTACTTAAAGTACGAACTCATGAATTAAATTAAACTACATCATTAAATCTAATTTAACATGCATTTAATACTAATTCACTATTCAATTCCAAATTAAATATTACACTTTTATTTAATAAACCTTTTACGATTTAAATTCCGAATCTAATCGTAACGCGTCTCAAAGACCGATTAACGTCCAACGTCAATTCAATTAAAGTCCAATGGGCTTTTGATTGATTTCTTAAGGCGTGGACTTTTGGTCAACTCGGGTCAAACCGATAACCAAAGTCCAATCCGGGATTTACCCCATAAGCCCATAAATCAATCTCGGCCCATTAGGCCCAATTGAACTTTAAAGGTTCATTAAGTCGCATTTGGGCTTTATGGTTAAGGTTTTGGGCCCAATTGGATCCAATCCACTTGGCCTAAACCAAACTTGATAAATCAAGCCCAATAGGCCCAATTACAACAATTCAAGCCCAAATCCAATTTAAGCCTAAATAATTAAATTACACTAATCCAATTCGCAATTTAATTACCTAAAGTGCGTTACATGATTAATCGACTAAAACAATATTTCTAAAACACAATATTACTCCAATTAATCATGCTAAATTCATTATCACATGTCAAACACACAATATGAAAAATCAAACCCATTTACATACTTTTAAGTCTCGGCCAAAAGAGAGATTTTGTGTCCGATTCGGTTTCGATCCAATCGAACCTACAATCGACATCAAATCACCATCCTAAATGATTTCACACACATCCAATGTCACAAAATCAAAAAACACCAAGACATTTGGGCATTACATGCATTCGGCCAACATAGGGATTTGGGGATTTTTGTCCAATTCGAAATCCAATCCAATTCGATTCAAATTAACATCAACCTAATCGATTCTAACTCATCAAATGAATCAAAAATCAAAAATCCAAGATCCCAAAATTCATCCATACATTCGGCCATGGCATACTATTTGGGGGAAAATTATTCCAAATGAATTTTCAACAAATTGATCCAACCAATATGCAATTAAACATGTTATAAGCATACTTAAACAATCAATTTATTGAAATCATGCTCAACAAACATTTACCCAAATTTTAAATCCTAAATTTCATGCTTGCAACTATAGCTCATGATGCCATTGTTGAGTTTCTATTAGGTCCCAAGATCAAATCAAAGCATGAAAACATGAGTGAATACACCAACGGAGGTAGCGGAATACTCACATCGATCGGTTGAGTCGATTTGGAGACGATTGAAGCCCAAAAACTCACTGCCCTTCACGCCAAACAGCAGCAGTCCACTTCTTCAATTTTTCAGTTTTGAGCTGAGAAAACGGAGCTCCAAGCCTCGTCCGACGGATCCCGACTCATGGGTGAACCTCCCTACCACCTTCGCAAGACTCGTATGTGTGCTAGCATATGAATTTTCACCATGAAAACCCACCCTTGACTTCCCTTGACTCACAGTTTTGGCTTCCAAAACAGAAACTTTTCAGCCCTTGGGCGTGAGATGAGAAGAGAGAAATAGAGAGATGAAATGTGTGTGTTAATTGAAATGAAATGCATTTAGTATATCTTATATACTTGTAGTGAAATTAACTTAATTTCCCTTGCATTTGCATTTCATTTGCCTTTTAAAAAGTCAAACAATTAAAGTAAAACACTATTCACTTGTCACTCAAGTCACATCTACTTTAAGTCATGTCTCAAGTCTTTTCCATCAATCAATCACTCACATCAATCAATCAAATGTCACATCACTCAAAGTGACGCTTGATTTGGCGTTTGATGTGATGAATGACTTGACGTTAGATTTGACGCTTGATGTGACTTGCGTCGCCGCACTCGAATTCTAAATACGAATGCGCTCGCAATCACACTCGGGCTTGGGTTCGCTAATTCTAAATCAACGATTTTCCCGTCGCGTCGTAATTAAGTGATTACGCCTAGCGAATTCACTATTCACGTCGCTAACGAATTAATTCTAAATTAATTCGTTCGCCCGAATTAAAATCTAATTTTAATTCCGCGTCGAAATCTAATTTCGTTTAATATATCGAATATATAATTCATCGATTAATTCCAAATTAATCGTTATCTCTCTCTCGACGATATTTTATCCTAGATAAAATATCTCCGTAATTAATCCCAGATTAATTTTCTCTCTCTTCTATATAATCCCAGATTATTCAAGATTGCGGTGGATTATCGGGAAGCGACCCATGAGATCTCCGGATAAGTTGGCTATAAATACGGTCGTCGGAGTATCCGAATCACGTACGTACCAAGTACTATGTTCTACCGATTTACGAGACAAGGTCAACTCCTAGCAAAGCACCAAGTCTACCCAATTCTCCGGACATATCCTTTTAAGAATATTTAGATCTATATCAAGCGTAGTATACAATCGTATTGTGCATATCGGCCCAGTATCGGATAGTCACGTGTTAGGGTTGGGGCTGGATAAGTGTCTACCCCGTCCGAAACACATATCAGATGTCTGGTAACTAGTCTCTATAATCGGATATTCATGACCTGGTCATAATATCACGATTGGATGCGCATCACTTAAGAGCACTAATACCGTATCCTGCATGACATCATCTCCATTATGACTGGAGTGATACTTCCGTCTCGACATCACACCCAATACTCTACGACTCTCTGATAAACCCAGAAGTGGTAGACACAAAGCCCCCAACCACCAAATCCAAAGTTTATCGATTATCGTAAGTATTAGCGATGCAAGTCTCAGGTTAAGACTATACACACCTACCTCGACTTCGGCCTCCCATAGACACATAGTCATAATACCAATGGGATTCCGAGGGGTCTATCCAGAGCGAAGCTGTTTCCCGTACCATCGTGTGAAACACGACCTCCTATCGCACTTGCATAAGTCTCCAACACTTATTTATATGAGAACTATGCCGTTGTGCCCTCACAGCGCGCACAAGTGCAATACTAGCCTATTCCGCATTATCGATGTCCAATCTCGATAATGCTACGGCTAGGGATATTTAATGATTAATCCTTCGTGGACTGATACTGTCTCATATCATCTCAATCCAGGAACTAATCATAGGGACCTCTCTTCATTTATATATCTATGGTGATCTAATCACAAATGATGAGAGTGCAATTTCCTTGTTACATAGTTAATTTGCTACAACAACACAATGTTCTGTGCAAATAGTGACGCTATGGGTCATATTATCCAACAGGTGGCATGTACACCTTTACCGCTAAAAGGTGATTTAGGAATTTTGCCTAATAAGCAAGATTCGCAGACATCATATGAATTTGGATCAAATCCGTCCAAATACCCACTCTTCGAAAGTGTGTATATGCGAGTTTTGTTAATATGTCCCAAACGACAATGCCACATATAAGTTTCATCTTTGTTAATTAGTTTAAGCCTTTTGTTTATTACATTATGTTTTTGAGATTCATTTATATTCAAAATATAATGACCATTATTAGCATCAACAGAAAATATCTCAAAATCATCTTTATAAACAAAACACCCAGTGTTTCGGAATACAAAAGTATACCCACATTGGGTCAAACAAGATACAGTGATAATATTTCTAGTCAAACTAGGTACATAATAAACATCTGATAATGAAAATACATGCCGTGATGGCAGTTCCAAAATATAGGTCCCAACAGCCAAAACGGCGACCATAGTCCCATTTCCAACTCGGAGGTCGATCTCTCCTGAAGCCAGTCTCTTACTAATCTACAGATCATGCACATCAGTACATATATGACTACCACATCCAGAATCAAAAATCCAATTCTTAAAACTAGAAGTAGACATGTTTATCTCAATAACAAACATACCTGAAGCCGGTGCCTTGCCCGCTTTCTTATCATTCATCTGTGCCTTGTACTTACGGCAGTCACGCTTCCAATGACCCCGTTTACCACATTGCAGGCAGACTTCTTGGGATTTTTCCCTTGCCTTCCCAGAAGCCTTTGACGATTTGGCCTTGCTTTTCTTCTTCTTATTCTTCTTTATACCTCCAGTCACCTTGGACCAAGCCCTTGGAGACTGAGATGTTGAAGCGAAATGTGCCTCGCATTTTTTACCCTTTAGGAGCTCTTTCTCTGCTTCTTTAAGCATAGCCATCAACTCTCTAAGAGTGTCTTCTTAGTTCAACATGGTAGAGTTCATGATGAACCCGCTCCAGCTGTCGGCAAAGACTGTAAAATCAAATCTATGAAAGTCTCAGCCTTGAAGGCTATGCCTATATGTCCCAGCTGTTCGATGTCAGCAATCATCTGTGACACATGGTGCTCAACAGATGTACCCTCTGACATGCGAGCACGAAAGAGCTTCTTCTGCAACTCATACTTTTGCGACCTAAGGTTAGATCTGTGAAGGTCCTTTAATTTCATAATCATCTCATAGGGATCCAATCCCTTGTTCTGACGACAAAACTGTTGGGTCATTGCAGCAAACATAGAAGATTGAGCAGTTGAGTTGTCATCGCTATGAGTCTTCCAAAGCTCAAGCTCAAGCAGCTGCTCATTTCCGAGCTTAGGCCCAAGAGGTCTCTCTATCGTATAGAGCATTCTCTCAGCCCCCAGGACAATCCTGAGGTTATATGAACTAGTCAGGAAAGTTCGAACCGTTAAAGACATTGTCGCCCATGATAATGTCCCTAACTCCGATCTTTCAATCCATCTTAATTGCAATAGTCAAACTATTCAATTAACGATATTTGGGTACAGTCTAACTGTTATAGGAAAATAATAGAATATTAGTCCAACTAATAAATACATAAAATGACGAAATAATTGAAAGCGCTTTGTGCCAAGTATTTGAAAAAAATTACAAATTCAATACTAGCCTCCTACTATTTTTCGGTGAGCCTCTAACCCTCTGTTGAGTACTCGGGAAACCTAGTTTCCTAGTGGGCTAGGATCCCGTTAAATAACACACAATCTTGACTTTGGCCAACAAGTTGTATGATATTTAACTAGGTAGATCTCTAAGATCGATTGGATCTCATCCAATTCCTAGATCCGATAGTTGGACCTCCAAGTCCGAAACATCTATACAATATATATGCCAATATATCCAATATATTTGCAAACCTTTTTGTAGGACACAGAAATCAGTGACGATGTTCTAGGCTCGCGGCCTAGTCGGGAGTACGAGAGACTAAACCAGAGAACAAAATAGGGTCGCCACCCAGTGTGAACTGGGACAAAGATTTAAGGTCGTACTCACCCCTCGTAAGGGAAAACCTCAAACCATTAGGTTCGGAATGGTCCCTTTCTTATGCCACTTTTAATGAATGGATTTATGCGATAATATAACCGAGTCTATACAAGATATATATTCAAGAAACCTATGTCTAGTTTGCATTCATAAAAAGAAATCCAATACCTAAGTTTGCATGCTTTAAAAGTAAGTCATTATAACGGCAAGCACGCAAGTACATTAACGCATCAAATCAATAAACAAGACAATATAAATAAATAACAATTTAAACATAAACACAAATTAAATTCCTAATACGAAAATAAATAACTAAATCATGCGTAAAGAAATAACATACCAATGACTAAATCATGCTTAAACGCAAAGTTGGATGAAATGAAATATGTGTGTCTCTCAAGCGGTACATGGCGTTGTATCCCGAGTATAGACCGCACTACCGTAGATTCGGATTCAGCTACGGAATTTACGTCTGAGTTTTCATCCGATATACCATAAGAGAGAACACATATTCCGTTCATCCGAAAATCACATCATGCATCAATCCACAATACTCATGCGAAATAAAGTAATAAAGTAAATAAAAAATAAAGGATAATAAATAAAAAGGGTGCCTTCAGGTCTAACCTCTTAAGTCATCTCTCGGAAGTGCGGTACACGGTTATCGGAAGGGTTGATGCTCTGCAACTCCTCCGGTTCACTGGTTCAACATTCTTTTTCGCTGTTTCGCTGTTTAGGCTGCTATTTTACTCTATTTTACGGTAGTTTCTAAGCAGTTCTGACCGCACTACCGTCGATTCGGATTCGGCTACGGAATTTACGTTCGGGTTTTCATTCGATATACCACAAGAGAGAACACATATTCCGTTCATCCAAAAATCACATCATGCATCAATCCACAATACTAATGCGAAATAAAGTAATAAAGTAAATAAAAAATAAAGGATAATAAATAAAAAGGGTGCCCTCAGGTCTAACCTCTTAAGTCATCTCTCGGAAGTGCGGTACGCGGTTATCGGAAGGGTTGATGCTTCGCAACTCCTCCGGTTCACTGGTTCAACATTCTCCTTCACTGTTTTGCTATTTAGGCTGTTTTTTTACTCTATTTTATGGCAGTTTCTGGGTAGTTTTCGAGACAGTTTCTGGGTAGTTTTTAGGGGTAGTTTCGGGACAGTTTATAGGCGTGAATTGAGGCATTTTACTGGGCTTTATGACATCAATCGGGACTATTGGTTAGGGGGCTATATGCGTCAATTGGGGCTGCTTTTGAAGGGGATTTTAGGACATGTAAGGAGGTGGATTACGTGAGGGAATTGAAGGCTGATGGCGTGAAGACGTGTGGATACGTGAAGGCTATGGAGATGCAGTAACGTGAGCCTTTTATTGATGAGTTGAAGGGCAGGTCGTTGTGTTGTTATGGGCCAGTAACATTAGTGGGGTTGAAGGTAAGTTGATCAGTGGCGTCAATGCTTGTTTGTGCGTGAAGGTGGGGTCTTTGAGGTGAGGTGTGTTTGCTTGATCAAGGTTTATGTCTCGGCTGAGTGGGTGTGATGAAGGACTGTTTGCAAAGGAGGGTTAGAACATTAGGTTGATTTCGTGAGAGTGAGCTAGGTTTATTTTGTGTTTCATAAGAATGAGCTACATCCTCTAAGGTTTGGTTAAGGGTTCTTTTTATAGGCAAGGGGTTGTGGTTTACCTTGTGCGAATAGGGAAATGATTTTTGTATTTATTGGGATATCTTTTAATTAGTATGTGATAAGGAAAAATCTTTTAATTAAGGATGTATTTTAATTTGATTTGATTTCTTCTCTTTTGATTAGGGATATGATTTGATTGAATTAGGAAGATCTTTGATGAGATTTGATTTGTATCTTTTATTAGGGAAAATGATTTGTCTTGATTTTGGCATGTGTTTAATGTGTGATTTTTTTTTTTAATTTTAGAAGGCAATGGGCGTGGGGTTTGGTTTCCTTGGGTGTGTATTGGATTTTTTTTGATGGGCTTGGTGTGTGGTTTGGTGATGTATGGGCTTGGTGTATGACTTACGGGGGTTTGGGCTAAGGATGTGTTTTAAAATAAAGGTCCAATAAGCGAACCCGAAGCTAAGCAAATGAATCTAGTCCAACAAGACATGGATTTCTACCTTTCCCTTCCGACGTCTGTTTCCCGTGACTTCCAAAACTCAAAGAGGAGTGCCTCCATACGAGACTCATCATCGGAACTTACATGCAAAAATGTATTGCCTACTGTCGCCCCCACTTTGATGGGACTTGTGCAGTGTGTGACAATAATAATCCTATCAAAGTTATGCAATGTATTTTTACTTACCTGGCTCGCCTGCTGCCACCTGACTTACGTACTGCTTTGAACTGAGTGGATTTGGTTGTGCCTTACCCGGCGTGCTAAACTCCATCCCCGAGGTGTCGTGGTTGCTTTGAATTGAGTTGATCTGGTTGTACCATACTCGGCGTGCTAAACCTCATACCTGAGGTGTCGCGGTTGTATATCCATACCCGGAGTGCCACACCTGGCATGCTAAACCCCATACCAGAGATGTCGCGGTTGCGTCTCCATACCCCGAGTGTCACAATAGTGTCTCCATACACGGAGTGCTGTACCTGACATGCTAAACCCTATACCCGAGGTGTCGCGGTTGCGTCTCCATACCCAGAGTGTCGCAGTAGTGTCTCCATACCTGGAGTGTCGTATCTGGCGTGCTAACCCCATACCCGAGGTGTCGCGGCTGCGTCTCCATACCCAGAGTGTCGCAGTAGTGTCTCCATACCCGGAGTGCCATACCTGGCATGCTAAACCCCATACTCGAGGTGTCGCGGTTGCGTATCTATACCCAGAGTGTCGTAATAGTATCTTCATACCCGGAGTGACGTACCTTGCATGCTAAACCCCATACCCGAGGTGTCGCAGTAGTGTCTCCATACTCGGAGTGCTGTATCTGGCAAAACTGATAATCATGTGGGTGTGTCTCCATACCCGGTAAAACTGATACTGATGTTGGTGTGTCTCCATACTCCCATATCCGGCAAAACTGATACTAATTTTGGTGTGTCTCCATACCCGGAGTGTCATACCCGGTGTGCTGATGATGCCTGTCTCCATACCCGAAATGCCATACCCGGCGTGCTGATAATGTTTGGGCCTCAAGCCTTGGACTCATCTCTAAAATCGATACTGATGTGGGCCTCGCCCCCAGACTGCTACTGATGTGGGCCTTACCACAAGATTGATACTAATGTGGGCCTCACCCCTAGACTGATACTAATGTGGGCCTCATCCTCAGACTGATACTGATATGGGCCTCGCCCCAAATTGATACTGATATGGGCCACGCCCCCAAACTAATACTGATATGGGCCTCGTCCCCATGCTGATACTGATGTGGGCCTTGCCCCAAACTAATACTAATATGGGCCTCACCCCAAACTGATACTAATATGGGCCTCGCCCCCTAAACTGATACTTATTTGGGCCTCGCCCCCAGACTAATACTGATGTGGGCCTCGCTCTCAAACTGATACTGATAAGGGCCCCCATGCTGATGCTGATCCGGGCCTTGCCCCCCGACTGATACTTATATGGGCCTCGCCCTCAAACTTATACTGACGTGGGCCTCGCCCCAAACTGATACAGATATGGGCCTCGATCCCATGCTATATTTTCAAGACTGATTATATATAAGCATGCTATTTTGCCTCTCACGAGATAGTCCTGATAGCTAAACATATTTTTGTCCTCAACGGATGCTTCGTGTCGAAACCAAAGAACCTTCAAAGTACATAATATACTCAAATCTGATCATCTGCATGAGTGATATGAACTAGACTCCTAGTGTGTGTGTGCCAAGGCTCTTTCGCAGCTTAATCCTTAAGTAAGCCAACTCGATGATTTTGTCTCGGAGAATTGGATAAGTGGGTCTAACCAACCGAAATGTCTTGATCATTATCTATGATTACTTTCTCGTACTCAACATGATATGATTTTCTTCTTTGTTTTCTTTCGTCATTTTCTATTCTTTCTTTACATTTTGAACTTTCTTTTTCTTTTTTTCTCTCTTTTTTCTTTGACACACCTACCCTTTAAGGTCTCATTTCTCCTCATGGTGGTCCTAATACTCGTCCATGGGTAACTTCACGCTTATCGGTTATATGTGGTCTATTTTTTATTTTTTTTAAGAGATTTTTTCTTTATTTCCAACCATATCATATATCATAGCATAAGTAAACCAGGATAGACATCTAGGCAAACGGTCATTCATTGATCCGCCATCTCTTCAACTAGTCATCTTACCGACCACTTAGGCTTCCACTACTAAGATCCCGTAATCAAGTGCTCGCGAGTCTAACCGAGATCAACTACTCAGAATCTTGGATAAGAGCATATCTCACACTCATCGTTTCTAAGGTTTCTCCCTACCGCAAACAATGTCATCACCGGACATATGTCTAACCATCAAAGACTTCTCTCTCGCTTCACTTTTTTTTTCACTCACTCACGACAAGGAATTCTTCCTTTCAACCTCTGATATTGTGGGCTTCACCCCCTGGAATTCCATCCCGAAACTGATACTAATGTGGGCCTCAACCTAGGACTCATCCCCGAAACTAACACTGATATGGGCCTCAACCCTGGAATTCATTCCTGAAACTGATAACACAGTACTGTTGCTGCTCTTGGTTGGCTTGCCTTTGCCGCTTTCTCATTTTCTTCTTTGAAACCTGTGAATACAAAACAAAACAAACACAAAAAGAATGCAAAATACGTTACGTGTATGCATGCATGTATGAATGAGTTCCTATCCCGTTGGGTTATGTCTTCAGTCAATTCCCTTGGTGACTGCTCGAACTTCTCTTCCTTAAGTAAAGTACTATTTCAATCTGTCTACATTAATCAGCTCGGTGAACTCATTCCCTTCTAAATCTGATAGTCTCACTGGCCCATTTCCCAATTTCTAAATGGCTATCCTGTCTTTTCTTCTTGATTCTTCCAAGGATTCCCCATGTTCTAAACATCGCTGAGTATCATAGTACTCGGGTTGAATGCTTTTGTCAAATATACTCATGTTGCAGGTTCAAAGGAATAGACTCAGGCAAGTAAACGAAATGAACGTCTTTATTATCATTAAGAAAAGGTTCGAACAAGCAGATAAAATCATTGTCTTTATTAAAAATGTAGGATCAAATAAATTAGGAGGAATAACTTCATCATTCGCAACATTGCCTTCTTCCTCGACCTATGGTTCTCCACTACTGTCATTCCTTATCCTCATGAAAGAAGCTGGACGGTTGAGATCTTGGAGGACAAAGCTTTCAGGTAAGCAGGAGTTGATCATATAGCTTGGTGGTGGAATGGAGTGGTAGTTAGGTAGGGGGTTATGGTATGCGTTGGGTTGTTCTTTCTCAGGGTCAGGTATTTTGTGGGAGTCTATCAGGTCTTGGATTTCATGTCTGAGACGGGCACAGCTGTCAGTGTCATGTCCGTTTTATTGGTGGAAGTGACAGTAATAGTTTATATTGAGGTGTGGTGGGGGAGGATTTGGAAGTGGTTTAGGCTCCAAGGGTTTTAGAAGTCCTTACCTTGTCAACTCCTCAAGAACTTTTGACAAAGGTCTACCAAGATTGGAGAATCGCCTATTTCTAACTGTAGCGATCTCAGCAGTGGCGGGCTTGGTCTCCGAAGGCCCCCCAAAAGTCTTTCTATTCTGGCCATAGAACTTTCTGTTCTCAGCTTCCTCTTCTTCAATGTCCATGACAGTCTCCCTCAACTTTCGAAAATCAGCAATCATCGAAGTCATCCTCCTTAGCTTGCCATAAATGGAGGGCTTGGTGCCCTTGATAATCATCTTTATCTGGTCCTTCTCTGAGAGCCGAGTTTGCATCTTCAGAAGCTGGCTTCTCCAGCGATCTACATACTCTTTGAGGCTCTCCTCCGACTTCTACATGGTGTTCTCCAAGTCATAGAGAGACAAGTCGATCTCCAAATCCGTGACATACTGTTTTAGAAAGGCGTCTGCTAATTCCCTCCAATCTTCCTTAACCTTCCTTTCAAGGCCATGGTACCACACTACGGGTGCCCCCTCAAGCGACATCCCAAACATCTTCTGAACTTGGCATTGTGACAGGCCCACTGAACTCATTACTGAGACATATTGCCGGAGATGGACCCTCGGGTCCCCATTCCCATTGAATTTGGCTATGTCGGGCATCTTAAACTGAGCCGACAGCTGCTCCTTAAAGGTCATCGCTTCATAGTCTAATAAGTCATCATGATTACTCTTCAGCTTGCGGGTGACTAATTCCATCTGATTACAGAGTTTCTATAATTTGGCTCAAGACCCCGATACCTTGCCCGTGACATACTCAGCCATATCATCATCAAAACAGGGATATCATCATTCAACCTGCTCGGAGGGTCCTCACGCCTCTCATTTTCAGAGCTTCTCACAGCACGGGGCATAACCATATTATTCATAGAAGTGGTCAAAGCTGGAAGTTGCTCAGTAACCTTAGTGAGATTGGCTTCCAGCTGATCCATACGAGATCCCTCATTGATTGATTCACTCATATTCGCTATCTGCCTTTTGTCAAGTCTTCTCTCTTTCATAACCCAACGGATATCTATGATGTCTTTTAAGACACAAAGGGTTAACATGATGTGTGTATGCATGAGATGCGTGCAATGTAAGTCGGCCCATTATCATTTTAAAGCATTCAATCATACTATTACGAGGTGCAAACTTGTCCTAGTTAAAAAGGCCCAAAAGGTTTACACTTTGCAATAACATGGCTAAACAACTTCAAATGATGAAATGCCTAAACATGGAATGGCCCATTGGCATTTTAGAAGCTTTTGGCCCAATTGCCGTAAAGCACAGACTCGACCCAGTTTAAATGGCCCAACAAGCCTAAACCTCGTGACAAAAGGACCAATTGAATCCAAATGACAATGGTCCTAAACGTAAACATAAAGGGATAGTCTCTACTAGTCTTACAACTACAGTTCATGTGCGGGTTTATAGAGGTACAAACAAAGGCTCTTGTCGACGAAGGATTGCCCACAACTGGGACTTCCCACTCAAGGGTTCAAGCGACCAAGTGAGCGTACCATTTTTTATACGCTAAGGTACGTGCCAACGAGTTAAGATGCGTGACTGACTGTCAAATAGATTTCCCGTTGTAAATTCCCTATAGGGAGGGTGGAGAAAACTCTTTTAAATACCAAGGCCTCTTAGGCTCTTTTAGCTTGGTGACATGAATAAACAACGAGTCCTCCAAATTAGTCCATCATAGTAAACTACTAGTACATGATTATCTAGGTGCCTTCACAACTTTTCCTTGTAGAAAGGTAGTCAATGAAGGAAGACAACAAACCATTAACACACTTTAATAATGCCTTTAATTAAACCCCTTCAACCCACTATAAATGCGGTTAACTAAAGCACAAATCACAATCACTACAAGACATTATTTCGGGGCTGATTCTTTATTCCCAGTGGAGTCGCCAGACTGTAGGACACAGAATTCGACGTTGCTGTTCTAGGCTCACGGCCTAGTCGGGAGTAGGAAATAGCCTACGAGAGATTAAACCGGAGAACAAAATGGAGTCGCCACCCAGTGTGAACTGGGATAAAGATTTAAGGCCGCACTCACCCCTCGTAAGAGAAGACCTATAACCGTTAGGTTCGGAATAGTCCTTTTACTTATGACACTTGTAATGAATGGATTTATGCGATAATATAACTGAGTTTACAAAACTTATATATTCAAGAATAACCTATGTCTAGTTTGCATACATAAAAAGAATCTTATACCTAAGTTTGCATGCTTTAAAAGTAAGTCATTAAAACGGCAAGCACGTAAGTACATAAATGCATCAAATCAATATACAAGATAATATAAATAAATAACAATTTAAACATAAACGCAAATTAAATTCCTAATGCGAAAATAAATAACTAAATCATGCGTAAATAAATATCATACCAATGACTAAATCATGCTTAAACGTAAAGTTGGATGAAACGAAATATGTCTGTCTCTCAAGCGGTACATGGCGTTGTATTCTGAGTGCAGACCGCACTACCGTCCATTTGGATTCGGCTTCAGAATTTACGTCCGGGTTTCCATCAGATATACCACAAGAGAGAACACACATTTCGTTCATCCGAAAATCACATCATGCATCAATCCACAATACTCAAGTGAAATAAAGTAATAAAATAAATAAAAAATAAAGGATAATAAATAAAATGGGTGCCCTCAGGTCTAACCTCTTAAATCGTCTCTCGGAAGTATGGTACGCGGTTTTCGGAAGGGTTGATGCTCCGTAACTCCTCCGGTTCACTGGTTCAATGATCTCCTTCGCTGTTTCGCTGTTTGGGCTGCTGTTTTACTCTATTTTACGCTAGTTTCTGGGCAATTTTGGGGAAGTTTTCTGGATAGTTTTTAGTGGTAGTTTCAGGACATTTTGTAGGCGTGAACTGAGGCAGTTTATTGAGCTTTATGGCGTCAATCAAGGCTACTGGTTAGGGGGCTTTATGCATCAATTGGGGCTACTTTTGAAGGGGATTTTAGGACTTGTATGGAAGTGGCTTACGTGAGGGAATTGAATGCTGATGGCGGGAAGACGTGTGGATGCGTGAAGGCTATGGCGAGGCACTAACATGAGGCTTTTGTTGATGAGTTGAAGGGCAGGTGACTGTGTGTTGTTATGGGCTAGTAACGTGAGTGGGGTTGAAGGCAAGTTGGTCAATGGCGTCAACACTTATTTATGCGTGAAGGTGGGGTCTTTGAGGTGAGGTGCGTTTACTTGATCAAGATTTATGTCTCGGCTGAGTGGGCGTGATGAAGGACTATTTACGAAAGAGGGTTAGAACATTAGGGTTGATTTCGTGAGAGTGAGCTAGGTTTATTTTGTGTTTTCGTACGAATGAGCTACGACCTCTAAGGTTGGGTTAAAGATTCTTTATATAGGTACGGGGTTGGGGTTTACCTTGTGCGAATAGAGAAATGATTTGTTTATTTATGGGGATATCTTTTAATTAGAATGTGATAAGGAAAAATCTTTTTAATTAGGGATGTATTTTAATTTGATTTGATTTCTTCTCTTTTGATTAGGGATATGATTTGATTGAATTAGGAAGGTGTTTGATGAGATTTGATTTGTATTTTTTAATTAGGGAAGGTGATTTGTCTTGAATTTTTCATGTGTTTAATATGTGATTTTTGTTATTTTGGAAGGCAATGGGCGTGGGGTTTGGTTCCTTATGCATGTATTGGATTTGTTTGATGGGCTTGGTGTGTGGTTGGTGATGTATGGGCTTGGGGTGGTGACTTGTGGGGGTTTGGGCTAGGGATGTATTTTAAAAAGAGGTCCAACAAGCGAACCTGAAGCTAAGCAAACGAATCTAGTCCAACAAGACATGGATTTCTGACTTTCCCTTCAAACGTCCATTTCCCGCAACTTCCAAAACTTTAAGAGGAGTGCCTCCATACGAGATTCATCATCGGGACTTACATGGAAAAATACAGTGCCTACATTTTTTCCTCTGAATCAACTAAGCCTTGGCTTTGGCTCAACATGCTTAATGATTCCAGTTAAGTGGGACCCATTGACTTTGGAAAGCTTCGTGATCTATGTCGATGAACAAGAAGTGATCTTGACTTTGGCCAACAAATCACAACTTGCCCAAGACATGCGATGTGGAACAAAGCCTTCATGATTCAAACACATCCGCCATGGACAAAGGTCTTGACTTTGGCCAACAAACCAATGCCAATCTTGGATATTGAGAATGAATCACTCAATGGAAGGAAAACACTTAATATTTATTAAGGGTTTTTCAAATAATTGGCAACCAATTAATTATATTTGATTAGGTCGCATCATACACCCTTAAGCATGCATTCTAAAAGCATAATAAGGCACGATAAATAAATTAATAATGGTATGCGGATGGATATCTCACAAATTATTCCTAGAACAAATCACTCTCTTTCCTCTCCCCGACTAGCACTATTCTAACTTCTACCCAATTACATAATACATCAAAGAAACCTCATTAACATTGAGGGAAATTGGTGAGAAGAGAATTACAAAGAATTAGGAGATAATAAGCTGGACAAGCAGGTGCAATTAATAAATTCTAAAATTACAACAATTTCCAAAATTTCCCTCACCCTTCTAATATCCATCCGATATATATTATTCATACAACACATTCATGTATTCACACAATGCATGTTATTCAATCAATCTAATCCAATTAATTAATCATTGAATTAATGACCATCCAATGTTCAAACAATGATTTGATTTGTACGAGTCCAACTGGTTTAAGAATAAATACTTAAAGTACGTATACTTGAATTATATCGAACTATAACTTTAAATCCAATTTATTTGTATTCAATACTAATTCCAATTTAATTCCAAATTAAACTCTTACAGTTATTTATGTGCCTTAAAGACTTTGATTCCAAATCCAATCTTAATGCGTCTCAAAGGCCCAATAACATCCAATGCCATTTTAATTAAAGTCCAATGGGCTCTTAATTGATTCTTAAGGCATGGGCTCTGGCCATAATGGATCAAACCAAAATGCCAAGGCCCAAATAGGAATCACTCTATTGCCAACAAATAAATTTAGGCCCAATTAAATTCTTTAAAGGCCCAAGTGATATATTTGGACTTTATGGAATTGGTTTTGGGCCCAATTGGATCCAATCCAAATGTCCAAAACCAAACTTGGTCTAACAAAACCCATTCAGCCCAAATAAACACTTTTAGCCCAATTCAAAATTTAAAGGCTTATTATATAATTTCAATATTTCAAATATCATAATTTTTATAATTGAAGTATATTAGCCATAATTAATTAATTAAACTTAATATTTCCAAAACACCAATTAAACTAATTAATCATGTTTTAATTAATCAGTTTATGTTCAACACAAATTGAAGCAAAACATATCATTCCATACTTATCAAGCTCATTGTGATTTAACATAATCTTTATCGATTTTGATTTTAATCTAATCAAACCAACAATCAACGTATATATCATGCATTAAACACATCCAATGTTGTAAAATAAAAAAATCACAATGTGTAGTCTATTCTAGGGTATTCGGCCAAGGTAAAGATTTTGGGATTTTTGATCCAATCAATTTATCTTAAATCTAATCATGCATAACTCTAAGTTAATATAATCTAAGCATACTCAAACAATCAATTTGAAGAAATCAAGCAAAAAAACATAAAAACCCCCAAATTAAAGTCTCATGAATCCTAGAAAATTCATGCTTAAAATTGGCTCATGATACCATTTTTAGTGTTCCTAGAACATGCCAAGGATCTATTAAGCAAGATTATGTGTGAATAAGATCATTAGAAGGTGCGGAATGACTTACAATGATCGGATTTGAATTTTAAAATTTGTGTTGTGTTCTTGAAGCTTCAAGCTTTAAGTGTTGATTCCAACCCTTGAGTGAGTTTCCCTATCAGCTTAGTTGACTCCTTGAAGTGCTAGCTTGATTGATTTTGCAATAAATCAAAGAAAAGAGAGAAGAGAGAGCACGCCCAAAGCCAGGGTTCTTGGTGTGTATTTTTCTTGTCATGTGTTGGCAGAGAGAGACATTTGATTTTAGTAAAGGGTTTTTACCTTTTTCACCCTAAACCAAGTGGTTAGAAAGTAAGTGATTTTGGCATAAATGCGAACCACTCTCCCAACCACCACTTCACACATGTGAAGTGGGCCCCACCTTTTGAATTCAAAATTCAAAAGGTCTCTACGAATATTTACTGCGGCTCGGATCCGTTTAATCCGACTAAATGAATTTTCGTCGCTAAATAATTAAATCTAATTTAATTAAATAACTATGCCTCGCAAATATATTATGAATGCCGTTTACGAATTAATTCTAAATTAATCTGTTCGCTCGTATTAAAGTCCGACTTTAATTTCGCATTGAAATCTAATTCCAATTAATATATCCGATATATTAATTTTAGCCCATATAAATAAATTAAATAGAAAAAATCAAATTTAATTATTAAACTTATTTTACCAATTAATTCCAAATTAATCGCGTTCTCTCTCTTCCGAACATATTTAATCCCAGATTAAATAATGCCTCAATTAATCCCAAATTAATTTTCTCTCTCTTAATTAATCCCAGATTAATTTTCTAATCGAGTCAACTGTCATTGGTGAATCTTTAGAAAGCGACCCAAGAGACCCCTGGATATGTTGGCAGTAAATCCAGTTATCGGACTATCCGATTAAGTGCGTACCTCGTACCACGTGCTTATCAGTTTACAAGACATGGTTGGCTTCTAGTAAAGCACCGTGCCTATCCAATTCTCCGGAAATATTCTTTAAGGAATATATAATCTTTTTCCAGGCATAGTATACATAGTATTGCGTATAGCGATCCAGTATCGGATGTCACATGCAAGGCTTGGGGCTGGAGTAGTGTCTACCCCGTATGAAGTATATATCGGATCATAAGCAACTAGTCTCTTTAATCGGATAATCATGACCTTGTCACATTATCCCGATGGTTGTAACACATTAGAGTACTGATTATATATCCCTGCGTGATCTTCATCTCCATATGACTGAAGTGATACTTCCATCTTGCATCACACCCAATACACTTCGATTCCCAATAAACCTAGAAGAGGCATACACAGAACCTGTTAAAGTCCTGGATGACCAAAACTAAAATGTATTGATTGTCGCAAGTATTAGCGATGCAAGTCTCAAGTTAAGACCAAATACACTTACCCCGAATCGGATTCCCATAGACACATAGTCACACTACCAATGGGATTCGGAGGGGTCTATACGGAGCGAAACTGTTTTCGTACCATCGGTAAACACAACCTCCTATCAAACTTGCATAAGTATCCAATACTTAAATATATGAGAACTATGCTGTAATGCTCCCACAACACGCACAAGTGTAATACTAGTCTATTCCGCATTATAGATGTCCATTCTCGATAATGCTACGACTAGGGATATTTAATGATTAAACCTTATTGGATTGATACTGTGTCATATTTTATAATCCAGAACTAATCATAAGGACTTTTATCATTTATATATTCAAGTAATCTAATTACAAAATGTTAAAATAGCAATTTCCATTGTAACATAGTTAATTTGTACAAAAACCACAATGTCTTTTACAAATAGTGACGATATGGGTCATAATTTTCTAACAGCTCCCACTTTATTGTTTTAAATTTTAAGCAAATCGCATCAACCCCAATATGATGGATTTCTTGTGGGCAAGGATCCCATTATCATCATTTCATAACTCCAACTAGGGCCGGTCGTTATAAAGTATGATAATTGGGTAGGTTCCCAACCAATTTATGATAGAAATCACAATTCCTTGATCGTTGGGTTGGGCAATCAAACATGCCATAGGTTATGCTAGTCCTTGTAGACACCCAAAACTTTACCACTAAGTTATAAGACCACGCCTAAAGGTCATTGAGTCTTATGACTCAGAAAAGTCAAATAATTATCAATAGTACAATTTAGGGACAAATTGGTATTGGTTACTCTGGTAAAGCCTAGTCCTGCCAATATGGTTTAAGCCCTTGGGTCTATACTTTACAATGGAAGACAAATTTTAGACTTAAATTATTAATGAGGATTTTAGAAAGTTTAAGTGAATAACTTTCAAATAGATTCCTCCATTGAAAATTCCCCTGAGGGAGGGTGGAGCGAACACTCTTAAATACCCTTACCTCTTAGGCTCTTATAGCTGTAGGGTTTCTACTATAGTCTCAAGATCATTCAAGCAATGAAAATATGTGAATACAATAAAGAAGTATGGCAGAATCATACTTACAAAGATCGGATGTGAGAAGGTTTGAATACAAAAAAAAAAAAAATTCTTCATGGATGTCCTCCTAGGTTCGGCCATGCTCCTCTTTTGTGCTCCATGGAATGTCTTCAAGCTCCAAGCTTTATTTGGTTATTCCATGCTCATGGGAAAAGATTCCCTATCACCTTTGTATGTCCTCTTTAGTGTGCTAGCACATTGGAAAACTTGCCATAAATTTTCCCTTTCATTTATTCATTATCTCGGCCAAGGAATATTTTGAGAAGAAAAATGGCACCAAGGCCGAATGGGTAGAGAGGAGAAAGAATGGCCCTTGGCCGAATTGGGAGAGGAGACAAGTGAGGAAGATGAGATGATTTTTTGTGTATTTGGTTTTCCAAAAACGAATACCAAAAACCAAAGTCAAAAAGTACAAGGCAATAAAGCCTTTCAACAACCCACATCACTCATGAATAGTGACTTACATCACATCACTCAAAGTGACAAGACAAACATCACTTGAATGACTAAAGATGTGACGCATGATGTGACTTGTGGGCCCCACTTGATTCGAAATGCAAGTGGGCCCGTAAACACTCATGGGCTTGGGTTCGCTAATTTTGAATTAACGAATTTTCCATTGCGACGTAATTAAATCAAATTTAATTAAATAATTATGGCTAGCAAAATTACTTTTCACATCGCTAGCGAATTAATTCTAAATTAACTCGTTCGCCTAAATTAAATCCAATTTTAATTCGGTGTCGAAATCCAATTTCATTTAATATATCGAATATATTATTTTATCGATTAATTCCAAATTAATCGTTCTCCTCTTTAAAGAATATTTTATCCTAGATAAAATATCTCTGTAATTAATCCCAGATTAATTTTCTCTCTCATCTAATTAATCTCATATTAATATTGTGCGAGTCATATGTCATCAGTGAATCTTCGGGAAGCGACCCATGAGATCCCCGGATATGTTGGCAGTAAATCCGGTCATCGGAGTATCCGAACACATATGTACCTAGTACTACAATTTTACCGATTTGCAAGAAATGGTTGGCTTCTAGCAAAGCACCGTGCCTACCCAATTCTCCAGAAATATTCTTAAAGAAATATATAATCTGTATCAGGTGTAGTATACGTAGTATTGCATATTGTGATCCAGTATCGAATGTCACATGCAAGGCCTGGGGCTGGAATTGTGTATGCCCCGTACGAAGCATATATCGGATTTCTGGTAACTAGTCTATATAATCGGATAAACATGACCTAGTCATATTATCCCATTGACTGCAATACATAAGAGTACTAGTTCCGTATCCTACGTGATCATCATCTCCACTATAACTGAAGTGATACTTCCATCTTGACATCACACCCAATACACTACGATTCTCAATATACCCAAAAGAGGCGTACACAGAACCTGTTAAATCCCTGAATGACCAAAACCAAAGTATATTGATTGTCGCAAGTATTAGCGGTGCAAGTCTCAGCGGTGCAAGTCTCAGGTTAAGACCAAATAAACCTACCCTGATTCAGACTTCCATAGACACATAGTTATACTACCAATGGAATTCCGAGGGGTCTATCCAGAGCAAAGCTGTTTTTTGGTACTATCGGTAAAACAAAGCCTCATATTACACTTGCATAAGTATCCAATACTTAAATATATGAGAACTATGTCGTTATGCTCCAACAACGTGCACAAGTGCAATACTAGTCTATTCCGCATTATCGATGTCCAATATCGATAATACTATGACTAAGGATTATTTAATGATTAAACCTTCGTGGATTGATACTGTCTCATATCATCTCAATCCGATACTAATCATAAGGACCTTTTATCATTTATATATCTTGGTAATCCAATTACAATTATAAAAGAGCAATTTCCTTTGTCACATAGTTAATTTGTACAACAACACCGTGTTCTGTACAAATAGTGATGCTATGGGTCATAATTCTCCAACAATCTCCCACTTGGCCTATAACCAATCACTAAGGTGTCTTACACCTGAACTATGTACGGGTCGCTCAAACTTCTACTGAAAAACAGCTTTCGTCAGCGGGTTTAATAGGTTATCGTCTTATGCGATTTATTCGATCATCACATTGCTACGATATATGATCCGACGAATCAGATGAAAATAGTTGAAGTACATACTTGGATCATTGATGAGACCGTTAATTCTTTAGCCTGCACTGAGGCCTAGCTCAGCTGCTAACAGAACCATTTCTAATCTAATTAGAATAATTTAGATCCAAAATGCTTCTTTTGCTGGGACAATTGCAGCAAAGTTCCACTTTTGTTGTTTATTCGGCAACATTATCTTGCTTGGAAGATTTTGAGCTCACTATTCCGTTATTCAAACTATACAGTATCCTTATTACGACATATAGTCGTTTTTATCGGTATGGAAACTTACAGTAGTGAACCCAGTCATTTCAAGTTCTCATTCTCCATAGTTTAAGACAACATCCTTAGTTCCTCTAAGATACTTAAGGATGTTCTTAATATCAATCCAGTGACTTTCACTTGGATTGGCCTG
Organism: Zanthoxylum bungeanum; assembly: GCA_019454045.1. Taxonomy (NCBI): domain Eukaryota; kingdom Viridiplantae; phylum Streptophyta; class Magnoliopsida; order Sapindales; family Rutaceae; genus Zanthoxylum; species Zanthoxylum bungeanum. The sequence goes on along the minus strand of SKCR01023433.1, from coordinate 257,249 downwards.
ATTATTACTCCATATGCTCAAAGAATATGAGACACCAGGTCACTTACATTTCTTTTAATGTACGAGTGCTCGGAGAGTGCCAACAACCTTTTAGATCTATCCGAGTAGATCTTTACTCCTAGAATAAAGGTTGTCTCTCCAAGTATTCTACGGAGAATTTTCATGAAAGCCAAGCTTTCACAGATTGTAATTATGGGAATGTCATTTCCACGAAATGATATATCAACATTATTTAGGACATTCACTGTCAGTGTGCTCCCACTAACCTCCTTATATACACAAGAATCATATGTGTTTTGAATTAAATCATATACCATTATGATTACATCAAAACATTAGTTCCAAGAACATAATGCTTGCTTCAATCCATAAATGGATTGATTTAACTTGCAAACCTTGTTTTCTTGTTTTGGTACGACAAAACCGTTAGGATGTTGTTAAACATCCTCCTAAAAGGTTTCCGTTTAAGGAAAGCGATTTTGATGTTCCGCTGCCATATTTCATGAATGAAATATGCAGCATTAGCAAGCTTTATCCAAATGGATTTAACCATGGCAATGGGTAAAAGGTTTCGTTGTAATCAGCACTATATTGATGACGATACTCTTTATGTACAAGCCTAGCTTTGTACATTTGTTTGTTGCCATCCATGTATGTCTTCATCATGAAGACTCACCAATAGGCACAATACCTTTTAGTGCATCAACCAGTATCCAAACTTGGTTGATATACATGGAATCCATTTCGGACATTATTGTATTTTGCCATAATAGGGAGTCGATACCTTGTATCACTTCCTCATACGTAGTCAGTTCGTATTCCCCAATAAGATTGACATCTTTATGAGGCGAGATCAGAAGCCCATACCTCCCAGGTTGTCTTCTGACTCTCTCCGACCTATGTTGTTCTTGTGTATTCGAAGATTATTGGTACAGTTTTATCCCTGATGAATTGTTTGTGTTCCATTAATGAATCGGTGCCAGGAAAAGTATTACTATGATTTTCATCGAGTTTTACTTTCCTCATACTTACCACTGCATATAGGTATTCCTCTTAGGAAAAACTGCATGGTGAGCAACAATTACATTGTTCTCTTGTGATTTGTATAAGTACTATACTTTGGTTACCTTAGGATAACCTACAAATTAGACACTTATCCGATTTAGGTTCTAGTTTGGTATCATCCAAACGTATGCCCAGCATTCCCAAATCATCAGGAATGTGAAAACCCGGTTTCTTTCCTGTTCATATCTAATATGAATTCTGTCTAACAGATTTTCATGGAACCTTATTCAAAATAACTACTGTACTATTTAATGCTTATCCCTTGAAGGAAAATGGTAGCTCAGAGCGACTCATGATTAACCTTACTGTGTCCAACTCAGTTTGGTTTCTCTATTCGGACACACCATCGGGATTGAGGTGTTCCGGGAAGAGTCCACTATGAAAGAGAACTATACCCTTTCAACTAGTCGAGAAACTTATTGCTTAAGTATTTTCATCACAGTCAAATCGTGTTGTTTTAATAATCTTACCGATCTGTTTATATACTTTGCGTCGAAACTTTCTGAAAGTTTCCAATTTATGTTTCAAAAGAAACATCTAACCATAACGCGATGCCACATCTGTAAAGGTTACGAAGTGTTCATATCCACCTCTAGCCTAGCTAGATATGGGCCCACTTATGTCACTATGAACGAGGGCTAACAGATCGGTGGCACTTGCACTTTTACCAAGTAAAAGGTATTTTAGGCACTTTGCCTAATAAACTAGATTCGTAGACATCATTTGAATAGGATCAAATCCGTCCTATACCCACTCTTCAAGAGTGTGGATATACGAGTCTTGTTTAATGTGTTCCAGACAACAATGCCACAAATAAGTCTCAACTGATTGATTCAGTTTGAGCTATTTGTTTGTCATGTCATACTTTTGAGATTTATTTATATTCAAAATATAAATACTGTTATTCACATCTAATGTGTTTATCTGAATATCATCTTTATAAAATAAAACACTTTAGTGTTCTAGAATATAAAGGTATACCCGCAATGGGTTAAACCCTGATATAGAGATAATGTTTCTAGTCAAACTAGTTTCATTATAACAATTTCCTAATTTAAGTACACAGCCTAAGGGTAGTTCCTAAACGTATGTTTCTATGGTTAAAACAGCGACTCTCGTCCCGTTTCTGACTCGTAGAGCGATCTCATCTGAAGCCAGTATCCTGCTAATCAGTAGATTCTGCACATCAGTACATGTTTATGTACCACATCTAGTATCAAAAGTCCAATTTTGAAACTAGTAGTGAATATGCTATGACAATCATATTTGAAGTCGGAGCCTTGCCCCGTCTTTATTTCCTCCATGTCTGCCTTGTCCATACGGAAGTCATGCTCCTAGTGACCCCGTTTTCCACAGTTAAGGTAGACATATTGGGATATGTCCTTTGTCTTCCTAGAAGACTGTGATGATTTTGCCTTTGCCCTTTTGCAAACTCTGGCTTTGTCTCCTTCAGCATAGCCAATAACTCTCTAAGAGTTTTCTATTGCAATTAGTACTTCTAAGATCTAAGTATAGATCTATGAAGATCATTCAATTTCAACATCATGTTTTGAGGATCTAATCCTTAATTCTGACGAATAAATTAAGGAGTTAATACGACAAGCATAAAAGATTGAGCACTAAAGTTATCATCACATGAATCTTCCAAAGATCATGTTCTACTATTTGCTCAACTCCGGGCTTAGGCCCGAGTTGTCACTCTATCAAATAGACTAATCTCTCAATTCCAGGACTATCCTGAGGTTTTATTCCCAATCTGAAAATTAAATCATTTAAATACATTTTCACCCAGGATTGTGTTCTAAACGTTAATCTGTCAGTTTATAATAATTGCTATAGTCCAACTATCCAATCAACGATATCGGGTACATCCGAATATAATGATTACTATAGTCTAACTATATAATCAACTATAATATTAATTTGATTAAATTCAAATATATTGATTACTATAATCTAATTATATAATCAACTATAATTTGAAATAGTTTGAATACAGTCCAACTGTTTAATTAAAACAATATTAAATATTTGACCGACTAATATGTTTATTTATTGACGAAAAATTTGAAAAAGAGCGCGTATTGGCAAGTAACTATACGAATATTGCAAATTTAATACTTGCCTCCCACTATTTTTCGGCGAGCTTCTAACCTTCTATTGAGTACTCAGGAAATCTTGTTTCCTAGTGGGCTAGGATCCCGTTAAATAACACACAATCTTGACTTTAGCCAACAAATTGTATGATAATTAACCAGGTAGATCTCTAAGATCAATTGGATCTAATCTAATTCCTAGATCCAGTGGGTGGATATCCAAATGCGAAACATATATCTTATATATGCCAATATATCCGATATATTGCCTAACCTTTTTCCTCTAAATCAATTAAGCCTTGGCTTTGGCACAACAAACTTAATGATCCCAGTTAAGCGGAACCCATTGACCTTGGAAAGCTTCGTAATCGATGTCGATGGACAAAAAGTGATCTTGACTTTGGCCAAAAAATCACAACTTGGACAAAACACGTGATAAAGAACAAAGCCTTCATGATTCAAACACATCCGCGATGGACAAAGGCCTTGACTTTGGCCAACAAACCAGTGCCAATCTTGGATCTTGAAAATGAATCATTCAATGGAAAGAAAAACGCTTAATATGTGTTGAGGGCCAATTAATTATCTTTGTTAAGGTCTCATCATCATACACCCTTAATCATTCATTCTAAAAACATAATAAGGCACGTACATAATATTAATAATGATATGCGGATGGATATTTAAACACTTTGTTCCTAGAACAAATCTCTCTCTTTCCTCTCTCATGCTAGTACAAGTATAACTTCTACCCGATTACATAACACTTCTAAAGAAATCTCATTTACATTGAGGGGAATAAGTGATAAGAGAAATACAAAGAGTCAAGAGGTAATAGGTTGGACACGCAGGTCTAATTTAATAAATTCTAAATTTATTACAATAATTTCCAAAATTGCCCTCACCCATCTAATATCCATCCGAGATACATTATTCATTCATCACATCCATGTATTCACACAAAACATGTTATTAATCAATCTAATCCAATTAATTAATCTGAAATTAATGACCATCCAATGTTCAAATAACGATTTGATTTGCGCGAGTCCGACTCGTTTGAGAATAAGCACTCAAAGTACGAATTCTTGAATTATATTAAACTACGACATTAAATCCAATTTAATTTGTATTCAATACTAATTCATATTTAATTTCAAATTAAATAACTACACTTTATTAATGAGCCTTTGTGACTTAGATTCTAAATCTAGTCTTAACGGGTCTCAAAGCCCAGATTAACATCCAATGTCGTTTAATTAAAGTCCAATGGGCTTTCAATTAATTTCTTAAGGCATGGGCTTCGGCAACCAAAACCCAAGTAAGGAATCACCCTTTACCAAAAATCAATTTAGGCATATTAGTCCCAATTAAAATTTAAAGGCCCAACTAATTAAATTCCAATATTCCAAATATCATAATTTAATCAATTAAAGTGTATTAGCCATAATTAATTAGTCAAATTAGCATTTCCAAAATATCAATTTACTAATTAATCATGCTTTCTAATTATCAATTCATGTCCAACATAATTGAAGCAAAATCAATACCAACATGCTTCCAAGGCTCACGGCAATTAGGAACCTTTTATATCAATTTTGATTTCAATCTAATTAAATCACAAACTAATATATCCCATGCATTTTAAACACATCCAATTGTCTAAAATTCAAAATCACCAAGAGCTTAGGGAACCTATACCATTCGACCTTAGTGAGACAAGGTCATTCGGCCTAGCTCAAGGCCATTCGGCTAAGAGGAGATCTAATCATCCAAGGCAATGGCCATTCGGCCAAGAGGAGATCCAATCGTGTAAGGCAATGGCCATTCGGCCAAGAGGAGATCCAATCGTCCAAGGCAATGGCCATTCGGCCAAGACACTTCAAGGCCAATGCATTTGGGGAAAATTAATCCAATTAATTTTTCATCAAATTGATTATGTACAACTCAAAGTTAACATATTATAAGCATGCTCAAACAAATAATTTCATCAAAACATGCTCAAATCCAATTTACCCAAATTAAAGTTAAGAACCCTAAATCAATTTCATGTTTAAACATGACTCTGTTACCACTGTAGGGTTTCTACTATAGTCCCAAGATCATTTCAGCAATGAAAAGATGTGAATATAATAAAGAAGTATGGCAGAATCATACTTACAAAGATCGGATATGAGAAGCTTTGAACAAAAAAAAAAAATTCTTCATGGATGTCCTCCTAGGTTCGGCCATGCTCCTCTTTTGTGCTCCATGGAATGTCTTCAAGCTCCAAGCTTTATTTGGTGATTCCATGATCATGGGAAAAGTTTCACTATCACCTTTGTATGTCCTCTTTAGTGTGCTAGCACATTGGAAAACGTGCCACAAATTTTCCCTTTCATTTCTTCATTGTCTCGGCCATGCAAGATTTTGAGAAGAAAAATGGCACCAAGGCCGAATGGGTAGAGAAGAGAAATAATGGCCCTTGGCCGAATGGTTAGAGAAGAGAAATAATGGCCCTTGGCCAAATTGGGAGAGGAGAGAAGTGAGGAAGATGAGTTGATTTTTTATGTATTTGGTTTTCCAAAAACGAATACCAAAAACCAAAGTCAAAAAGTACAAGGCAATAAAGCCTTTCAACAACCCACATCACTCATAAATAGTGACTGACATCACATCACTTAAAGTGACAAGACATGCATCACTTGAATGACTAAAGATGTGACGCTTGATGTGACTTATGGGCCCCACTTGATTCGAAATGCGAGTGGGCCCGTGAACACTCCCGGGCTCGGGTTCGCTAATTCTGAATTAATGAATTTTCCATTGCGACGTAATTAAATCAAATTTAATTAAATAATTATTCCTAGAAAAATTATTATTCATGGCGCTAGCGAATTAATTCTAAATTAACTCGTTCGCCTGAATTAAATTCAATTTTAATTCTGCGTCGAAATCCAATTTCGTTTAATATATCGAATATATTATTTTATCTATTAATTCCAAATTAATCGTTCTCTCTCTTTAAATAATATTTTATCCTAGATAAAATATCTCCGTAATTAATCCCAGATTAATTTTCTCTCTCGTCTAATTAATCCCAAATTAACAATGTTCGACTCATACGTCATCGGTGAATCTTCGGGAAGCAACCCATGAGATCCTCGGATATGTTGGCAGTAAATCCGACCATCGGACTATCCGAACACGTACGTACCTAGTACTACGTTTTTACCGATTTACAAGACATGGTTGGCTTCTAGCAAAGCACCGTGCCTACCCAATTCTCCAGAAATATTCTTAAAGGAATATATAATCTGTATAAGGTGTAGTATATATAGTATTGTGTATTGCGATCCAGTATCGGATGTCACATGCAAGGCCTGGGGCTGGAATTGTGTCTACCCCATACGAAGCATATGTCGAATTTCTGGTAACCAGTCTCTATAATAGGATAAACATCACCTAGTCATATTATCCTGATGACTACATTACATAAGAGTACTAGTTTCGTATCATATGTGATCATCATCTCCATTATAACTGAAGTGATACTTCCATTTTGACATCACACCGAATACACTACGATTCTCAATATACCCAGAAAAGGCGTACACAGAACCTGTTAAAGCCCTGGATGACCAAAACCAAAGTATATTGATTGTCGTAAGTATTAACGGTACAAGTCTCAGGTTAAGACCAAATACACCTACCCTGATTCGGACTTCCATAGACACATAGTTATACTACCAATGGAATTCCGAGGGGTCTATCCAAAGCGAAACTATTTTTTTCGTACCATCGGTAAAACACAACCTCCTATCACACTTGCATAAGTATCCAATACTTAAATATATGAGAACTATGTCGTTATGCTCCCACAACGCGCACAAGTGCAATACTAGTCTATTCTGCAATATCGATGTCCAATCTCGATAATACTACGACTATGGATTATTTAATGATTAAACCTTCATGGATTGATATTGTCTCATATCATCTCAATCTGGTACTAAATATAAGGACCTTTTATCATTTATATATCTTGATAATCCAATTACAAATGATAAAAGAGTAATTTCCTTTGTCACATAGTTAATTTGTACAACAACACCGTGTTCTGTACAAATAGTGATGTTATGGGTCATAATTGTCCAACAATATCCTTGGTGACAGGAATAAACAATAGGTCCTCCAAATTAGTCCAACACTTTAAATATGCTTTAAGGTAAGCTTTGAGTAAATGATTATCTAGATGTCTTCACAGCTTTTCTTTTTGGCTATAAAAAAGTAGTGAGTGAAGGAAGACATCAAATCATTATCTAACTCTAGAATACCTTTCGTTAAATTAACTTTAGTTTGGAAAGTTTTATTAACGCCTTGCTCCTACCCCACTTGCATCTTTTATAATGTATTTTTATTATAAACAAGTGATTTATATTTATTAGCTTTAAAGGTAAAAAATCTCTAAGTTCATCACAGAATAATTACTTAGCTAAGGGATAAGCAATACACTCTATATTGCTTAGAATGTCTTTAGATGCTTGCACCCTAAAATAATAATTCCAATTCTAATCATACATAGAATCATCAAGCATATGTGTTTTAATATGTTTGAATTATTTTAGGCATTAAATAACTTTGATTAATATTTAATTATGATATTGCATTTTATTTTACTCAAATACATTTAGTATTCATATTTTTCGGCAGACGCGTAAATTTTAAATGCAATTTCACAATTTAAATTTTAACCAAATCATGGAAAACTTGTGCCTAAAATTAGGATCAGGGTGTTAGCTTTCCAACGAGCTTTTAAACACCCAATTTCGAGTTCAAATGAGTGAGAACTAATCAAAACAAAAACGGTGCGCTGATACCACTGTTGGGAAGCGGCCGCGAGTGCGCAGCGGAAAAATAAATAAAAATTATTATGCCACTTTCCCTTTGCCCAAGACTCATTTTTTTTGATTATTCCACAAGCCTAGGCATGTTACTATATATTTTAAGCATAAAACTAATAAAACATGCAAAGAACATAAACCTAAAAATACTAACAATCATAAAAACTCTAATTAAAATAAAGAAAGAAAAAGAGTTACTTGAACCGAAGACTCCTCCGGTCCTCCCTCTAATCTACAAGCTCTTCTCGAACTCAGCAAGCTCTTCAACATTCCAAAAAGCCACCCAAGTGTGTGGCCTCCAAAGATGCACACACAAAGGCCAAAACTTAACGGCAAGACTACTCCTTGAGTGCATGGGTATTTTGCCCTTCGTGCTAGCCTAGGTAAATTATAGGACACAGAAATTGGCGACGTTGTTCTAGGCTCACGGCCTAGTTCGGAGTACGGAATAGCCCGCGGGGGAAATAAACCGTAGAAATAACATGGAGTCGCCACCTGGTGTGAACAGGGAAATTTGATTTAAGGCCGCACTCACCCCTCGTAAGGGAAGACCTCAAACCGTTGGGTTCGGAATGGTCCCTTATTATGTCAATTGTAATGATATGATTTGTGCGATAAACTAACCAAATCTACTCAACATGCTTCCTCAAAGGTAACTTAGATCTAGTACGTATTCATCAAAATAAATCATATGACTAAGTTCGCATGCTTTAAAAATAAGTCATTATAACGGCAAGCATATAATATCACACAACGGGCATGTCGAATCATCAAACATAAAGAACAAATAAATAACTACTCAAACAAATCTTAAATTAAATTCCTAAAGCAAAATCAAAGTATTAAAATTTGCATAAAGAAATAATATAGTCATACTTAAAAGTAAACAATATTCTAGACTAAATCATGCTTAGATAAATAAATAACCTACTAGATTAAATCATGCTAAGTAAATAAATAATCTACTAACTACATCATGCTTAAATACAAGATTAGATGAAACGAAATATGTGTGTCTCTTAAGTAGTATGTGGCATTGTATTTCGAGTGCAAACCGCAATACCGTCCATTCTGATTCGGCTATGGAATTTACGTCCGAGTTTCCATCCTATATACCACAAAAGAGAACATGCATTCCGTTCATCCGAAATTCACATCATGCATCAATCCATAATATTCATATGAAATAAAGTATTAAAATAAATAAAAACGAAGGATAATAAATAAAGAAAGTGCCCTCAGGTCTAACCTCTTTTGTCATCTCTAGAAAGCGCGTTACACGGCCGTCGGAAGGATTGATGTTCTGCAACTCTTCCGGTTCACTAATCCAACATTTTTCCTCGTTGTTTCGTTGTTTTGGGTTGTTGTTTTCACTATTTTTGCTGCTGTTTTTGCTATTTTTGCTGCTGTTTTTGTTGTTTTTACTGCAGTTTTAAAGTGCAGTTTTTTGGTGATTAAAGGGGTTTTTAAAGTGCAGTTTTTTTTTTTATTTAAGGTGTTTTAGAGCATCGTTTTTTGTGGTTTAAAGGTGCAGTTTGGGGTTTGTTTTGGCGTGAATTGGGGCTGTTTTAGGGCTGTTTTGGTGAGGATATGGGGTTGTTTGGACTGCTATTTTTACGGTGTTCTGGGGCCGGTTTGTGGACGGTTTTGTGATGGTTTAAGGGATGATTTGAGGGGCTATTTTTGTGTTGTATTTTGCGGCAATGGAGGGTTATTTTCTGTGCTTTTGGTGTGAGAATGAGCTAGGGATCTAATGTGTTGGTGAAGGGTTCTTTTTATAGGCAAATGGATGGGGGCTTTCCTTGTTTGAGAATGAGAAGGATTTGTGCATTAATGGGAGATATTTTAATTATTATGTGATAAGGAAAAATATTTTAATTAGGGAAGTGATTTGAATTAATTTGATTTATTTTTTTTTTTTAGTTAGGGATATGATTTGGTTTAATTAGGCAATGGATCTATGGGATTTCTTTAATTTAGAAAGGGGATTTGGCTCGATTTATGCATGTGTTTAATGTGTGTTTTTTATTTTGGAATGTGTTGGGCGTGTGGCTTAAGATTCTTGGGCATGTATGGGTTTGGTTGGTGGGCTTGGTGTGTGGTTTAGTGATGTGTGGGCTTGATGTGTGTTTTGCGGGGGTTTTGGCTAATGATATGTTTTGAAACAGAGGTCCAACAAGTGAACCCGAAGCTAATCCAGCAAATTAAATCCAACAATGTATCAATTCTTGACTCTTTCCTTCCGACATCCGTTTCCCGCGGCTTCCACAATCTAAAGTAATAGTGTCTCCATACGAGACTCATCATCGGGACTTATATGCAAAAATGTAGTGCCTACACAAATAACTCAAAACTTTTAACTAGAGGTTCCTCTAGTCAATTAGACTTAAGGATCCTCAAAATCAGTGGCTTACTCTTAAAATTTAGAGTTGCTCACTTATATAAACCCAAGATATGAAAGGTTTGGTGCAAAAATTTGTGAAGAATTCTTTGGGTTTATATAGTGCTCCAAAGAAAACAAAATTAATTAAGAATCCGATGTGGAATAAAAGCCAATTTAATATTAGCCATTGGATCTTAATTTAGTGGTTTAATGAGATTATAAAAGCTTAATAAGAGTTTGTGCCAAAATGGAATTCAAAACAAATAAAAAAAATTTATTATTCACACATTACTATTCACACATTACTATTCACTTTAATAGTAATTTTTTTAATCTAGTTATTTCAATTCCCAAAGTGCCTATATCGTCATTCACCAATCCCTAAGCCACTACGGAACCTCATAAATGACCTATTCAATAATTAAACACATTGAACCATTTATGAACAATTCCTAAAATAATCATATATGCTGTTAAATATGTACTGTGCACTGTTAACCATTGATTTCTACTTTGTTGTGCGTGACCTTTTGGGTTCCCCTTGTTGGTTTCTAATTAGGTCCCAAGATTAATATAAGCATGAAAATAACAAGTGAATACATCAACGAAGGTAGCGGAATACTAACATAGATCGGTTGAGACGATACGGCAACAAATAAAATTTGTTTTTGGCCTCTAAAGTGGCGCCCAAGCAGTGCAGTCCACTGTCCAGAATTTTCAGTTTTGAGTGATGATTTTGAGCTCCAAGCTTGAATCAAATGGTTCCCGGCTTGTGGGTGGGTTTCCCTATCACCTTCGTATACCTCTCGGGAGTGTGCTAGCACTTGGATTTTGCCACAAAATCACAAAAAATGGCTTCCCATTCTCGGCAAACCAGAGGCAGTTCACTGCCCCTTGGGCGTGAACTTTGGGAGAGAAAAAAGAAAGAAATGAGATAGATGTTTTAGGTTAGTTAATGGTGTAAAACAATTCCTTTATATATTTTCCAAAAATATATAAATGTTTTACCATTTATTTAATCTTTCAAAAAGTCAAATAAATCAAGTTTAACCACCTTGAGTGTTCCACACTCCAACATCAATGTCCATCAAGTCATATCAAGTCAATCAAGTTGTCAAGTCACATCACTCAAAGTGACAAGTGATTTGACGCTTGAAGTGACTAGTGATTTGATGCTTGATGCGACTAATGATTTGACGCTTAATTTGACTTACGTGCCGCACTCGAATTCAAAATATGAATGCGCTCGTAAATAATCTCGGGCTCGGGTTCAATAATTCTAAAGTAAGATTTTTCCGTTGTGTCGTAATTAAATCTAATTTAATTAAATAATCATGCCTAGCATAATTACAATTCAAGTCGCTAATTAATTAATTCTAAATTAATTTGTTCGCCCGAATTAAAATCTAATTTTAATTCCGAGTCGAAATCCAATTTCGTTTAATATATCAAATATATTAATTTACCGATTAATTCCAAATTAATCGTTATTTCTCTTAATTGATATTTTATCCTAGATAAAATATCTCTGAAATTAATCCAGATTAATTTTCTCTCTTTTCTAATTAATCCCAAATTAATTAAAGTGCGAGTCATACATCATTGGTGAATCTTTGGGAAGCGACCCATGAGATCCCCGGATATGTTGGCAGTAAATTTGGTCTTCGGACTATCCGAACACGTAAGTACCACGTACTATATTTTACCGATTTACAAGACAAGGTTGGCCTCTAGCAAAGCGCCATGCCTACCCAATTCTCTGGAAATGTCCTTACAAGAATAAAGGATCTGTATCAGGCGTAGTATACGTAGTATTGTGTATTTCTATCCAGTATCAGATGATCACGTGCTAGGCCTGGGGCTGGAATTGTGTCTGCCCCGTACGAAGCACATGTCGGATGTCTGGTAACTAGTCTCTATAATCAGATAAACCTGACCTAGTCATTTTATCCCGATAGCTGCAGCATTTAAGAGTACTAATACCATATCCTACGTGACCATCATCTCCACTAAGATTGGATTGATACTTCCGTCTTGACATCACACCCAACACACTACGATTCTCAATATACCCAGTTTTGTCGTACACAGAACCTGTTAAAGCTCTGGAGGACCGCAACCAAAGTATATTGATTGTCGCAAGTATTAGTGGTGCAAGTCTCAGGTTAAGACCAAATACACCTACCCTGATTTCGAAATTACATAGACACATAGTCATACTACCAATGGAATTCCGATGGGGTCTATCTAAAGCGAAGTTGTTTCCCGTACCATCGGTGAAACATAACCTCCTATTACACTTGCATGAGTATTCTATACCCAAATATATGAGAACTATGCCGTTGTGCCCTCACAACGCGCACAAGTGTAATACTAGTCTTTTACGTATTTATCCATGTCCAATCTCGATAATACTCTGACTAGGGGATATTTAATGATTTATCCTTCGTTGATTGATACTGTCTCATATCATTTTCAATCAAGGAACAAATCATAAGGACCTCTCATCATTTATATATCTTTATTTTCTAATCACAAATGATAACAATGCAATCTCCTTTGTCACATAGTTAATTTGTACAACAACACCATGATCTGTACAAATAGTGACGCTATGGGTCATAATTGTCTAACAATCTCCCACTTGGCCTGTAGCTAGTCACTCGAGTGCTTAACACCCGAACTATGTACGGTTGGATCAAATTGCTGAGAAAATGCTTTCGTCAGCAGATTTGCATGATCATCATCTGATGTGATTTATACGATCATCACATCGCCACGATGTATGATCCGAATGAATCAGATGAATATTGAAGTATGTATCTGGATCGTCGATAAGACCATTAATTCTTTAGCCTGTGCTGACGCCTAGCTCAGCTGCTAACAGAACTATAGATAATCGAATTAGATTTATTATTGACCCAGATGGCTTCTATTGCTGCCTCAACTGCAGAAATTACCAGTATTTGTTGTTTATGTGGTAGCAGTATCTTGCTTGGAAGATTTCCAGCTCACTATTCCGTTATTCAAACTGTATAGTACTGTTTGCGACTATTAGTCATTATATCGATTTAGGAAACTTGTAGTAGTGATCCCAGTCACTTCAAGTTCTCATTCTCCACAAACTAAGACAACATCATTAGATCTCTAAGTTACTAACGGATGTTCTTAACATCAATCCAGTAACTATCACTTGGATTGGCCTGTTTGTGAATCCATATGCTCAAAGCGTATGAGACACCAGGTCACGTACATTTTTCAATGTACGAGTTTCTCGGAGAGTTTTCTTGAAAGCCTAGCTTTCACCGATTGTAATTTCATAGGAATATAATTTCCAAGAAATGACGTATTATCATTATTTCTAGGACAACCACTGTCAGTGCGCTCCCACTAACCCTCTTATATACACAAGAATCATTTCGTTTTGAATCAAATCATACACAATTATGATTACATCAAAATGATAATTCCAAGAACTCAATGCTTGCTTCAATCCAAACATGGATGAATAACCTGCAAACCTTGTTTGCTAGTTTTGGTACGACAAAACCGTTAGGATGTTGAAAACATCCTCCAAAAGGTTTCCACTTAAGGAAAGTGATTTTGACGTTCTGCTATCATATTTCATAAATGAAATATGCAGCTTCAGCAAGCATTATCAAAATGGATTTACCGTGGCAACAGTTAAAAGGTTGAATCGAAATCAACACAATGTTGATAACAATACCTTTCCATTAAAAGCCTAGCTTTATACGTTGGTATGTTGCCATCCATATACGTCTTCCTTGAAGACTTATATAGTACCAATCGGCACAATGCCTTATGGTACATCAACTAGTATCCAAACATAGTTGATATACATGGAATCCATTTCGGATTCTATGGCACTTTGCCATAATAAGGAGTCGATACATTATATCATTTCCTCATACGTACTCAGTTGGTATTCCTCAATAAGATTGACATCTTATTAGGTGAGATCAGAAACCCATACCCCAGGTTGTTTTCTGACTCTCTCCGACCTACGCAGTTCTTGTGTCTTCAAAGATTACTGGTAATAGTTTCATCTTTGATGAACTATTTATGTTCCATTAAGATTCGGTGCCTTGGACAGTATTACTCCTACTTTCATCGAGTTTTACTATCCTCCCACTTACCACTGCATATTGGTATTCCTCTCAGGAAAACCACGTAGCGAGCAACAATCTAATTATTCTCTGGTGAGATGTATAAGTACTATACTTATGGTATCCCTAGGATAACCTATAATTGACACTAATCCAATTTGGGTTCTAGTTTGATATCATCCAAACTTCTGCCTAACAAACCCAAATATATAGGAATGAGAAACCTGGTTTCTTTCCCGTTCATATCGAATATGAAATCTGTCAAACAGATTTTAATGGAACCTTATTCTAAATAAGTTCTGCACTGTTAATGCTTATCCATTGAAGGAAAAGATAGCTCCGAGCGACTCATGATTAACCTTATCATGTCCAACAAAATTCGGTTTATCCTGTTCAGACACACCGTCAAATTGACGTGTTCCGGGAGGAGTCCTCATTTGAAAGAATACTATACTCTTTCAAGTATATTAGAAACTTATTGCTTAAGTATTTCCATTACGGTCTTACCGTGATGTTTTAATACTTTAGCCGATCTGTTTGTCTATTTCGTGTCGAAACTGTAAAAGTTTCCGATTAATGTTCTTCAAAAGAAACACATAACCATAACGCGATGCTACATCTGTATAGGTCACAAATTATTCATATTCATATCTAGCCTAGCTAGACATAGGCCAACTTGCTTCACTATGAACTAGGGCTAACAGGTCGGTGGCATTTACACTTTTACCAAGCAAATAGTGTTTTAGGCACTTTGCCCAATAAACTAGATTCGTAGACTTTATTTGATTGGAATCAAATCAGTCCGAGTACCCACTCTTCAAAAGTGTTGATATACTATTCTTGTTTTAGTTGTTTCCCAGACAATAATGCCACATTTAAGTTTCATCTGATCAAATCAGTTTGATATACTTGTTTGTCATGTAATATATTTGAGATTTATTTATATTCAAAATATAAATACTATTATTCACATCTAATGCATATTTCTCAATATCATCTTTTTATAATGAAACACTTTAGTGTTTTAAAATATAAAGGTTCACCCGCAGTGGGTTAAACACTGATATAGAGATAATGTATCTAGTCAAACTAGTTACATTATAACAGTTTCCTAATTTAGTTACCTACGCATAAACAGCGACTTTCGTCCCGTTTTCAATTCACAGATTAATCTCAAATGAATTCAGTATCCTGCTCATAGCAGATTCTGCACATCAGTACATATATTTTATGTACCACACTAAATATTTAAAATCCAATTTCAATACTAGTAGTGAACTATTGGTTTTATTCTAGGTCCCAAGATCATCAAACAAGCATGAATAATAAGTGTGAATACATCAAAGGAGATAGCGGAATACTCACATCGATCGGTTGTGACGATTTGAAGAAGAACAAAGTGATTTTCTCCTTCAAAGTGGCGCCAATAGCAGTGCAGTCCAGTGCTCACTGTTTTCAGTTTTGGTCCATGAATTTGAGCCCCGAACTTGCGTCAAATGATTCCCGGCTCGTGGGTGAGTTTCCCTAACACCTTCGTATACCTCCTAGAAGTGTGCTAGCACTTGGATTTTGCCACAAAGCCCTCAAAAATGCATCATCATTTTCGGCCAACATGGGCAGTCCATTGCCTTGGGCGTGACTTTTAAGAGAGGAAAGAGAGATGGAAAGTTGATTAGGTTAAGGGAAAAAGGTGTCATGGTATCACTTATATAATTTCCAAAATTACTAAAGCATTTACCATTTATTTTATGCTTTCAAAAAACAATAAAAAAAATGTAATTATCTTTATTTAATTCTTTTACCCTTGGTAAAAGGTGAAAAGGAAAAGCCTTTAACTTTTCCAAAAAGTTAAAAGTCTTTTCCCCCCAAAATTTCCCTCCAAATCTTAAAGGTCAAAGTCAAAGAGTCAAAGTTACTTTTCCAAAAAGTGATTTGACTTTTATGACTTGCGATGTGATTTGCGATGCGACTTGCGGCACGTGATTCAAAATTGACGTAAAATCCAATTTACTAATCACGTCGCTCGAGAATTAATTCTAAATTAATTCAAGTGCCCGAATTAAAATCTAAATTTAATTCCTAATCGAAATCCAATTTCGTTTAATATATCGAATATATTATTTATCGATTAATTCCAAATTAATCGTTCTCTCTCTTTAAATTGATATTTTATCCTAGATAAAATATCTCCGTAATTAATCCCATATTAATTCTCTCTCTCTTCTAATTAATCCCAGATTAATATATAATGCGAGTCATATGTCATCGGTGTATCATTGGGAAGCGACCCATGAGATCTCCAGATATGTTCGCAGTAAATTCGATCGCCGGACTATCCGAACACGTAAGTACCAAGTATTACATTTTACCGATTTACAAGACAAGGGTGGCCTCTAGCAAAACGCCATGCCTACCCAATTCTCCGGAAATATCCTTACAGGAATATGTGATCTATATCAGGCGTAGTATACGTAGTATTGCGTATTTCGATCCAGTATCGGATGATCACGTGCTAGGCCTGGGCTTGATATGTGTCTGCCCCGTACGAAGCACATGTCGGATGTCTGGTAACTAGTCTCTATAATCGGATATACATGACTGATTCATAATATCCGGATAGCCGCGTAGCATATAAGAGCACTAATACCGTATCCTACGTGACCATCATCTCCATATGACTGGAGTGACACTTCCGTCTTGACATCACACCCAATACACTACGATTCTCAATATACCCAGCATTGGCGTACACAGAACCTGTTAAAGCCCTGGATGACCTCAACTAAAGTATATTGATTGTCGCAAGTATCAGCGGTGCAAGTCTCAGGTTAAGACCAAATACACCTACCCTGATTGCAGACTCCCACAGACACAAAGTCATACTACCAATGGGATTCTACGGTGGTCTAATCCAGAGCGAAGCTGTTTCCCGTACCATCGGTGAAACACAACCTCCTATTACACTTGCCTGAGTATCCTATGCCCAGATATACGAGAACTATGCCGTTATGTCTCACATAACACGCACAAGTGTAATACTAGTCTTTTACGCATCTATCGATGTCCAATATCGATAATGCTCTGACTAGGGATGTTTAATGATTTATCCTTCGTTGATTGATATTGTCTCATATCATTCTCAGTCTAGGAACAAATCATAAGACCTCATATCATTTATATATATAAGGTGATCTAATCACAAATGATAAGAGTGCAATCTCCGTTGTCACATAGTTAATTTGTTCAACAATACTATGATCTGTACAAATAGTGACGCTATGGGTCATAACTGTCCAACAATCTCCCACTTGGCCTTTAGCCAGTCTCTCGAGTGTCTAACACCCGAACTATGTACGGTTGGCTCAAACTGCTGAGAAACTACTTTCGTCAGCGGATTTGCATAATTTTCGTCTGATGTGATTTATACGATCATCACATCGCCACGATGTATGATCCGAACGAATCAGATAAATAGTTGAATTATGTATCTGGATCGTTGATGAGACCATTAATTCTTTAGCCTGTGCTGACGCCAAGCTCAGCCGCTAACAGAACTATATCTAATCCAATTAGATTTATTTATTGACCCAGATGGCTTCTATTGTTGCCTCAGCTGCAGCAATAATCCGCATTTGTTATTTATTCGGTAACAGTATCTTGCTTGGAAGATTTTCAGCTCACTGTACCGTTATTCAAACTGTACAGTACCGTTATTCAAACTGTACAGTACCGTTTGAGACTTTTAGTCGTCTTTATCGGTTCAGGAAACTTGCTACAGTGATCCCAGGCACTTAAAGTTCTCATTCTCCATAGTTAAAGACATCATCCTTAGTTCTCTAAGATACTAACGGATGTTCTTAACATCAATCCAGTGACTATCCCTTGGATTGGCCTGATCGTGAATCCATATGCTCAAAGCGTATGAGACACCAGGTCACGTACATTTTTTAATGTACGATTTCCCAGAGAGTATTAACAACTTAAATCTATCCCAATAGATCTTTATCCCTAGAATAAAGGTTGTTTCTCTCGAGAATTCTACGGAGAATTTTCTCGAAAGCCAAGCTTTCACCGATTGTTATTATGGGAATTTCATTTCCAAGAAATGATATATGTTATCATTATTTATACAGGACATTCATTGTCAGTGCGCTCCCACTAACCTCTTGTAGGACACAGAACTTGGGCGACGCATGCTGTTCTAGACTCAGGGCCTAGTTGAGAGTACGGAGTAGTCCGCGGGGAACTAAACCGGAGAATAATGGAGTCGCCACCCGGTGTGAACCGGGACAAAGGTTTAAGGCCGCACTCACCCCTCGCAAGGGAAGACCTCAAACCGTTGGGTTCGGAATGGTCCCTTACTTATGTCATTATGATGATATAATTCGTGCAATAAATCGACCACATCTACTCAATAATCATGTTCAAAGGTCACCTAGATCTAATATGCTTCCGTCTAACTAACTCATAATCTAAGTTTGCATGCTTGAAAGTACAAACACGCAATATCACACATCGAACATGTTAAGCCATCAAACCAACGTAAACAAATAAGTATTTAAACATAAATATAAACTAAACTAAATATCATGCATAAAAAGAACATAATCATACTTTAAAATTAAATAACAAAACTAAATTAAAACTTGCTTAAAATAATAAACGAATAACCTAAGGACTATAACATGCTCAAATACAAATTTGGATGAGATGAGATAAATGTATCTTAAGTGGTACGTGGCATTGTATCCCGAGTGCAGACCATACTACCATCCATTCGGAATCGGCTATGGAATTTACGTCCGGGTTTCCATCCGATATACCATAAAAGGGAACATATGTCCCGCTCATCCAACAATCAAATCATGCCTCAAACGACTCTCATGCAACAATATTTTAAAATAAATAAAATAAAACGAAAGAATATAAGAAAAAGGGTGCCCTCAGGTCTAACCTCTTTTGTCGTCTCGAGAAAGGGCGTTTGACGTCCGTTGGAAGGGCGAATGATCCGATACTTTTCCGAATTGTTTGCTCAATGTTTTTTCTCGTTGTTTTGATGCTTGGGCTGCTGTTTTAAGTCCGTTTTGCTGTTGTTTTGCTGCTGTTTTCAGGTCTCTGTTTTGGTGATTCAGTGGACTGTTTTGGGCGATTTTGAAGGCTTATGGGGTTGTTTTTGTAAGGATTTTTTAGGGAAACTTTATGGAGGTTTTTGGGATGGTGTTTAGGTGATTTTAGGACTGTTTTGTGGGCTAAAGTCGCAGCAATTACTGACCAGAACAGTAAGCTAAACTCGGTAGTTCACTAGTGCAGTGAAGCCGTTTTCAGGGCTGACTTGGGCACACAATTGGGGCTGCTTTTGGGGGATGTTTTGCACGACTTTAAGGCTATGAATAAGGTTTATTTGAGGGTGTTTTAGGGCTGTGAATGGTGGCTAAAGTCGCGTCAAAGGGGGCTTAAGTTTGGGTGTTGGGCGTGAAAGGGGATTGGTGAAGGAGAGGAGATGCGACAATGGAGATGTCTCGGCTTGGTGTTGCGGTAATGAAGGCTTTAAGGGGGGCTTTGGGCGTGTGATGGAGGCTTCACAAGGTGCTTGGACGTGTTTGAGAGGGATATGTGAGCTGTGCGTGAGGTGTAGGGCTGATCAGATTTGTGCATTTATTGAATGATGCAGGGGCTATTTCACGTGCATATGGGGCAGCTATTACACGAGTTTGGCTGGTCAGTGGGTTGAGGCTGCTGTATGGAGGCTATTAGGGTTTGGTGACTGAGCTGAGGCAGTTTATGTTGACCGGCTACTGTGCGTTTGCTGGTTACGCATGGGGTTGGATGTCCTTACGTCAGCCTTAGGGTTGTGAGCTGATTGGTGCCATGAGAGTGAGTTTGAGTTGAAGGGTTGTGTGTCATGGTGAAGGGTACATGGCTTGGTCTGGACGTGTCAATTATTTGAGTCTTGAAGGGTTTGTTGTGTTAAATAGAGGCTGTGCAGTGTATGCGTGAAATGCAAAGGGAAATGAGACTGTTTGTGGTGTGCATGGGCAGATTAGTGATGGAAATTTGTAGCGTTGGTCTTGGTGGCTTAGTCGGTGCTGATGTGGGAGGGTTGTGTGGCTTCAACGTAGAGTTTGTGTAGTTGCTCGGCGTGAAGGGCAATGGCGTTAAGGGCTGTGTGCTGTTGAAGATGAAGGGCTGATGAAAGAGGGTTTTCTACGTGAGGGTGTAAGCAGTTCATGGGGGAGAGGAGAAAGAGAGAGAGCTGTGTATGTGGGGGGTTCTGCCTTAAGGGTTGATACGTGGGCAGTGAGGGGCGAACTAGGTCAGTGAGGGTGGTAGGCATGAGTGGATTAATTAATTGGCTTGAGTGAGGATGTTGAAGGCGTTCTGGATTTAGGGTTTCCTTCTTATTTTGTTGTTTTTGGCCGTGAATCAGAGAGGTGAGAGAGAAGAAGATGAAGGATCTAGGGTTTCTGTTGTGCTGTGTGGCGTGAGAGAGGGAGAGGCCAGAGCAAGATTTACGGTTTCTTTGTTCTTTTTATAGTGATCGGGTAGGGGAATTAGGGTTATGCATGGCTTTAATAGGAAATAAAATCAATTAATTTATATGTGTATTTAATTTTAATTATTTAAGGCAATGAATTATTTAAATTTGGTGAGTGATTTATTTAATTTTGGATTTATTTTAATTTAATTTGTGGATTTAATTTAATTGGTTATAATTGGTTTTAATTTAGTTTAATTTAATTCAATTTAATTTTAATTTAATTTAATTTGTGACATGTATTTTAAATGTTTTAATTATTTAATTTGTGAGATGTGATTTAATGGGTTTGGTAAATAGAGGTCCAACAAGCGAACCCGAAGCGAAACAAGCGAGTTAAATCCGACCAAATGCCAAATTCCAACTTTACCCTTCCGACAACTGTTTCCCGCGACTTCCACGACTTAAAAGATAGTGCCTCCAAATGAGACTCATCATCGGGATTTATATGCAAAAATGTAGTGCCTACAGTCGCCCCCACTTTGATGGGACTTGTGTAATGTGTAACAGTGACAATTCTATCAAAGTTATGCAATGCATTTTCACTTACCTAGCTCGCCAGCTGCCACCTGACTTGCCTGCTGCTCTGAACTGAATTTGATGATGGCGAGGCGCCTCGACCTCTGGACTTTGTTCCCGGTCCACCGAATGTGAACTGTGCTAATGATGCAGTGGGCCCTCGACCCTGGGACGCATCCCGGAACTGTAATCGACAACGGGGGCACCTCGGCCTAATACCGCTGATAATAGGGACCTCGCCCTCCATATGATGATATAGTAGGCACCTCGACCCTGGGACGCATCCCGGAACTACAACCGACAACGGGGGCACCTCGACCCTGGGTACCTCGACCCAATACCGCTGACAATAGGGACCTCGCCCTCAATATGATGATGTAGTGGGCACCTCGACCCTAGGACACATCCCGGAACTACAACCGACAATGGGGGCACCTTGACCTCGGGTAGCTGACAATAAGGACCTCGCCCTCAAATTGATGCTGATGTGGGCCTCGCCATTGAATCGATATGGGCCTCGCTATTGAATCGACATGGGCCTCACCATCAAATTGATACTGATGTGGGCCTCGCCCCTGAACTGATACTGATGTGGGCCTCGCCCTTGAACCAATATGGGCCTCGCCCTCAAACTGATACTGATATGGGCCTCTCCCCTGAACTGATATTGAGGTGTGCCTCGCCACCCAGACTGATAATGATGTGGGCCTCGCCTCCAGAGTGCCGTACCCGGTGAGACTGCTGCTGATGCTTGTAGGCATTGTATTTTTGCATATCAGCCCGATGATGAGTCTCGTATTGAGGTAACTACTTCTTTAGTCATGAGAGTCGCGGGAAACGGACGTTGGAAGGGTAAAGTTGGAAATTAGAATTCTTGTTGGATTTTATCTGAGTTGTTTAGCTTCGGCTGCTTGTTGGACTTCCGTTTTAAAGCTTACCTAAGGCCCAAAACCCAAACCAAACCCAAACCAAACCCAAAACACCTAAGTCAACCCAAGTCAACCCAAGTCAAACCAAGCCCACACCCAAGAGGAGGGATTCACGCCCATATAGCTTTATTTAGGTAAATATGCATATTAACACATGTTTAAATCAAATAAAATCCTTACCTAAATAAAAGAAATCAAATCAAATCCCTACCAAATCAAATCCAATCCCAATCCAAATTAGAGATCTATTCCTTATTAAGAAGATGTCACCATCAATAGAAATCCTTCTCCTAGTCGTATAAGGGAAACCTCCTCTCTTTGCCTATAAAAAGAGGCCTTCACCCCCATTCACAGCCCTAGCACACAAATCCCCCTCAAGCACGTCCAAGCACTTGTGAAGCCTACTTTGCACGCCCAAAGCCCTTCCAATAGCCTCCATTGCCGTAACACACCAAACCAGTAAACCCTCCAATTGCCGCATCTTCTCTTCTTCACCAACACCACTCACGCCCAAACCCTTTCACACAGCCCTCCATTGCCGAGTTCCAGCCACCATTCACAGCCCTAAAACACCTTCAAATAAGCCTCGAATATAGCCCCAAAGTCCCACAAAAGACCCTCTATTCACAGCTCCAATTCAGCGCCCAAAACAGTCCCGAAACACCCCTCACTGCACCTTGAACTGCACAGTTTCGTCCCCTGTTCTGGTCAGTTTCCCTGCATCCTTAGCCCATCAAAACTGTCCTAAAACCATCTTAGAACCATCCCAAATATCCCCAAAAAGTATCCCCAAAAAATCCTTACGAACGCACCTCCCTAAGCCACCAAAATCATCCAAAACAGTCCATAAATCAACCAAAACAGTGACCTGAAATGCAGCAGTAAAACAGCAGCAAAACGGACTTAAAACAGCAGCCCGAGCATCAAAACAACGAGGAAAAATAGTGAGCAAACAAATCGGAAAATTATCGGATCATTCGCCCTTCCAACGGACGTGTAACGCCCTTTCTTGAGACGACAAAAGAGGTTAGACCTGAGGGCACCCTTTTACTTATCTCTTTTTGTTTTATTTATTTATTTTTGATATATAATTGCATGAGAGTCGTTTGAGGCATGATTTGATTGTTGGATGAGTGGGACATGTGTTCCCTTTTGTGGTATATCGGATGGAAACCCGGACGTAAATTCCATAGCCGATTCCGAATGGACGGTAGTATGGTCTGCACTCGGGATACAATGCCACGTACCACTTAAGATACATGTATCTCGTCTCATCCAAATTTGTATTCGAGCATGATGTAGTTCTAGGTTCTTTATTTATTATTTTAAACATGCCTTAACTTAGTTTCGTTATTTAATTTTAAAGCATGATTATGTTTCTTTTTATGCGCGATATTTAATCTAGTTTATATTTATGTTCAAATCATTATTTGTTTGCATTGGTTTGATGGCTTAACGTGTTCAATGTGTGATATTGCGTGTTTATTATTTAAAGATTTACTTTCAAGCATGCGAACTTAGATTAGGATTTAGTTAGCGGAAGCATATTAGATCTAAGTGACCTTTGAACACTATTATTGAGTAGATGCGGTCGATTTATTGCATGAATTATATCATCACAAAGACATAAGTAAGGGACCATTCCGAACCCAGCGGTTTGAGGTCTTCCCTTGCGAGGGGTGAGTGCGGCCTTAAACCTTTGTCCCCGGTTCACACCGGGTGGCGACTCCATTATTCTCCGGTTTAGTCCCCCGCGGACTATTCCGTACTCTCAACTAGGCCCTGAGTCTAGAACAGCATGCGTCACCCAAGTTCTGTTGTCTACAGTCTGGCGACTCCACTGGGGATAGAGAATCGGCCTCGAAATCATGTCTTGTGTTGTTTATAATTTGTGCATTGGTTGACCGTGTCTGTAGTGGGTTGAGGGGGTTAATCAAAGGCTTAGTTAAAGCTAGGTGATGGTCGGGTGTCTTCCTTCATTCACTACCTTTTGAGGAAAAGCTGTGAAGGCACCTAGATGATCATTACCCGTAGCTTGTTGTGATAGACTAGTTTAGAGGACTCGTTGTTTATTCCTGACACCAAGCGATAAGAGCCTAAGGGGCTTGGGTATTTAAGAGAGCCTCGCTCCACCCTCCCTCTGGGGAATCTACAAAGGGAAGTCAATTCGACAGTCAGTCACACACCATAACTCGTTGACACGTACCATAAGGTATAAAAAAGGTGCGCTCACTTGGTCGTTGAACCCTTGAGTGGGGAGTTCTAGTTGTGGGCAAACCTTCATCAGCGAGAGCCTTTGTCCACGCCCCATGAATCCACTCGTGAACCTTAGCCATAAGAACCCGTAGTTAGTTATCTTATAATTATGTGTGATGGGCCGCCGTCATTTGGATCCAGTTGGATCTTCTGTCAAAGGGTATGAACTTGTTGGGCCATTTAAACTGGGACAAGTTTGCGTCTTTTGACAGTTGGGCCAAAAGCTTCTAGAATGCCGGTGGGCCATTTTGTGAATAGAGCCTCTTATTATTTGAAGTCATTTAGCCACATCACCGCAAAGTGTAAACCTGTTGGGCCTTTTCAACTGGGACAAGTTTGCACCGCGCGATGGTGTGATTGAAAACTTTAAAATGATAATGGGCCACGTAGTTTAAATTTTCTTTTTATAATTTCATATATTACATGCATCGCACACATATGCACTGACACGTGGCCTTAAAAGAGGCAACATAGATTCCCGTTGGGTTAGAGAAGAGGGGAGATTAGTCAAAAGACCTTCAGCGAATATGAGTGAATCCGTCAACGAGGGGTCTAGAATGGATCAGATGGAAGCTAATTTCGCCAAGATGACTGAACAACTGCAAGCTCTGACTGCTGCCATGTCTGGTATGGCTGTGCCCCGCGCTGTGGGAGGATCTGAGAATGAGAGGCGGGAGAGCCCTCAGAATGGATTGAATGATGATGCTCTGGTATTTGATGATGATTTGGCTGACTATGCCGCTTGTAGGATAGCTGGGACTCAGACTGAAATGTAAAAGCTCTGTGATCAGATGGAGTCTGTCACCCGTAAGTTGAAGGGGAAGCATGAGGATCTATTGGATTATGACTCAATGACTTTTGAGGAACAGTTGCCCGCGCAGTTCAAAATGCCTGATATTGCTAAGTTCAACGGGAATAGAGACCGAGAGTCCACTTGAGGCAGTATGTCTCAGTGATGAGTTCGGTTGGCCTATCTCAGCGCCAAGTCCAGAAGATGTTCGGGATGTCGCTCGAGGGGGCACCTGTGGTTTGGTATCATAGCCTTGAGAAGAAGGTTAAAGAAGATTGGAGGGAGTTGGCTGATGCCTTCTTGAAGCAGTATGTGACGGACTTAGAGATCGACCTGTCGCTCCGCGACTTGGAGAATACTAAGCAGAAGCCTGAGGAGAGCTTTAAGGAGTATGTTGACCACTGGAGAAGCCAGCTCTTAAAGATGCAGACCAGGCCTTGCGAGAAAGATCAGATCAAGATGGTCATTAAGGGGACTAAGCCCTCGATCTATAGTAAACTGAGGAGAATGACTTCGATGATTGCAGATTTCCGCCAGCTGAGGGAAACTGTGATGGATATTGAAGAGGAGGAGGCTGAGAACAGAAAGTTCTATAGTTTGAACAGGAGGACTGTCGGAGGACCCTCAGGAGCTAAGCCTGTTACTGCAGAGATTGCAGCCATAAAGAATAGGTGCTTTTCTAACTTGGGTAGACCTTTGTCCAAGGTACTAGAAAAGCTACTGAGGCAAGGGCTGTAAAACCCCTCGAACCAAAACCACTACCAAATCCTCCCCCATCAAACCTAAACATGAGCCGCTTCTGCCATTTCCACCAACAGCCTGGTCATGACACCGATAACTGTGCCCGGCTTCGCCACGAAGTCCAAGACCTAATAGACTCCCACAAGATTTCCGACCCTGAAAAAGAACAACCAAACACTCACCGCAACCCTCTACCCAATTATCACTCTGTTCCCCCACTTACCTACATGATCAACTCTGGCCTACCAGAGGACCTTGTCCTCCAAACCTTTGACCAAACAGCCTTTTGCCTCGGTATTTGGGACAGTAATAGTGAAGATGAGGGGACAGAAGAAAGATTTCTGGGAAGACTTCTCAAGTGGGGGTGAGGAAGAAGAAGTGAAAGGCATGACCCGGAGTGGCGCTTTTACAGTGATACTGCTGAGAAAGAGAAGGGAAAGGAAGTCCTGGAGGAAGGTCGGGAGATAATCGAGAATACTGAGAAAGCTGAGGGTGGTATAGTGCTGCAGCAGTTGAAGAAGACTCGGGCACATCTGAGCATCTGGGAATTATTGTGTGCGTCTGGAGAACACCGGCGAGCTATGGTGGAAGCCTTGAGTAAAATAGTAATACCGGAAGATGCTAATCCGGCTATGTTTGTGGGTTCGGTACAGAAGGAAGCCGTACTGATAACCTTCGCTGATGAGGAGCTCCCAGCTGAAGGGAGAAACCACAACAGGCCTTTGTTCATCCGAGCTGAGGTGAGGGGCAAGAGAACTTCTTGTGTGATGGTGGATGATGGCTCTTCCATCAATGTATGCCCACTGAAAATTCTGGCAAGGCTGGGTATTAAGCCAACTGAGTTGAGTCCTTCCAACATGACTATCAAAGCCTATGATGATAGCAAGCGAGGAGTCGAAGGTGCTTTTACCGCAATAGTCAAGGTTGGTCCAGTTGAGGATGAAGTGGAGTTCACTGTGCTGGACATCCCAGCCACTTTTGCCTTGCTGTTGGGAAGGCCCTGGTTCCATAAGCTTGGAGGCGTGCCCTCTACTTTGCATCAGATGATCAAGTTCCCTTATGATGGGAAAATTGTCACTATCCGAGCCGAGGTGGATAATGCTGTAGCCGCTTTGGAAATACAACCTTTCCAAGGTTCCAAGTGTCGGCAACTTTTGAAGAGTGGGTGGATCCCAAGGTAGCCCGAATTATGGAGAAGATGAAATTCGAGCCTGCCAAGGCTCAACACTACCAGATTTCAAAGGGCAGAACACTCTGAAGGGTTTGGGATATCATTCTGATGAGGACAAGCCCAAGGTCAATAGAAAGGGCTGAAGCTGATGGAGTGCTTTGTTAAGGCCTCAGGGTATCAAGGAGAACCCGAATTGGTGGAAGTCAACGGGGTTGTGGTACCTGGATTTGAGATTTTCCAGGATATGCTTGGTGAAAAGCCGCTGGCAGGAGAAGTTGCAAAGAAAGAGGATGAGAAGTGGGAGGAAGAGCTCATGAAGCTGGAGACCCTAACACTCGAGGAAGAAAAGAAATCTGAGATAGATCCTATTGTAGAGGGAGAGATATCTGTAGAAGATGAGGATATTTTCCTTCCAGATTTGTTTGAGTGTACTCCTTTTGTTGTTGGCAATAAAGACAATAGTTCTGCTTACTTGACTGAGTCTCCGCTTTCTAACTTGCATGACTTAAGCATATTCGATATCAACTCTGTCAAAACGAATGCATTCAACCTTGGTACGCCTGAAAATCCCAAGGAAATCTTGATTGCAAGCGAAGTTACCGCCGAAGAGCGGAAGAACTTAGAAGAGATATTGATTAAATATACCAAAGTATTTGCTTGGTCTTATTAGGATATGCCTGGGGTAGATAGAAGTATTGCCCAGCATACGATACCGACATATCCGAATATGAAGCCTGTAAAGCAGAAACTCCGAAGGATGAGACCCCAATGGGCCGAGAAGGTCAGAGAATAGGTCAAGAAGCAAATAGATATGGGATTCTTGGAAGTAGTGAAGTACCCCGAGTGGTTGCCAAACATTGTGCCGGTACCGAAGAAAGACGGCAAAGTCAGGATGTGTGTCGACTACAGAGATCTTAATAAGGCATGCCCAAAGGATGACTTTCCTTTGCCGTATATTGATGTGCTTGTGGATAGTGCAGCATTGTCTTCCATGTACTCATTTGCGGATGGGTTTTCAGGATACAACCAAGTGCTTATGGCTGAGGAAGATAAGCACAAGACCGCCTTTATCACAGAATGGGGTACTTATTGCTATAAGGTGATGCCGTTTGGGCTCAAGAACGCCGGAGCCACATATCAGCGGATGGCCACTACCTTGTTTCATGACCTCATGCATAAGGAGATTGAGGTGTATGTGGATGACATGATGGTCAAGTCAGAGACAAGAGACGGGCACATAGGAGCGTTGGAAAAGTTCCTTGAACGAGTGGATAAGTACAACTTGCGGCTGAATCCCAAGAAGTGTGTTTTCGGAGTAACATCGGGAAAGCTGCTCGGCCATACAGTTGGAATGGGCGGAATAGAAGTGGATCCCGAGAAGATTAAGGCTATTACTGAGATGCCGGCACCAAAGACAGAGAAAGAAGTCAGAGCCTTCCTAGGGAAAATCCAGTATATCAGCCGTTTCATCGCTGAGTTGACATCGGTGTGTGAGCCTATCTTCAAGTTGTTAAGGAAAGATCAACCAGTGAAATGGAACGAGCAGTGTCAGGAAGCATTTGACAGAATAAGGGAATATTTGGTGAAACCTCCTGTGTTGAAACCCCCGAGACAGGGTAGGCCTTTGGTACTTTATTTGGCTATTGAACCTGAAGCGCTGGGGGCGATGATGGTACAAGCCGATGAGACAGGAGTGGAGCATGCTATCTACTACCTCAGTAAGAAGCTGCTTCCATACGAGGCTCGCTATCAGGAAGTGGAGAAGATTTGTCTAGCAGTAGTTTGGGCATCCAAGAAGTTACGCCACTACTTCCAGTCTTACAAGATCCAAGTGGTCGCAAAGGAGAATCCTTTGAAGTACTTGCACTCGGTACCCTCGCTGGTTGGGAAGTTGGGCAGATGGTTAGTGCTGCTGACTGAATTTGACATCGAGTACCTCACTTTAAAGGTAATCAAAGGGCGAGCCGTGGTAGAATTCCTGGCCTTGCAACCTACTGAAGGGGATCAGTACAAGTTTGAGTTCCCCGACGAAGAAATCCAAGCTATAGCAGTCCAAGGATGGAAGATGTATTTTGACGGAGTAGTGAACTGTAAAGGAGCAGGAATCGGGATTGTAATAGTAACCCCTGAGGGAGAAACCCTGCCTATGGCCAAAAGGCTAACTTTCGGAGTGACGAACAACATGGCCGAGTATGAAGCTTGTGCATTCGGGTTGACTGCACTGATAGCCTTGAGGGCTAAGAATGTTGAAGTTTTCGGAGACTCGATGTTAGTGATCCGGCAGATGCAAGGAGAATGGGAACTGAAGGAAGAACGGTTGAAGCCGTATCTGTTCCATCTCAGAAGTCTGGTGCAGACTATCCCCGATTGTAAATTTCAGCATTTGCCGAGAGAGGAGAATCATATGGCAGATGCATTAGCAACACTGGCCGCAACTTGGAAAAATCCAGAGAAACTAGTGATGAGACCGCTTGTGTTGACAACGACAAGCAAGCCAGTCTATGAGATAGGCAGAATCTTAGAAGTGGAGGTCGAAGATGGGAAACCTTGGTATTATGATGTACAGAGGTATTTGGAGCGTGGGGAATTCCCAGAGGAAGCAAGCAGAAAAGACCGAGTGGCCATTCAGAAGTTAGCTTCTCAGTATGTGAGTCTGATGGGAGAGCTCTACAAGAGGCAGGGCAATGGTATTCAGCTGAAATGTTTAAGAAAGGAAGAAGCTCAGAAGATAATGGAAGAAGTGCACGCTGGTGTATGTGGACCACACATGAACGGATTGAACTTGTCCCGCAAGATTGTGAGACAAGGCTTTTTCTAGTCAACCATGGAAGCAGACTGCATGAAGCTAGTGAAGCAATGTCACGACTGTCAAGCACACGGTAATTTGAATCACCTGCCGCACACAGAGTTGCACGAGTTGTCAGAGCCATGGCCTTTCTCAGCTTGGGGAATAGATATGATCGGAGAGATTCGACCAAATGCATCGAATGGACCGCTTTATAGTAGTGGCCGTAGACTATTTCTCGAAGTGGGTAGAAGCTGAATCATTTCGCAATGTTACAGCAAAGCAGATGGCGAAGTTTATAGCTCGGAATCTCATTTGCCGGTATAGTATGCCGCACCATGTGGTAACGGACAATGGAGTCCAATTTCAGGGAGAAACCAAAGCAATGCTACAAAAGTATGGAATAGGCCATCACAAGTCCTCACCATACAGGCCGCAGGCTAATGGGGCAGTCGAGGCAGCCAATAAGACGATAAAGACGATCTTGGCAAAGATGACTGAGAATTACAAGGACTGGGCTGACAAGCTACCATACGCCTTGTGGGGATATAGAACATCGGTGAGAACGGCAACAGGAGCCACGCCGTATTCTTTGGTTTATGGAATGGAAGCGGTACTGCCGGTGGAAGTTGAGATACAGTCCATGCGGGTATTAGCAGAAGCAGAGTTGCCTGAACAAGAGTGGACCTCGCAAAGGTTTGAACAGTTGGCTCTGATGGATGAGAAGAGGATGAAGTCCTTGCATCACATGCAGATCTATCAGAAGAGGCTGGCTCGAGCGTTCAACAAGAAGGTGCGTCCTACCAAGATCAAGAAAGGTGATTTGGTACTCAAGCAGTCGAAGCCATCGACGACAGACCCAAGAGGGAAGTTCAGACCGAATTGGGAAGGACCATACATTATTCAGAGAGTAATGGGAAATGGAGCAGTGAGGCTGTCGGACTTAGAAGGAATGAGTTCACAGAGCCGATCAACGTTGACAGATTGAAACTGTTTTTTGCCTGAGGAGCAGGAGACTGAATAGTCACCCGCAGAAGACCTAACCCGACGGGATAAAGAAGATTCATGCATACATCCATACATGTAACCCATCATTGCATCTTTTTTGTGTGTTTTGTGTTTTGTGTTTTGTATTCACAGGTTTCGAAGACAGAAAAGTGACACCAGCAAAAACAAGCCAATCAGATACAGCGAAAGCACTGTGTTGAATTTGGGTAGAAATCCCAGGGCTGAGGTCCACTTCGTTGTTAAAGATTCAGATGGTAATCTGAGGGTTGAGGCCCATTTTTGAGTTTGAGTTTCGGGTATGGATCCCGGGGGCGAAGCCCACATGGTCAGTTGAAGAAAGGAAGAACTCCATAGAGTGAGTGAGTGAAAAAAAAAATGATGAGTGAGAGAGAAATCTTTGATGGGTAAACATATGTCCAGTGATGACATTGTGTGCAGTAGGGAGAAGCTTTAGAAACAAGAAGTGCGAGACGCGCTCTTATCTGGTATTCGGAATGGATTGATCTCTGCTAGACTCATAAAGCACTTGATAAGGGTATCTCAACAGTAGAAGCCTGAGCGGTTGATGAGATGACCAGTTGAAGAGATGGTAGATCGGTGAATGACCGTTTGCCTGGATGTCCACACTGATTTGCCTTTGCTACGATACATGATATGGTTGGAAAATAAAGAAAGAAAAGTCTATCTGCAATGAAAAGAAAATAGACCGCCTATAACCAATAAGCGTGAAGCTACCCATGGGCGAGTATTAGTACCACCATGAGGAGAAATGCTACCTTAAAGGGTAGGTGTGTCAAGAAAAAAAAAAGAAAGAGAGAAAAAAAAAGAGGAAAAGAAAAGTCTAAAGAAAGAGATGATGCAATAAAAGAAGACCATATCATGTTGAGTATGCTATAGTAATCACAGAGCGTGACCCAGACATCCAGGTTGGTTAGACCACTGGTCCGATTCTCCGAAGCGAAATCGTCGAGTTGGCTGACTTAAGGAATAAGCTGCGAAAGAGCCTTAGCACACACACACTAGGAGTCTAGTTCAGATCACCCGTTCAGAGGATTGGTTTGAGTATGTCAAGTATTGAAGATTCTTTGGCTTTGATAAAAAGCACCCGTTGAGGACAAAAATATGTTTAGCTATCAAGATTATCTCGAAGAGAAGCACTACAGTGTGTTGAAAAAGAGTATCAGTTTCTGCCGGGTATGGCATGTTGGGGGCGAGGCCCACATCAGTTCAGTATCAGTTTTGCCGGGTATGGCATTCGGGGGGCGAGACCCACATCAGTTTAGTATCGGTTCTGCCGGGTATGGCATTCTAGGGGCGAGGCCCACATCAGTTCAGTATCAGTTCCGTCGGGTATGGCATTCTGGGTCGAGGCCCATATCAGTTCAGTATCAGTTCTGCCGGGTATGGCATTCGGGGGCGAAGCCCATATCAGTTCAACATCAGATCAGCCAGGTACGGCACTCCGGGTATGGAGACATCAGATCAGCCAGGTGTGGCTCTCTAGGAACGGAGACGTCACCGCGACACCCTAGGTACGGGGTTAGCATTCAGATATTGGGGCACTCTAGGTACGGAGTCGTCACCGCGACACCCTAGGTACGGGGTTAGCATCCAGACTTGTGGCTCTCTAGGTACGGAGACGTCACCGCGACACCCTAGGTACGGGGTTAGCATTCAAATATTTGTGGCACTCTAGGTACGGAGTCGTCATCGCGACACCCTAGGTATGGGGTTAGCATCCAAACTTGTGGCTCTCTAGGTACGGAGACGTCACCGCGACACCCTAGGTACAGGGTTAGCATTCAGATATTTGTGGCACTCTAGGTACGGATTCGTCACCGCGACACCCTAGGTACGGGGTTAGCATCCAGACTTATGGCTCTCTAGGTACGGAGACGTCACCGCGACACCCTAGGTACCGGGTTAGCATTCAGATATTTGTGGCACTCTAGGTACAGAGTCTTCACCGCGACACCCTAGGTACGGGGTTAGCATCCAGACTTGTGGCTCTCTAGGTATGGAGACGTCACCGCGACACCCTAGGTACGGGGTTAGCATTCAGATATTTATGGCATTCTAGGTACGGAGTCGTCACCGTGACACCCTAGGTACGGGGTTAGCATCCAGACTTGTGGCTCTCTAGGTACGGAGACGTCACTGTGACACCCTAGGTACGGGGTTAGGATCCAGACTTGTGGCTCTCTAGGTACGGAGACGTCCCCGCGACACCCTAGGTACGGGGTTAGCATTCAGATATTTGTGGCACTCTAGGTACGGAGTCGTCACCGCGACACCCTAGGTACGGGGTTAGCATCCAGACTTGTGGCTCTCTAGGTACGGAGACGTCACCGTGACACCGTAGGTACGGGGTTAGCATCCAGACACTTGTGGCTCTCTAGGTACGGAGACGTCACCGCGACACCCTAGGTACGGGGTTAGCATTCAGACATTTGTGGCACTCTTGGTACGGAGTCGTCACCGCGACACCCTAGGTACGGGGTTAGCGCTCAGACAACAACAACATCACTGCGGCACTCTAGGTACGGAGACGCAACTGCGACACCCTAGGTACGGGGTTAGCACTATCAACTCAACACAGCAGGCGAACCAGGTGGCAGCTGGCGAGCCAGGTAAGTAAAAATGCATTGCACGTACTTTGATAGGATTGTCATTGTCACACACTGCACAAGTCCCATCAAAGTGGGGCGACTGTAGGCATTGTATTTTTACATATCAGCCCGATGATGAGTCTCGTATTGAGGCAACTACTTCTTTAGTCATGAGAGTCGCGGGAAACGGACGTTGGAAGGGTAAAGTTGGAAATTAGAATTCTTGTTGGATTTTATCTGAGTTGTTTAGCTTCGGCTGCTTGTTGGACTTCCGTTTTAAAGCTTACCCAAGGCCCAAAACCCAAACCAAACCCAAACCAAACCCAAAACACCTAAGTCAACCCAAGTCAACCCAAGTCAAACCAAGCCCACACCCAAGAGGAGGGATTCACGCCCATATAGCTTTATTTAGGTAAATATGCATATTAACCACATGTTTAAATCAAATAAAATCCTTACCTAAATAGAAGAAATCAAATCAAATCCCTACCAAATCAAATCCAATCACCAATCCAAATTAGGAGATCTATTCCTTATTAAGAAGATGTCACCATCAATAGAAATCCTTCTCCTAGTCGTATAAGGGAAACCTCCTCTCCTTTGCCTATAAAAAGAGGCCTTCACCCCCATTCACAACCCTAGCACACATATCCCCCTCAAGCACGTCCAAGCACTTGGTGAAGCCTACTTTGCATGCCCAAAGCCCTTCCAATAGCCTCCATTGCCGTAACACCAAACCAGTAAACCCTCCAATTGCCGCATCTTCTCTTCTTCACCAACACCACTCACGCCCAAACCCTTTTCACAGCCCTCCATTGCCGAGTTCCAGCCACCATTCACAGCCCTAAAACACCTTCAAATAAGCCTCAATATAGCCCCAAAGTCCCAAAAAGACCCCCTATTCACAGCTCCAATTCAGCGCCCAAAACAGTCCCGAAACACCCTTCACTGCACCTTGAACTGCACAGTTTCGTCCCTTGTTCTGGTCAGTTTTCCTGCGTCCTTAGCCCATCAAAACCGTCCTAAAACCATTTTAGAACCATCCCAAAAATCCCCAAAAAGTTTCCCCAAAAAATCCTTACGAACGCACCTCCCTAAGCCACCAAAATCATCCAAAACAGTCCATAAATCAACCAAAACAGTGACCTGAAACGCAGCAGCAAAACAGCAGCAAAACGGACTTAAAACAGCAGCCCGAGCATCAAAACAACGAGGAAAAACAGTGAGCAAACAAATCGGAAAAGTATCGGATCATTCGCCCTTCCAACGGACGTGTAACGCCCTTTCTTGAGACGACAAAAGAGGTTAGACCTGAGGGCACCCTTTTACTTATCTCTTTTTTATTTATTTATTTATTTTTGATATATAATTGCATGAGAGTCGTTTGAGGCATGATTTGATTGTTGGATGAGCGGGACATGTGTTCCCTTTTGTGGTATATCGGATGGAAACCCGGACGTAAATTCCATAGCCGATTCCGAATGGACGGTAGTATGGTCTGCACTCGGGATACAATGCCACGTACCACTTAAGATATATGTATCTCGTCTCATCCAAATTTGTATTCGAGCATGATGTAGTTCTAGGTTCTTTATTTATTATTTTAAACATGCCTTAACTTAGTTTCGTTATTTAATTTTAAAGCATGATTATGTTTCTTTTTATGCGCGATATTTAATCTAGTTTATATTTATGTTCAAATCATTATTTGTTTGCATTGGTTTGATGGCTTAACGTGTTCAATGTGTGATATTGCGTGTTTATTATTTAAAGATTTACTTTCAAGCATGCGAACTTAGATTAGGATTTAGTTAGCGGAAGCATATTAGATCTAAGTGACCTTTGAACACTATTATTGAGTAGATGCGGTCGATTTATTGCATAAATTATATCATCACAAAGACATAAGTAAGGGACCATTCCGAACCCAACAGTTTGAGGTCTTCCCTTGCGAGGGGTGAGTGCGGCCTTAAACCTTTGTCCCGGTTCACACCGGGTGGCGACTCCATTATTCTCCGGTTTAGTCCCCCGTGGACTATTCCGTACTCTCAACTAGGCCCTGAGTCTAGAACAGCATGCGTCGCCCAAGTTCTGTTGTCTACAATGCTGATGTGGGCCTCGCCCCCATGCTGATACTGATATGGGCTTCGCCCTAAAACTGGTACTGATGCGGGCCTCGCCCCCAGACTGATAATGATCCAGAGTGTCGTACCTGGCAAAACTGAACTGATATCTGATGTGGGCCTCGTCCCCAGAGTGCCATACCCCGCAAAATTGAAACTGATGTCTCCGTACCCGGAGTGCCAATCCTGGAAAGACTGCATGGCTTGTTCATTCCCAAGCTGTGTTTCCATTCTCGGAGTGCCATTCCTGGCTTGTTCATTCCCGAACTGTGTTCCATTCTTGGAGTGCCATTCCCGGCTTTGTTCATTCCTGAACTGTGTTTCCATTCTTGGCTTTGTTCATTCCCAATTGTGTTTACATTCTTGGAGTGCCATTCCCGGCTTGTTCATTCCCGAACTGTGTTTCCATTCTTGGAGTGTCATTCCCGGTTTTGTTCATTCCCGAACTGTGTTTCCATTCTTGGAGTGCCATTCCCGGCTTGTTCATTCCCGAACTGTGTTCCATTCTTGGAGTGCCATTCCCGGCTTTGTTCATTCCTGAACTATGTTTCCATTCTTGGCTTTGTTCATTCCCAAACTGTGTTTCCATTCTTGGAGTGCCATTCCCGGCTTGTTCATTCCCGAACTGTATTTCCATTCTTGGAGTGTCATTCCCGGCTTTGTTCATTCCCGAACTGTGTTTCCATTCTTGGAATGCCATTCCCGACAGTTCATTCCCGAACTGTGTTTCCATTCTCCGATCACCATTCTCTGTTTTTTCATTCTCGAACCTAACTCCATTCTCGGATTACCATTCTCGGCAAAAACTAATGCTGAACTAAAGTGGGCCTCGCCCCCAGAGTGTCATACTCGGCCATACTGATTCTGAACTAATATGGGCTTCGCCCCAGAGTGCCATACCCGGCAGAAATGATACTGAACTATCCGGGCCTCACCCCTAGAGTACCATACCCGGCAAGACTGATACTGAACTAATGTGGGCCTCGACCCCAGACTGTCATACCTAGCAACACTGATTCTGATAAAGATATGGGCCTCGACCCTGAACTCTTACTGATATGGGCCTCGCCCCCAAAACTTAAACTGATTTGGGCCTCACCCCCATGCTGATACTGACATGGACCTCGTCCCAAATTGATACTGATATGGGCTTCGCCTCCAAAACTGATACTGATTCACTTCTAAAATTGACTGTACTGTTGCCGCTTCTGATTGGCTTGTCTTTGCCGCTTTCTCTTTTTCTTCTTTGAAACCTGTGAATACAAAACAAAACAAACACAAAAAAGAATGCAAAATATGTTACGTGTATGCATGCATGCATGAATGAATTCCTATTCCGTTGGGTTAGGTCTTCCGCCAGTTTTCCAGGTGATTGCACAGTCTCCTCTCTGGTCTCATGGCTCAATTTCTTGTCATGTCTCGGATTCGCGAGGTGGTAGACTGGTCGCCCCCAATCTTGATTTAGCTTTCTGCTCCCTGCTGTTTGCACTTGGTCCAGATGAACCACATGGTGGGGCCTTCCATATCATCATACTATATCACATGCTACGAAATAGTCCCAATAGTTATACATATTATCATCCTCAAGGAATGCCCAGTAATGAAACCAGAGAACATTCAAAACACTCAATGCAACTCAAATCTGAATTTTTGAATAAATGATCTATGCCAGAATCGAAGTGTGTGTGTGCAAAGGTTCTTTCGCAGCTTAATCCTTAGGTAAGCTAACTCGAAGATTTCGTTTCAAAAATCGGGATCGATGGGTCAAACCAACCTAGATGTCTCAGTTAGGCTCTGCAATTGTTTTTCCGTGCTCAATGTGGTATGATTTTATTTTTCTTTTCCTTTGTCTCTTTTTTTTTCGTTTTGAACTTCTTCTCTTTTTTTCTTTTTTCAACACACCTACCCTTTAAGGTAGCATTTCTCCTCATGGTGGTCCTAATACTCGCCCATGGGTAGCTTCACGCTTATCGGTTATAGGCGGTTTATTTCTTTTATTTAGAGACCTTTTTTTTCAACTATACCACACATCATAACACAAGCAAGTCGGGATAGACATCTAAGCAAACGGTCATTCATCGACCCGTAATTTCTTCAACTAGTCACCTTGCCAGCTACTCAGGTTTTCACTGCTAAGAACCATAATCAAGTGCTTACGAGTCTAACATAGATCAATTACTCAAAGCATCATATAAAAACACGTCAAGGGTTTATCGTTTCCAAGGTTTCACCCTAAAGAACACCATTTCATCAACGGACATATGTCTAACCATCAAGGACTAAAAATAAACAAATTTTTTTTCATTTTTTTTCTTCTTTTTTTTTCCTTTTTTTTTTGAAGGCCCCTCCTAATGGTCTTTCTATCATTTCCGTAAGCTTTTCTGTTTCTTGATTCACGTTTGCTAAACTCCTCTTGACAAACCCTTTTTTCCTTCTCTAACCCAACGAATATCTATGATGGCTTTTAAGACACGGGGTTAACATGATGCATGTATGCATGAGATGCATGCGACATATGAGATATATTATGCATGTGGTTATCAAAAGCATAAAGGGGCAACTTCTATAAGATATCCAACTATTGTTCTCATGCGGGTTTATGACAATGCCTTTGATTGAAATCCCTCAACCCACTATAGAAACGGTTAACTAATGCACAAATTATACACATCACAAGACATGATTTCGGGGCCAATTCTCTAATCCCCAGTGGAGTCGCCAGACTGTGGGACACAGGAACCTGGGCGACGCATACTGTTCTAGACTCAGGGCCTACTTGAGAGTACGGAGTAGTCCGCGGGGAACTAAACCGGAGAATAATGGAGTCGCCACCTGGTGTGAACCGGGACAAAGGTTTAAGGCCGCACTCACCCCTCGCAAGGGAAGACCTCCAACCGTTGGGTTCGGAATGGTCCCTTACTTATGTCATTATGATGATATAATTCGTGCAATAAATCGACCACATCTACTAAATAATCATGTTCAAAGGTCACCTAGATCTAATATGCTTCCGTCTAACTAACTTCTAATCTAAGTTTGCATGATTGAAAGTACGTCTTTAAACAACAAACACGCAATATCACACATCGAACATGTTAAGCCATCAAACCAACGTAAACAAATAATTATTTAAACATAAATATAAACTAAACTAAATATCATGCATAAAAAGAACATAATCATACTTTAAAATTAAATAACAAAACTAAATTAAAACATGCTTAAAATAATAAACGAATAACCTAAGAACTATAACATGCTCAAATACAAATTTGGATGAGACGAGATAAATGTATCTTAAGTGGTACGTGGCATTGTATCCCGAGTGCAGACCATACTACCGTCCATTCGGAATCGGCTATGGAATTTACGTCCGGGATTCCATCCAATATACCACAAAAGGGAACATATGTCCCGCTCATCCAACAATCAAATCATGCCTCAAACGAATCTCATGCAATAATATTTTAAAATAAATAAAATAAAACGAAAGAATATAAGAAAAAGGGTGCCCTCAGGTCTAACCTCTTTTGTCGTCTCGAGAAAGGGCGTTACACGTTCGTTGGAAGGGCGAATGATCCGATACTTTTCCGATTTGTTTGCTCAATATTTTTCCTCGTTGTTTTGATGCTTGGGCTGCTGTTTTAAGTCCGTTTTGCTGCTGTTTTGCTGCTGTTTTTCAGGTCACTGTTTTGGTGATTCAGTGGACTGTTTTGGGCGATTTTGAAGGCTTAGGGGGGTGCGTTTGTAAGGATTTTTTAGGGAAACTTTATGGAGGTTTTTGGGATGGTGTTTAGGTGATTTTAGGACTGTTTTGTGGGCTAAAGTCGCAGCAATTACTGACCAGAACAGTAAGCTAAACTCGGCAGTTCACTAGTGCAGTGAAGCCGTTTTCAGGGCTGACTTGGGTGCACAATTGGGGCTGCTTTTGGGGGATGTTTTGCACGACTTTAAGGCTATGAATAAGGTTTATTTGAGGGTGTTTTAGGTCTGTGAATGGTGGCGAAAGACGTGGCAAAGAGGGCTTAAGTTTGGGTGTTGGGCGTGAAAGGGGATTGGTGAAGGAGAGGAGATGCGGCAATGGAGATGTCTCGGCTTGGTGTTGCGGTAATGGAGGCTTTAAGGAGGGCTTTGGGCGTGTGATGGAGGCTTCACAAGGTGCTTGGACGTGCTTGAGAGGGATATGTGAGCTGTTCGTGAGGTGTAGGGCTGATCAGGTTTGTGCATTTGTTGAATGATGGCAGGGGCTATTTCACGTGCATATGGGGCAGCTATTACACGAGTTTGGCTGGTCAGTGGGTTGAGGCTGCTGTATGGAGGCTATTAGGGTTTGGTGCTGAGCTGAGGCAGTTTATGTTGATTAATGAATTGGCTTGAGTGAGGATGTTGAAGGCGTTCGGGATTTAGGGTTTCCTTCTTATTTTGTTGTTTTTGGCCGTGAATCAGAGAGGTGAGAGAGAAGAAGATGAAGGATCTAGGGTTTCTGTTGTGCTGTGTGGCGTGAGAGAGAGAAAGGCCAGAGCAAGATTTAGGGTTTCTTTGTTCTTTTTATAGTGATCGGGTAGGGGAATTAGGGTTATGCATGGCTTTAATAGG
This sequence comes from Zanthoxylum bungeanum, assembly GCA_019454045.1. Taxonomy (NCBI): domain Eukaryota; kingdom Viridiplantae; phylum Streptophyta; class Magnoliopsida; order Sapindales; family Rutaceae; genus Zanthoxylum; species Zanthoxylum bungeanum. The sequence continues at coordinate 216,633 of SKCR01023433.1, read as the reverse complement.
AAATAAAATCAATTAATTTATATGTGTATTTAATTTTAATTATTTAAGGCAATGAATTATTTAAATTTGGTGAGTGAATTATTTAATTTTGGATTTGTTTTAATTTAATTTGTGGATTTAATTTAATTGGTTATAATTGGTTTTAATTTAGTTTAATTTAATTCAATTTAATTTAATTTTAATTTAATTTGTGACATGTATTTTAAATGTTTTAATTATTTAATTTGTGAGATGTGATTTAATGGGTATGGTAAATAGAGGTCCAACAAGCGAACCCGAAGCGAAACAAGCGAGTTAAATCCGACCAAATGCCAAATTCCAACTTTGCCCTTCCGACGACCGTTTCCCGCGACTTCCGCGACTTAAAAGATAGTGCCTCCAAATGAGACTCATCATCGGGTTTTATATGCAAAAATGTAGTGCCTACACCTCCTTATATACACAAGAATCATTCTGTTTTGAATCAAATCATTGACTATCATGATTACATCAAAACGATAGTTCCAAGAACTTTACGCTTGCTCCAACCCAAACATAGATCGTGTAACCTGCAAACCTTGTTTGCTGAATTTAGTACGACAAAATCGTCAGGATGTTATAAACATCCTCCAAAAGGTTTCCTTTTAAGGAAAGCGATTTTGACCTTTAACTGACACATTATTAATGAAATGTGCACTTACAGCAAGCATTATCCAATTGGATTTACTGTGGCAATAGTTAAAAGGTTGAACCGTATTCAACACAATGTTGATAACGATACATTTTCGTCAATAAGCCTAGCTTAGTACGTTGGTATGTTGCCATCCATGTGTGTCCTCCTTGAAGACTTTTACAGTACCAACAGGCACAATGCCTTACGGTACATCAATTAATGTCCAAACATAGTTGTTATACATGGAATCCATCTTGGACTCATGGTACTTTGCCATGATAGGAGTGGATACCTTGTATCACTTCCTCATATGTAGTTGGGTCTTCTTCAATAAGATTGACATCTTTATGAGGTGAGATCAGAAACCTATACCCCAGGTTGTTTTCTGACTCTCTCCGATCTACGCGGTTCTTGTGTATGCGAAGATTAATGGTATATGTTCATCCTTAATGAACAGTTTGTGTTCCATTAAGGACTTCATGCCTTGAAAAATATCACTCCGATTTTCATCGAGTTTTACTGTCCTCCCACTTACCACTGCATATCGGTATTCCTCTAAGGAAGACCGCATGGTGAGCAACAATTACAATTGTTCTCTAGTGAGTTGTATAAGTACTATACTTATGGTTTTCCCTAGGATAACCTACATTTGGCACTTATCCGATTTAGGTTTTAGTTTGGTATCATCCAAACATATGCCCAACTTACCCAAATCTACAGGAATGTGAAACCCAGTTTCTTTCTCGTTCATTTCCAATATGAATTCTGTCATATTGATTTTCATGGAACTTTATTCTAAATAAGTTTTGGACTGTTAATGCATATCCGTTGAAGGAAATGGTAGCTCAAAGTGACTCATGATAAACTTTATCATGTCCAATAAAATTCGGTTTCTCCGTATGGACATACCGTCAAACTGACGTGTCTCGGGAGGAGTCCTCATTTGAAAGAATACTATACTCTTTCAAGTATTTGTGAAACTTATTGCTTAAGTATTTTCCATTTCGGTCTTACCGTGACAGTTTAATACTTTAGCCGATCTGTTTGTCTATTTCGTGTTGAAACTCTAAAAGTTCTGATTTATGTTTGTTAAAAGAAACACATAACCATAACGTGATGCCACACCTGTTAATGTCACGAAATATTCATATCCACATCTAGCCTAGCTATATATGGGCCCTCTTGCTTCACTAAGAATTAGGGCTAACAGATCTGTGGCATTTACACTTTTACCAAGTAAATAGTGCTTTAGGCACTTTGCCTAATAAACTAGATTCGTAGACTTTATTTGATTGGAAATAAATTAGTCCTAGTACCCACTCTTCAAAAGTGTGGATATACGAGTCTTGTTTATTGTGTCCTAGACAACAATGCCACATTTAAGTCTCTTCTGATCAAATCAGTTAGGGCTATTTATTTGTCATATAATATGTTTGAGATTTATTTATATTCAAAATATAAATACTGTAGTTCACATCTAATGTGTTTATCTTAATATCATCTTTATATAATGAAACACTTTAGTGTTCTAGAATATAAAGGTTTATCCGCAACTGATTAAACACTGATATAGAGATAATGTTCATAGTCTAGCTAGTTACATTATAACAGTTTCCTAATTTAAGTACATACCCCAAGGGTAGTTCCTAAACTTAGGTATCTACGGTCGAAACAGTGACTTTCGTCCCGTTTCCGATTCGCAGATTAATCTCAGCTTGAAGTCAGTATCATGCTCACAGCAGATTCTGAGCTTCAATACATATATTTTATGTACCACACTAAGTATTTAAAATTCAATTTCAATACTAGTAGTGAACATAATAATGATGAATATATTTAAAGTCAGAACCTTGCTCTTTCTTTAATTCCTTCATGTCTGCCATATCCAAACGGCAGTCATTTTGGGATATGTTCTTTATCTTTCCAGAAGATCTTAATGATTTTACCTTTACCCTTTTCAATATTTCAGAAGCTTTCGGCCAAGCCTTGGGTTTCTAGAATATTGAAGTAAGGTGTGCCTTGCGCTATTAGGCCAATTGTAAAGTTTGACTTTATCTCCTTGAGAATAGTCATTAACTCTCCAAGAGTTATTAACTGTAATTTTAATACTTCTTAAATCTAAACATAGATTTATGACAAGTATGTTGGATTTAAGCACTAAAGTTATCATTGCATAAACATTCCAAAGATTATGCTTTACTTATTTGCTTAATTCTAGGCTTAGGCTTAACAAGTTATTTTATCAAATAAATTAACTTATTATTTATTTCCGGACTATCCTGAAATTATTCCCAATTTGAAAATTAAACCATTTAAACATTTTAATCCAAGATTATGTTTTAAATGTCCAATCTTTCAATATATATTGATTTTAATAGTCCAACTATTTAATCAATAATTAAGGTACTAATAATTATAATGATTAAAATCAATTATATTGATTACTATAATCCAATTATAAAATCAACTATAATTGAATAGTTTGAATATATAGTCCAATTATTTAATAAAACAACGATTTAAATATTAGTCTAACTGACATTTAAATCATAACGACGAATGATATTTGATTGAGCGCGTATGGCAAGTAATTGAAAAGTATTGCAAATTCAATTCTTGCCTCCCACTATTTTTCGGCGAGCCTCTAACCCTCTGTCGAGTACTCGGGAAACCGTGTTTCCTAGTGGGCTAGGATCCCGTTAAATAACACACAATCTTGACTTTGGCCAACAAATTGTATGATATTTAACTAGGTAGATCTCTAAGATCAATTGGATCCAATCCAATTCCTAGATCCAGTAGGCGGATATCCAAATCCTTAAAATATATCTTATATATGCCAATACATCCAATGTATTGCCTAACCTTTTTCCTCTGAATCAACTAAGCCTTGGCTTTGGCACAACAAGCTTAATGATCCCAGTCAAACGCGACCCATTGACAATGGAATGCTTCGTAATCAATGTCGATGGACAAGAAGTGGTATTGACTTTGGCCAACAAACCACAACTTGGACAAGACACCAATATAGAACAAAACTCTCGTGATTCAAACACATCTTCGATAGAAAAATGGCTTGACTTTGGCCAACAACCCAATGCCAATCTCGGATCTTGAATATGAATCACTCAATGGAAGGAAAAACGCATGATATTTGATGAGGGTTTTTCGCGTGCAAATTGGCTACCAATTTATTATCTTTGTTAAGGTCTCATCATCATACACCCTAAAACATGCATTCTAAATACATAATAAAGCGCATATGAAAATAAACAATAATGATATGCGGATGGATACTTAACACATTGATCCTAGATCAAATCTCTCTTTATCTCTCTCATACTAGCACTTGTATTACTTCTACCCGTTACACTACACTTCTAAAGAAACCTCATATACATTGAGGGGAATAGGTGAGAAGAGAATACAAATAGAATAGAGGTGATAAGGCTGGACACGCAGGTCCAATTTAACAAATCAAATTTATTACAATAATTTCCAAAATTGCCCCCCCCCCGACTAATATCCATCTGATATACATATTCATTCATCACAACCAAGTATTCACACAAGCATGTTATCAATCAATCTAATCAAATTAATTAATCTGATAATTAGTGATCATCCAATGTTCAAACAACGATTTGATTTTGATCGAGTCAAACTCGTTTTGCGAATAAGTACTCAAAGTACGAATTCTCGAATTAAATTAAACTACGTCATTAAATCCAATTTAATATGCATTCAATTCTAATTCGTTATTTAATTCCAAATTAAATATTACACTTTAATAATAAACCTTTTACGACTTAAATTCCAAATTAATCGTAACGAGTCTCAAAGACCGATTAACGTCCAACGTCAATTCAATTAAAGTCCAATGGGCTTTTAATTGATTTCTTAAGGCGTGGACTTTTGGTCAACTCGGGTCAAACCGAATAACCAAAATCCAATCCGGGATTTACCCCATAAGCCTTAAATCAATCTTGGCCCACTAGGCCCAATTAAACTTTAAAGGTTCATTAAGTCGCATTTGGGCTTTATGGAAGCGGTTTTGGGCCCAATTGGATCCAATCCAATTTGCCTAAACCTAACTTTGTACAACAAAGCCCAACAAGCCCAATGACAACTTTAAAAGCCCAAATCAAATTTTAAGGCCCAATTAATTAAATACAAAAATCCAATTTCACATTCAATTAACCTAAAGTGTATTACATGATTAATTACCCAAATTAACATTTCTAAAAATTAATTTATACAATTAATCATGCACAATTTCATTATCACATGCCCACACATTTAATGAAAAATCAAACCCATTTTCATGCTTCAAAGTCTTGGCAATTTGGGGATTTTATGTCCGATTCAAATTCAATCCAATCATTACACAATCGACATTAAATCATATACCCAATGATTTCCAATTCATCTAATGAACAAAAAATCAAAATTCCAAGACAATTAGGGCTTATTACATTCGGCCACCTTAAGCAAATTGGGGAAAAATGATCCAATCACATTTTCATGAAATTGATCCAATCAATCTTCAATTCAACCGATTTAAGCATACTTAATCATCCAATTTCATAAAATCATGCTCAAATTCAAAATACCCAATTTATCATTTTAGGCCAACATTAATATTTGGGGAAAATTGTTTCAAACATTAATTCATGAAATTGATCTAATCAATATTCAATTAAACATGTATTAAGCACACTCAAACATCCAATTTATTCAAATCATGCTCAAATATAAAATACCCAATTTTAAGCCCTAAACTTTCATGCTTGAACCTAGGCTCTTGATGCCATTGTTGGTTTTATTCTAGGTCCCAAGATCATCAAACAAGCATGAATAATAAGTGTGAATACATCAAAGGAGATAGCGGAATACTCACATCTCGATCGGTTGTGACGATTTGAAGAAGAACAAAGCGATTTTCTCATTCAAAGTGGCGCCAATAGCAGTGCAGTCCACTGCTCACAATTTTCAGTTTTGGTCCATGAATTTGAGCCTCGAACTTACGTCAAACGATTCCCGGCTCATGGGTGAGTTTCACTAACACATTCGTATACCTCTTAGGAGTGTGCTAGCACTTGGATTTTGCCACAAAACCCTCAAAAATGCATCATCATTTTCGGCCAACATGGGCAGTCCACTGCCTTGGGCGTGACTTGAAGAGAGGAAAGAGAGATGGAAAGTTGATTAGGTTAAGGGAAAAAGGTTCATGGTATCACTTATATAATTTCCAAAATTACTAAAGCATTTACCATTTATTTTATGCTTTCAAAAACAATAAAACAAATGTAATTATCTTTATTTATTCTTTTAACCCTTGGTAAAAGGTGAAAAGGAAAATTCTTTAACTTTTCCAAAAAGTTAAAAGTCTTTTCCCCCCAAAATTTCCCTCCAAATCTTAAAGGTCAAAGTCAAAGAGTCAAAGTTACTTTTCCAAAAAGTGATTTGACTTTTATGACTTGCGATGTGATTTGCGATGCGACTTGCGGCACATGATTCAAAATCGACGTAACTTCGCAAATACATTCCGAGCTCGGTTTCGATAATTCTAAATTAACGATTTTCTCGATGCCTCGTTAATAAATCCAATTTACTAATCACATCGCTCGAGAATTAATTATAAATTAATTAAAGTTCCCGAATTAAAATCTAATTTTAATTCCTAATCGAAATCTAATTTCGTTTAATATATCGAATATATTATTTATCGATTAATTCCAAATTAATCGTTCTCTCTCTTTAAATTCATATTTTAACCTAGATAAAATATCTCCGTAATTAATCCCAGATTAATTCTCTCTCTCTCTTCTAATTAATCCCAGATTAATATATAATGCGAGTCATACATCATCGGTGTATCATTGGGAAGCGATCCATGAGATCTCCGGATATGTTGGCAGTATATTCGGTCGTCGGACTATCCGAACACGTAAGTACCAAGTATTTCATTTTACCGATTTACAAGACAAGGTTGGCCTCTAGCAAAGCGCCATGCCTACCCAATTCTCCGGAAATATCCTTACAGGAATATGTGATCTATATCAGGCGTAGTATACGTAGTATTGCGTATTTCGATCCAGTATCGGAAGATCACGTGCTAGGCCTGGGGCTGGATATATGTCTGCCCCGTACGAAGCACATGTCGGATGTCTGGTAACTAGTCTCTATAATCGGATATACATGATCGAGTCATAATATCCCGATAGCCGCGCAGCATATAAGAGCACTAATACCGTATCCTACGCAACCATCATCTCCATATGAAAGGAGTGACACTTCCGTCTTGACATCACACCCAATACACTACGATTCTCAATATACCCAGCATTGGCGTACACAGAACCTGTTAAAGCCCTGGACGACCTCAACTAAAGTATATTGATTGTCGCAAGTATTAGCGGTGCAAGTCTCAGGTTAAGATCAAATACACCTACCCTGATTGCAGACTCCCACAGACACAAAGTCATACTACCAATGGGATTCTGCGGTGGTCTAATCCAGAGCGAAGCTGTTTCCCGTACCATCGGTGAAACACAACCTCCTATTACACTTGCCTGAGTATCCTATGCCAGATATACGAGAACGATGCCGTTATGTCTCACATAACACGCACAAGTGTAATACTAGTCTTTTACGCATCTATCGATGTCCAATCTCGACAATGCTCTGACTAGGGATGTTTAATGATTATTCCGTCGTTGATTGATACTGTCTCATATCATTCTCAGTCTAGGAACAAATCATAAGGACCTCATATCATTTATATATCTAAGGTGCTCTAATCACAAATGATAAGAGTGCAATCGCCTTTGTCACATAGTTAATTTGTACAACAACACTATGATCTGTACAAATAGTGACGCTATGGGTCATAACTGTCCAACATGAACATAATTTTGACAACATATTGAAGTCAGAGCCTTGCTCGTCTTCAATTCCTTCATGTCTGCTTTTGTCCAAACGAAAGTCACGTTTCCGCGATCCCTTTGCCATATTTAAGCAGACATTTTGGATATTCCATTATCTTCCCAGAAGATATAATAATTTTTTTCCTTGCCCTTTTCAACATTCCAGTAGCCTTTTGCCAAGCCTCGGTTTCTAGAATATCGAGTAAGGTGCGTCTTGCGCTACTTGCCTAATTGTAAAGTTTGACTTTATCTCATTGAGAATAGCCATTAACCTCCAAGAGTTATTATTGCAATTTTAGTACTTCTAAAATCTAAGTATAGATTTATGAAGATCCTTCAATTTCAGTACCATACTTTAAGGATCTAATCCTTAGTTCTGATTCGGAAATTAAAAGAAGTCTACTTCGACAAGCTTAATGGATTAAGCACTAAAGTTATCATTGCATGATCTTCCAAAGATTATGCTCGACTATTTGCTTAACTCCGAGCTGTGGCTTAATATATTATTTTTCAAATAAAATAACATATTATTTTTCAGGACCATCCTGTAATTTTTCCCATTTGAAAATTAAAACCATTTAAATACATTTTCTTTAGGATTATGTATTAAACGTCAATCTTTCAATTTCATCTCTTGATTAATAGTCCAACTATTTAATCAACGATTTAGGTACTATTTATTATAATGATTACAATAGTCCAACTATTTATCAACTATAATTTAATAGATTAATTCAATTATATTGATTACTATAATCCAATTATAAAATCAACTATAAATGAATAGTTTGAATATAGTCCAACTATTATTTAAAACACACTTTAAATATTAGTCCAACTAACATTTAATTAAAACGACGAATGATATTTGTTTGAGCGCGTATGGCAAGTAATTAAACGAATATTGCAAATTTAATTCTTACCTCCCACTATTTTTTCGGCGAGCCTCTAACCCTCTGTCGACTACTCGGGAAATCGTGTTTCCTAGTGGGCTAGGATCCCGTTAATATCACACAATCTTGACTTTGGCCAACAAATTATATGATAATTAACTAGGTAGATCTCTAAGATCAATTGGATCCAATCCAATTCCTAGATCCGGTAGGAGGACATCCAGTCCGAAACATATATCTTATATATGCCAATACATCCAATGTATACCTAACCTTTTCCTCTAAATCAACTAAGCCTTGGCTTTGGCACAACAAGCTTAATGATTCTAGTTAAGCCCGACCCATTGACCATGGAAAGCTTCGTAATCAATGTCGATGGACAAGAAGTGGTCTTGACTTTGGCCAACAAACCACAACTTGGACAAGACATTGATATGGGACAAAGCCTTCGTGATTCAAACATATCTTCGACAGACAAAGGCCTTGACTTTGGCCAACAAACCAATGCCGTCTTAGATCTTGAATAAGAATCACTCACTGGAAGGAATGACACTTAATATATTGCGAGGGTTTTTCGCGTGCAAATTGGCAACCAATTTATTATCTTTGTTAAGGTCTCATCATCAGACACCCTTAAATAGCATTCTAAACACATATAAAGCACATATGAAAATGAATAATAAATATGCGGATGGATACTTTACACATTAATCCTAGATCAAATCACTCCAGTTCTCTCTCAAGCTAGCACTTGTATTACTTCTACATGTTACACTACACTTCTAAAGAAACCTCATTTACGTTGAGGGGAATAGGTGAGAAGAGAATACAAAGAATGTGGAGGTGATAAGGCTGGACACGCAGGTCCAATTTAATAAATCAAATTTATTACAATAATTTCCAAAATTGCCCCCACCCGACTAATATCCATCTGATATACATTATTCATTCATCACAACCATTTTTTCACACAAGCATGTTGTCAATCAAACTAATCAAATTAATTAATCTGATAATTAGTGATTATCCAATATTCAAACAACGATTGATTTTGCTCGAGTCAAACTCGTTTTGCGAATAAGTACTCAAAGTACGAATTCTCGAATTAAATTAAACTACATAATTAAATCCAATTCAATATGCATTTAATTCTAATTCGATTATTTAATTCCAAATTAAACATTACACTTTAATAATAACCTTTTACGACTTAAATTCCAAATTTAATCGTAACGCGTCTCAAAGACCGATTAACGTCCAACGTAAATTCAATTAAAGTCCAATGGGCTTTTAATTGATTTCTTAAGGCGGGACTTTTGGTCAACTCGGGTCAAACCGAATGACCAAAATCCAATCCGGGATTTACCCCATAAGCCCATAAATCAATCTTGGCCCATTAGGCCCAATTAAACTTTAAAGTTCATTAAGTCGCATTTGGGCTTAACGGAAGTGCTTTTTTGGCCCAATTGGATCCAATCCAATTTGCCTTAACCAAACTTTGTACAACAAAGCCCAAAAGCCCAATTACAACATAATAAGCCCAAATCCAATTTAAGGCCCAAATAATTAAATTACATAAATCCAATTTCGTAATTTAATTATCTAAAGTGCATTACATGATTAATCACCCAAATCAATATTTCTAAAACACAAATTTGTCCAATTAATCATGCTCAACATCAACAAAACATGTCCAATACATTTCATGAAAAATCAAACCCATATTCATGCTTCAAAGTCTCAGCCAAAGAAGGGATTTTTATCCGATTCGAATTCAATCCAATTAATTACATAATTGATATCAAATCCACATCCCGAATGATTTCCACACATCCAATGTTCAAAAATCAAAAAATCTAAGACCTATAGGGCTCCTTTACATTCGGCCACACCAAAGTATTTGGGGAAAAATGTTCCAAACATTATTTCTTTCAATTGATCCAATCAATCTTAAATTAAAACACATTTAATCATATTCATTCATCCAATTTAACAAAATCATGCTCAAAATGATTTTACCCAAATTTTAAGCCGTAACATTTTCATGCTCAAACCTAGGCTCTTGATGCCATTGTTGATTTCTAATTAGGTCCCAAGATTAATATAAGCATGAAAATAACAAGTGAATACATCAACGGAGGTAGCGGAATACTCACATCGATCGGTTGAGACGATACGGCAACAAATAAAATTTGTTTTTGGCCTCCAAAGTGGTGCCCAAGTAGTGTAGTCCACTGTCCATAATTTTCAATTTTGAGTAATGATTTTGATCTCCAAGCTTAAATCAAATGGTTCCCGACTCATGGGTGGGTTTCCCTATCACCTTCGTATACCTCTCGGGAGTGTGCTAGCACTTGGATTTTGCCATAAAATCACAAAAAATGGCTTCCCATTCTCGGTAAAGCAGAGTCATTTCACTGCCCCTTGGGCGTGAACTTTGGGAGAGAAAAAGAAAGAAATGAGAGAGATGTGTTAGGTTAGTTAATGGTGTAAAACAATTCCTTTATATATTTTCCAAAAATATATAAATGTTTTACCATTTATTTAATCTTTCAAAAAGTCAAATAAATCAAGTTTAACCACCTTGAGTGTTCCACACTCCAACATCAATGTCCATCAAGTCATATCAAGTCAATCAAGTTGTCAAGTCACAACACTCAAAGTGACAAGTGATTTGACGATTGAAGTGACTAGTAATTTGATGCTTGATGTGACTAATGATTTGATGCTTAATTTGACTTACGTGCCGCACTCGAATTCGAAATGCGAATGCGCTCACAAATAATCTCGGGCTTGGGTTCGATAATTCCAAAGTAACGATTTTTCCGTTCTGTCGTAATTAAATCTAATTTAATTAAATAATCATGAATAGTGTAACGCACTTACACCCCAAGCTTGTCCAGGGCAATGACTTGCCCATGGCCGCTTGCGTGTAGTGCTTGTATGTGGTGCTAAGATGCACTTTTTTATTTTTCTTATTTTATTTTTATTTTCTATTTTTGGGGGGGGGTGACAACTCAAGCATCAGGTGTGTTCCTAGTGTAACTTGTGCAATTTCTTTAAAATCTTTTTAGGGGGGGTGACCCTGGCACCTTAGAAGGGCCTTGGCCACCAGCATACTAGGGGCTTAAGCAGTGTATCTCCTCCTCGCCCTTAGTTGGCTTGCTTAATGAAACATGTTTCCTTTTATTCCCAATTGCTTTTTCCGAATGTGATGCTTAAACATGTATGCAATATGCCTCAATATGTGTTTCATTATCTCATGCCTTGTGGATGTGTGCTTATCGTTGTATGTCATACTTCGTTGCTTAATAATGCTCCCATTATAAATATGGCTAACCATGGGTACGACCTTGTAGGGTCAATTCTAGGCTGACTTGTTTGACACAACATTAACAAGTGCCGCACGGACTCAACTTGGTGATACCAAAGTTTAGCCCGTGACAGTTGGTATCAGAGCGTGGTGAAAGATTGCCTTTTAAAATGGCTACGAAGTCCACCACAAAAACGCGCTTGGATGCTGTGGAGAAAAAACTAGCGGATATTGATAGCTACATCTCAACTCTCATAAACAAAACTTCAGATGTCGAAAACCTCAGACAAACTATCAAGGTACTTGAGGCCTTAACAGCCAGAGTGAGTACCATGGAGACTCAAGCTACGGGTGCTAGCACTAGTGCCCCACGAGAAGGGGGAGATGCCAATAATTGGCAAGATGCAGTGAGCTCCTTAAAAGAGCAGCTGGCCGAGTTGAGTGTAAGGGTGAATCTCACCGCCCTGGCTGTCTCAAACTTGCCACGACTACTCAAAACACAGAGCAGAAGAGGTCAAAAATCCCGGAACCCAGAGTGTATGAAGCTGTTAGAGACGCACAAGCCCTTGAAAATTTCCTCTTTGACATGGAGCAATACTTCAAAGCTTCACGAATAGAAGAGGAAGGAGACAAGGTCTCAATAACCTTGATGTACTTGTCTGGAGATGCGAAATCGTGGTAGAGGGCAAAATACATTGAAATCCAAGAAGGGCGATGCGCCGTTGACAATTGGGAGGATCTGAAGCGTGAGCTAAAAACAAAATTCCTGCCAGGGAATGTGGCTTACATAGCTCAACGGTAATTACGAGATCTAAAACATACAGGCTCCATCCGGGAGTATGTGAGGAAGTTCTCTGGATTGATGCTGGATATTCGGGACATGTCCGAGCCAGACAAACTCTTCTATTTTATAGAGGGGTTGAAGCCTTTGCCAGGACTGAGTTACAAAGACAACGAGTACAAGACTTACCCCCTCAAGCTGCTGCAGAGCAATTAATAGACTACTCCCTCGAGGGGCCTCCATCAAAGAGACCTATGCCAGCGCCCACTAATAATAACGATAGTGGGAATAAGAAGCCCAGGAGCTAGAACAACGATAGAAGTGGGGGAGTGGACAAGAGGGTAGAGTCAAGTTCCTCAAACTTTAAAGGGTCGACACCTCAGAACGGTCCTTCAGCTGGGAAAAAGCCCTTAAGTTGTTGGATTTGTGATGGGCCACATCGAGCTATGGAGTGCCCTAAGAATCTAGAGTGACGGCCCTCCTGGCCCAAGAAGAAGAGGAAGAACGACAACTTGCAGCTGAAAAGAACCCAGAAAAGGAAGAATCTGGCCGAATGGTGGCATTGCGAATGCTCAACTCCCTAAACAGACAGCCAGAAACTCAGAAGGTCTCGAGAAAAGGCCTTATATTTGTTGATGCATTGATTAATTGGGTAGCAGCAAAAAGTGTTATGGTGGACACAGGGGCCACCCATAACTTTATTTCTACCACTAAGGCAAAGCGTCTGGGGCTCAAGTTAGAGCGGGACGCAGGCCGTATGAAAGCTGTCAATTCACAAGCACTACCCACGAGTGGGTTAGCGAAACAAGTAAGAGTGAAGATCGGCACGTGGGAAGGTCAAACTGACCTTCTAGCAGTTCAGATGGATGACTTTGATATTGTTCTGGGAATGGAATTCCTGCTCGACAAAGGGGCCATCTCCGTCCCAACTGTAAGAGGAGCTTATTGATCATGAGGGAGAAACCTACTGTAGTGCCAGCTAAGGTAAAACCTCCCACGGAAGGAAAACTATTATCTACAATCCAGTTTAAGAAAGGGATCAAGAGGTGAGAACCGACATTCATTGCCATCCCTACATTAATCTGAGAAGGGAGAGAAGAAACTACTACACCTGAGATCAGCAAGGTGTTAGAAGAATTCACAGAAGTGATGCCTGACCAGCTCCCCAAAGTCTTACCTCCGAGGAGAGCCATCGATCACCAAATCGAGTTAGTCCATGCAGCAAAACCCCCAGCTAAGGCACCTTTTCGGATGGCTCCACCAGAATTAGCAGAGATTCGCAAGCAACTAGATGAACTATTGGAAGCAGGCTTCATCAGACCTTCGAATGCCCCATATGGAGCCCCGATATTATTTCAGAAGAAGCAAGATGGAAGTCTGAGATTGTGCATCGACTATAGGGCTCTGAACAAGTTGACAGTACGAAACACCTACCCTATTCCCCTTATAGCAGATTTATTTGACCAGCTGAGTAGGGCAAGATACTTTACGAAGCTGGACTTACGTTCAGGATACTATCAAGTGAGAATTGCCGAAGGGGATGAACCGAAGACGACTTGTGTTACTCGATACGGAGCGTTTGAGTTTTTGGTAATTCCGTTTGGGTTGACCAATGCCCCCGCTACATTTTGCACATTGATGAATGAAGTCTTCCATGAATATCTTGACAAATTCGTGGTGTTTACTTAGATGACATCGTAGTCTATAGCACTACCTTGGAGGAACACAAAAGACACCTTGCCAAGGTATTCCAGAAGTTAAAAGATAATAGACTGTTTGTGAAGAAGGAAAAAAATGCTCTTTCGCCCTGGAACGCATCAAATTCCTCGACCATATTATAGAGCATGGTCGTATCCGGATGGACATGGAGAAAGTTCAGGCAATTCGTGAGTGGAGCACCCCAACCAATGTCAGAGAATTGCGATCCTTCCTTGGGCTTACCAACTACTATATGAGATTCGTAAGGGGATACTCCACGAAGGCAATACCTCTAACGGAGCTATTGAAGAAGGAGGTAATATTGGGATGGACAAATGTATGCAGAGAAGCCTTTGAGGGCTTAAAAGAAGCAATGGTAGAAGACCCAGTACTCATTCTCCCAGATATTGCCAAACCATTTGAAGTTCAGACGGATGCTTCCGACTTTGCACTTGGAGGGGTGTTGCTACAAGAAGGACATCGGATTGCCTATGAGAGTCGTAAGCTTTCCGAAGCAGAACGGCGTTATACAACACAAGAAAATGAGCTTCTAGCAGTGATCCATTGTCTGTGGGTGTGGAGACACTACCTTCTGGGGTCGAGATTTGTGGTGAAGACAGATAACTCTGCAGTCAGTTATTTCCTCACTCAACCGAAGCTTACCTCAAAACAAGCTCGATGGCAGGAATTTTTAGTTGAATTTGACTTTCATTTTGAACATAAAGCAGGATGTTTGAATCAGGTGGCAGATGCTTTGAGTCGAAAGTCAAAACTTATTCATCTAAAGGCGTTGGCCAACATGTATTTCAGCACCATATCTATGCCTATCAGAGATCTCATCAGAAACAACTTGGAAAAGGACCATGTCTCTAAAGCACTTCTTAAGTTAGTAAGTGAGGGCAAGGCTCGTCGGTTTTGGTTCGAAGATGGACTTTTTTGGACAAAGGGAAATCGCTTGTATGTTCCCAAGTCAGAAAACCTACGGAGCATTCTTATGAAAGAATGTCATGATACTCTATGGGCCGGCCACCCGGGTTGGCAGAGATATTATTGGCCTCAGATGCGGGATGATGTGATGGAATACACCAAGACATGCCTCATTTACCAGCTGGATAAAGTGGAGAAGTTGAAGACCCCTAGATTGTTGGAACCATTGAGTGTCCCCAACAGGCCATGGGAGAGCATCTCTCTTGACTTCATAACCAACCTTCCAAAAATTGGTGAACTAACCAACATCTTGGTAATTGTTGATAGGTTCTCCAAATACGCGACATTCATACCAGCTCCAAAATACTGCAAGGCGGAAGACACGGCGAAGTTATTCTTCAAACATGTGGTGAAGTATTGGGGGTGCCTAGACAGATTATGAGTGATCGAGATCAGAGATTTGCTGGAACTTTCTGGTCTTAACTCTTTAAACTACTTGGTTCCCAACTGAACATGTCTACAAGCTACCACCCTGAGACTGATGGGCAAACCGAGAGATTCAACGAAATGCTGGAGGAGTACTTACGCCACTTTGTTAGTGCCAATCAGAGGAATTGGGCACAATTTCTTGATGTTGCCCAATTTTGTTTCAACTCCCAGAAGAGCTCGGCCACCAATAAAACTCCCTTTGAGATTGTGATGGGTCAACAACCTCTACTCCCACACACAGTGACAGAGTATATAGGAAAGAGTTTGCGAGCTTTCAACTTTACAAAGGAATGGAGAACCAATGCAGAGATTGCTCCAGCTTACTTGGAGAAAGCCTCCGCGAGGATGAAGAAGTGGGCAGACCAGCATAGAAGACCCCTAGAATTTCAACCTAGAGACCTGGTGTTGAAGGCTTCTTACAAAGTTGAGACCCCAACGTGGATGAAGATGCACCCAGTTTTTTATGTCAGCAGGTTGAGACCATTTCATGCAGATAGCGGTGATGCAGCTCGCAACCAACCACGACGACCGGAGATTGAAAATCCAACTAAGAAAAGAGCCATGAAGGAAGTTCATGAGATTTTGGCAGAAAGGGAGATGACTGGAGACCAGCGACATGGAAATGAGTTTCTGGTGAAGTGGAGAGACCTGGGCGATGAAGAGACTAGTTGGGAGAGAGCCGAAGACCTGCAGCAGTTTCAAAAGAAGATTGAAGACTTTACAACCCTCCAGCGTCGAGACAAGAGAGTCGAAGACCTGCACCAACCACAGCAAATGAGTGAAGACTTCCTAGCCTGTCAACATTGAGGTGAAGAGCAGAGGAGGAGCAGCCCAGAAGTATCGACGAGGATGTCGACAGATTAAGTGGGGGAGGATGTAACGCACTTACACCCCAAGCTTGTCCAGGGCCAATGACTTGCCCATGGCCGCTTGCGTGTAGTGCTTGTATGTGGTGCTAAGATGCACTTTTGTATTTTTCTTCTTTTATTTTTAATTTCTATTTTGGGGGGGGGGGGTGACAAATCAAGCATCAGGTGTGTTTCCTAGTGTCACTTGTGCAATGTCTTTAAAACCTCTTTAGGGGGGGTGACCGGGGCACTTTAGAAGGGCCTTGGCCACCAGCATACTAGGGGCTTAAGCTGTGTACTCCCTCGCCCTTAGTTGGCTTGCTTAATGAAACATGTTTCCTTTTATTCCCAATTGCTTTGTCTGAATGTGATACTTAAACATGTATATAATATGCCTCAATATGTGTTTCATTATCTCATGCCTTGTGGATGTGTGCTTATCGTTGTATGTCATACTTCGTTGCTTAATAATGCTCCCATTATAAATATGCTAACCATGGGTACGACCTTGCAGGGTCAATTCTAGGCTGACTTGTTAGACACAACTTTAACAAGTGCCGCACGGACTCAACTTGGTGATACCAAAGTTTAACCCGTGACACCTAGCATAATTACGATTCACGTCGCTAACGAATTAATTCTAAATTAATTCGTTCGCCCGAATTAAAATATAATTTTAATTCCACGTCGAAATCCAATTTCATTTAATAGATCAAATATATTAATTTACTGATTAATTCCAAATTAATCGTTATCCTCTCTTTAATTGATATTTTATCCTCGATAAAATACTCCGAAATTAATCCCAGATTAATTTTCTCTCTCTTCTAATTAATCCCAGATTAATTGAAGTGTGAGTCATACATCATCGATGAATCTTTGGGAAGCGACCCATGAGATCCCCGGATATGTTGGCAGTAAATTCGGTTGTCGGACTATCCGAACACGTAAGTACCTCGTACTATGTTTTACCTATTTACAAGACAAGGTTAGCCTCTAGGAAAGCGCCATGCCTACCCAATTCCCCGGAAATGTCCTTACAGGAATAAAGGATCTGTATCAGGCGTAGTATACATAGTATTGTGTATTTCTGTCCAGTATCGGATGATCATGTGCTAGGCCTGGGGCTGGAATTGTGTCTGCCCCGTACGAAGCACATGTCGGATGTCTGGTAACTAGTCTCT
This sequence comes from Zanthoxylum bungeanum, assembly GCA_019454045.1. Lineage (NCBI taxonomy): Eukaryota > Viridiplantae > Streptophyta > Magnoliopsida > Sapindales > Rutaceae > Zanthoxylum > Zanthoxylum bungeanum. The sequence continues at coordinate 198,919 of SKCR01023433.1, read as the reverse complement.
ATAATCGGATAAACCTGACCTAGTCATTTTATCCCTATAGCTGCAGCATTTAAGAGTACTAATACCGTATCCTACGTGACCATCATCTTCACTAAGATTGGAGTGATACTTTCGTCTTGACATCACACCCAATACACTACGATTCTCAATATACCCAGTATTGGCGTACACAGAACCTGTTAAAGCCTTGGACGACCGCAACCAAAGTATATTGATTGTCGCAAGTATTAGCGGTGCAAGTCTCAGGTTAAGACCAAATACACCTACCCTGATTTCGGAATTCCATAGACACATAGTCATACTACCAATGGAATTCTGAGGGGCTCTATCCAGAGCGAAGTTGTTTCCCATACCATCGATGAAACACAACCTCCTATTACACTTGCATGAGTATCCTATACCCAAATATATGAGAACTATTCCGTTGTGCCCTCACAACACGCACAAGTGCAATACTAGTCTTTTACGTATTTATCGATGTCTAATCTCGATAATACTCTGACTAGGGATATTTAATGATTTATCCTTCGTTGATTGATACTGTCTCATATCATTCTCAATCAAGGAACAAATTATAAGGACCTATCATCATTTATATATCTTGGTGATCTAATCACAAATGATAAGAGTGCAATCTCCCTTGTCACATAGTTAATTTGTACAACAACAACATGATCTGTACAAATAGTGACGCTATGTGTCATAATTGTCTAACACCCCTCAAGTTGGACATGAAATGAATCGTGATAATTTAATCAAACATAAAAAATCCTATGATCAGATGGTCGTTCGATTTCAATGACCAAGGTTGACATCTAACAACATGCCAAGGCCCCCAAATGAGAAGGAAAGATATATACCCATTCTGTATGTGATTTATATTGGACAGTTATGACCCATAGCGTCGCTATTTGTACAGATCATTGTGTTGTTGTACAAATTAACTATGTGACAAAGAAGATCGCTCTCTTATCATTTGTGATTAGATCACCTAGATGTATAAATGATAGGAGGTCCATATGATTTGTTCCTGGATTGAGATGATATGAGACAGTATCAATCCACGAAGGATTAATCATTAAATATCCCTAGTCAGAGTGTTATCGAGATTGGACATCGATAAATACGTAAAAGACTAGTATTACACTTGTGCACGTTGTGAGGGCACAATGGCATAGTTCTCATATATTTGGGTATTGGATATTCATGCAAGTGTAATAGGAGGTTGTGTTTTACCGATGGTATGGAAAACAGCTTCGCTCTGGATAGACCCCCTCGGAATTCCATTGGTAGTATGACTATGTGTATATGGAAGTCCGACATCAGGGTAGGTGTTTTTGGTCTTGACCTGAGACTTGCACCGCTAATACTTACGACAATCAATATACTTTGGTTTTGGTCGTCCAGGGCTTTGACCGGTTCTGTGTACGCCTCTGATAGGTATATCGAGAATCGTAGTGTATTGGGTGTGATGTCAAGACGGAAGTATCACTCCATTCATAGTGGAGATGATGTCACGTAGGATACGGTACTGGTACTCTTAAATGCTGCACCTATCGGGATATTATGACTAGGTCATATATATCCGATTATAGAGACTAGTTACCAGACATCCGACATATGATTCATACGGGGCAGACACAATTCCAGCCCCAGGCCTAGCACGTGACATCCGATACTGGATCGACATACACGATACCACGTATGCTACGCCTGATACAGATCACTTATTCTTGTAAGTATGTTTCTGGAGAATTAGGAAGGCATGACGCTTTGATAGAGGCCAATATTGTCTTGTAAATCGGTAAAACGTAGTACTAGGTACGTATGTATTCGGATAGTCCGATAACCGTATTTACTGCCAACATATCTGGGGATCTCATGGGTCCCTTCCCGAAGATTCACCGATGATGTATGACTCACACTTTATTAATCTGGGATTAATTAGATGAGAGAGAAAATTAATTTGGGATAATTATGGAGATATTTTATCTAGGATAAAATATCATTTAAAGAGAGAAAACGATTAATTTGGAATTAATCAGTAAATAATATATTCGATATATTAAACGATATTGGATTTCAACGCGGAATTAAAAATAGATTTTAATTCAAGCGAACGAGTTAATTTAGAATTAATTTGTTGGCGACGTAAATAGTAATTATGTTGGGCATGATTATTTAATTAAATTAGATTTAATTACGAAGCAACCGAAAATTCGTTAATTTAGAATTAGCGAACCCGAGCCCGGGATTATTTGCGAGCACATTTGTATTTCAAATTCAAGTACGGCACACAAGTCAAATCAAGCGTCAAATCATTAGTCGCATCAAGTGTCAAATCATTAGTCACATCAAACGGCAAATCACTTGTCACTTTGAGTGATGTGATGTGAGAACTTGTCACTTGATTGAGTGATGTGATGAGTGATGGTTGAGTATTTGACACTCAAATATGATGGTTGATGTGAGTTGTTGGATTAAATAAAATCCATTTGCCTTTATTTGATTTTTGGCTTTTGACTTTTTAAATGTGTGTATTAGATACACCATTGTAACAACCAACACACATCTCTCATTCTTCTCTTTCCTCTCTTCTTTCTCACGCCTAAGGGGCTGTTCTTCCTTCTGCTCACTGCCCAAAAACCGTGATATGTAGGAGAAGCATAGAGTGATTTTGTTGCAAAATCAAAGTGATAGCACACTCTGGGGTCGTCCGTATGTGATATCCCATGTGCATGGAATGATTAAACAAGAAAGCTTGGAGCTTGATTCACCCATCCATGGCCGAAAATAAAGACCAAAACAGTGCAGTAAAACCATGAGCTTCAAAGGGCTTAAAGAGTTTTTTTGTTCGTCGCATCACCTCAACCGATAAATGTGAGTATTCTGCGATTTCTTCGATGTATTCATACATGTTTTTATGCTTTATTCGATCCTCGAGACTTAGAGTTTTCCCAACAATTTACATATGATACGGTCCATCGCCTCACTGTATCCCCACCTTCAAAAATTATTTCTTTGACCCCGTATGAGATATGGACTTGTAGGAGACCAAATCTTAATTATATTAAGGTATGGGGTTATCATGCCTATGTCAGGACTGTTTGTGTCCTAGACATGCCACTGGATCTTCTAAGCGTGATTATTATGTGAATAAAACATGAAGTTTACAGAATAAACTGAAAATGATCGGCTTTGACTTTCAAAAAATTTCCATGAATGTTAAAGCTTCCAATTTCATGGGTGAGTATCCCTATCACCTTAATTTGACTCACTCATGTGCTAGCAAGAACAAATGGAACAATTTTATCTTCCAAGAGAAACAAATTTTCCTGAGAGAGAGATGAGTTATCACCCATTTTGAAACAAGACCATTCGGCCAAGCTTCGAAACAGAGGCCATTCGGCCTAAAAATGTATTAAAAGCCAAACGGCCAAATCTTCAAAAGTAAAAGGCCATTTTTGGCCAAGTCAGAGAGAAGCCAATGGCTTTTACTTTTTTTCGGCCAATAAGCAACTTCAAAGACCATTCTTCAAAATAGAAGCAAGCCTAAATTGCTTTTCTTTCTCGGCATATAAAAAGAAAGCAATGGCTCTTTTTAAAAAATAGTCAATGGCCATTCATTGAATTAGACAGAGGCCATTTACCTTTTTTATTTTCAAAAAGTGAAGTCAATTCAATTTGCTTTATCATTTTAAGGCCAGTTCGGCCAAAATGAATTAAAAGGAAAAGGACAGTGGCCACTCTTCATTTACTCGGCCAAGAAAAGGGAAATTAATAAATTCCAAAAATAAAAATTCATTAATTAATTGTGTTATGTATTTGGACTTGGTAGGTATATCAAATCCATTTATTTCATTGCCAACCACTTACATCAATTGTTGATAATTGATGTAAGTCATAGGTCCCACCCATTTAATTCAAAATTTGGTTGGACATGGAGTTTTGAACTCTTGATTAAAGCTTAGAGCTATGGCTACCATTCGAGATTCACTTGACTACCTTTAGGTGAACTAGAATTGTTTAATGAGACATTTCTAATTGGGATTCTAAAATGGTTTGTGTATTTGATTCAAAATTTACGCAAATGCATATTTAGAATAAATTTATATTTTTGTAAAAATATTTGATATTTTGAAAAACATGATTTATATTCTATAACATGTGTTGAAATTGGTTCTGATGTTAAAATTTAATTTTGGTTATTTTTGTGTTTAGGGTAAACCGGAAGTTATTACGGTAAAATACCCTATTTAATTATGTTCTCTGGAAATTTTCCAGAGAGCTGAAGCTTTGATTCATTAAGAAAACAAAAAAAAAATGTGACAGACCTTTGCACGCACACTGTAGCGCATGTATTGCACACGCCACACGCATCACGCTGTTTACAAGCACTGATTTTGTTTTCTCTCATTCTGGAGCTTCTGGACTCTGATTCAGTACCGATTTTTTCCTATACACTCTTAATGAAATATAGTATTTCATTAAATAATTTAAAATTACTTTAATATTTGATATTCATTGGTTAGACCCATTTTCATTGAGCGGGGCACCGATCCGACCCTAGAGGTTCCACAACTGCCCCAACTTCTATTTGGAATAAACTTAGTTAGAAAATGAGTTGTAAGGCATGGCTCGAAATTAAATTAAGTTTCTTAATCTAGTTAAATTATCCCCTCTACATGTCAAACATCAGTGTTTTCTATCCATTTGAATGAAGTAGGGAAAATAAAAAAATAATTAAATTAAAAGGGTCACGTGTCGGGACGAGTTGTGTCTACGCGTCGCGACTCTGGGAGGCACACATCACGACTTCGGATAAAACAGAGGCTCTGGTTTTGATATGCATCGAGACACCATTGTAGGCATTGTATTTTTCGCATGTGAAACCCGATGATGAGTCTCATTTGGAGGCACTACATTTTTAAGTCGCGGAAGTCACGAGAAACGGACGTCGGAAGGGAATTAGTATTTTGTTATTTTTTTATTCGCTTGTTTAGCTTCGGGCCCACTCGTTGAACCTCCGTTTTAAGGCACCTTTAGCCTAAAAATCCCCACAAACCAAACCCACCGAGCCAACACAACACCTAACCCACCAAGACAAGCCCGCACGCCCAAGCCCACTTAAAACACATCCAAATTAATTAAATATATATTTAACACATGGCAAAATTAAATGAAATCTAAAAATCACATACCAAATTAAAATAAATCAATTAAAATATAAAATATATCCCTACCTAAATTAAACCAAATCATATCCAAATTTAAAAAATCATTCCCCTAATTTAATATAATTCCCCACCAAAAATATAAATATCATTCTCTTAAATAAATATATCCCTCCCAAATTACAAGATTTTATCCCCTTAATAAATTAAATCCATCCCTAATAATTTGATTTCTTTCGTTTTCAAACCATGCAAACCCTAACCCTACCATCTCTCTATAAAAGAATAACAAACAAAACCTTAGGGGCTCTCTCGCATCACTGCCTCGGCTCCTCTTATTCACGGCATTATCATCCTCTCAGACTAAAAAAATAACAAGCAAACTCACTACCTTTAGCCAACAACATCCCCTAACTGCTTCAAGCCATCTACACGACACAACCAGCTGAGCAACCCCTTCGCCATTCATTAAACCTAAGTCACAAACAACCAAATCTGCCTGAAACAAACCTCAACTCACCGTCTCAAAGTCACGCACCACACGTTATTGCCCTTATTCATCCTGCCCCTTACACTTGCACCTTCACGCATCAATACTGGCCACCTGCTAACAGCCCAATACGTGACCTAACCAATAAGCAGCCATGAGCGACACACCACTATCCCACATCGTTAATGCACCCTGATTCACACAGCCCTTCGCCACTTGAATGAACTCACACGCACCAGCTCATTTACGTACTACACTAATCTTAAGCGAAGAAATTCTGCCGAGACTGCTCATAAATAATAACACTCAACGTGAAGCATACAAACAACTAGCCAAAATGCCCCCTAAACAGTGACAAAAATACCCACACAATACCCTTACTTACCTACTAAAAACAGTCCCCAAAATAAACTAAATACAGTCCCCTTAACCCTTCACCAAAATACCCCAAAACAGCCTTCAAAAACACCAAAAATAGTAGCCTAAAACACCAAAAAAAGTGACCAAAATACAGCAGCAAAACAGCAGCAAAAGGAGTCAAAACAGTGGCTTGAGCAGCAAAACAGCGAGGGAAAACGTGAACCAGTTAACCGAGAAAGTTAAGGAGCTTTAACCCTTCGATCTCCATAAAACGCAAGTCCGAAAGTCGACAAAAAAAGTTAGACCTGTGGGTATTTTTCACATTTATTTTTTCAGTTTTATTTCTATTATTTATTGAGTTTCATTTGCATTATTATTATGGATTGATGCTTGGTTGTGGCTATTGAATAAATGGAAATGTATCTATTGTGGAATAATGCATGATTGTGGCCCTTGGATGAATGAGAAGTGTGTCACCTCTCGTGGTATATAGGATGGAAACCCGGACGTAAATTTCATAGACGATTCCGAATGGACGGTAGTATGATCTGTACTCGGGATACAACTCCACGTACGACTTGAGCAAATGGCGCATATTTTGTTTTATGTTATTTTGATGTGTTTATTATTCGTCATTTAATTTCCGCATATTAATTGTTTGTGTAATGATGTGATCGAGAGCATGGGCTTAGTAAGTGGGACTGAAGGTCTTCTATTTTGAGGGGTTAAAATCCTTTACCACGATGTTTTACCGCACCGATCAATGTTTATTCGGATGAATGTAAGATGTGTTTAATCGGGTATACGAAGTCCGATATCTTTGTATTTACTTTTGTTTCATATATATACATTGTGTTAATTGCGCATGGGCTAAGTAAGTGCGATGAAAGGTCCTATAATTTAAGAGGTCAAAATCCTTTACCACGATTCTTCGCCGCGCCAGACGATGTATATTTGATTGGATGTGAGATATGTTCAATCCGGTATACGAAATACGATATCTTTGTATTTACTGTTGTTTCATATATATGCATTGTGTTAATTGCGCATGGGCTTAGTAAGTGCGATGAAAGTCCTATAATTTAAGAGGTTAAAATCCTTTACCACGATGCTTCATCGCGCCGGACGATGTATATTCGATTGGATGTGAGATATGTTCAATCGGGTATACGAAATCCGATATCTTTGTATTTACTTTCGTTTCATATATATGCATTGTGTTAATTGCGCATGGGCTTAGTAAGTGGAATCAAAGGTCCTCTATGTTGAGGGATTAAAAGCCTTTGCCACGATACTTCACCGCGCCTCTCCTTATGTCATTTATCCTTTTGCACGACATTGCTTCACTTATATATGCACTACGAAGTCCCATATAGTCATCTTTTTTTTCACATGTGTTGTAATGAAAAGCGCATGGGCTTATTATGTTGGATGAAAGGTTCTCCATTTGGGGGAAGAAAAGCCTAAAAGGCTACATTTACCACGGTATTTGCCGCACTTTTATTCCATTGATTGCAATATTTACTTCTGTCTTGGCTTGATATATTATCATTTATGTATCCATGCTATGATAGCATTCGGGTATTATCTCTCGTGGTATATCGGATGGAAACCCATACATAAATTCCATAGCCGATTCCGAATGGACGGTAGTGCGGTCTGTACTTGAGATACAATTCCACGTACCACTTGAGAAAAGTGCCCACGTGTGTGTTTGTGTCAATATTAGTCATCTTCTTTCGCATCACACCATAGCATGCTTACTTTAATGGCTAATTGCTTCCTTAATTGTCTTTTTGCATTAGGTACTTAGTTGACTCTTTTATTCACGCATGAATATGGAATGGCTATTTGTTAATGTTTCCGCATGTATAAGTATGATATGATTATGAAATTACTTGTTCGCCATTATTTGATTCGTTTTTATGTGTGTTTATGTGATCCTGGTGTGCTTATGTTTTCATGAATACAATATGCCTACGAAGTTGTATGTTTTTCGCTATTTTAACTTACTTTTGAAGCATGCGAACGTAGAAATAAAATGCCTTTAGGAACACATATTGCTAGATTCGATTAAACTATTTCACAAATCATTTTATTACAAGTAACATAAGTAAGGGACCATTCTGAACCCAACAGTTTGAGGTCTTCCCTTACGAGGGTTGAGTGCGGCCTTAAATCTTATTTTCCCGGTTCACACCGGTGGGCCACTCCATTATTCTCCGGTTTTGTCCCCCGCGGGTTACTCCATACTCCCACTAGGTCGCGAGCCTAGAACAACATGAGTCGCTCAGTTTCTGTGTCCCACAACCATCCCAGTTGCATCACGACTTGAACTCATCATGTCCAAATCCGAAGTTTGTCCTCGTTGCGTGTCGCGATGCAAGCCTCAATGGCATCGCGACGCCAAGCAAATTTCAAGACCAAGATTTTTCATTTGTTTCATGGTTAACCCCAAACCTCCTTTCAACACAACCATAATCAGTTATAATATATAGTTTATCATCGTAAGCCAATAAACCCTTCTGCCGAGACTGCTCACAAACAATAACTCTCACACGTGAACCATACAAACAACTAGCCAAAATGCCCCATAAACAGTGACCAAAAACAGCCGTATAATACCCTTACTTACTGCCCAAAACAGTCCCCAAAATAAACTAAATACAATCCCCCTTAACCCTTCACTGAAATACCCCAAAACAGCCTTCAAAAACACCAAAAACAGTAGCCTAAAACACCAAAAATAGTGACCAAAATACAGCAGCAAAATGGAGTCAAAATAGTGGCTTGAGCAGCGAAACAGCGAGGGAAAATGCGAACCAGTGAACCAGGAAAGTTAAGGAGCTTTAACCCTTCCGATCTCCATAAAACAAGTCCGAAAGTCGACAAAAAAGGTTAGACCTGATGGTATTTTTCACATTCATTTTTTCAGTTTTATTTCTATTATTTATTGAGTTTAGTTTGCATGATTATTATGGATTGATGCTTGGTTGTGGCTCTTGAATAAATAGAAATGTATCTATTGTGGAATAATGCATGATTGTGGCTTTTGGATGAATGAGAAGTGTGTCGCCTCTCGTGGTATATAGGATGGAAACCTGGAAGTAAATTTCATAGCTGATTCCGAATGGACCGTAGTATGATCTGCACTCGGGATACAACTCCACGTACCACTTGAGCAAACGGCGCATATTTTGTTTTATGTTGCTTTGATGTGTTTATTATTCCTTATTTAATTTTTACATATTACTTTTTGTGTAATGATGTGATCGAGCATATTGGCTTAGTAAGTGGGACTGAAGGTCCTCTATTTTGAGGGGTTTAAAATCCTTTACAACGATGCTTTACCGCGCCGATCAACGTATATTCGGTTGAATGTAAGATGTGTTCAATCGGGTATATGAAGTCCGATATCTTTGTATTTACTTTTGTTTCATATATATGCATTGTGTTAATTGCGCATGGGCTAAGTGAGTGCGATGAAAGGTCCTCTAATTTAAGAGGTTAGAATCCTTTACCACGATGCTTCACCGTGCCGGACGATGTATATTCGATTGGATGTGAGATATGTTCAATTGGGTATGCGAAATCTGATATCTTTGTATTTACTTTTGTTTCATATATATGCATTGTGTTAATTGCGCATGGGCTTAGTAAGTGCGATGAAAGGTCCTCTAATTTATTAGGTTAAAATCCTTTACCACGATGCTTCACTGCGCAGGACGATGTATATTTGATTGGATGTGAGATATGTTCAATCGGGTATACGAAATCCGATATCTTTGTATTTACTTTTGTTTCATATATATGCATTGTGTTAATTGCGCATGGGCTTAGTAAGTGGAATCAAAGGTCCTCTGTTTTGAGGGATTAAAAGCCTTTGCCACGATGCTTCGCCGCCCCTCTCCTTATGTCATTTATCATTTTGCACGTCATTGCTTCACTTATATATGCACTACGAAGTCCCATATAGTCATCTTTGTTTTCACATGTGTTGTAATGAAAAGCGCATGGGCTTATTATGTTGGATGAAAGGTTCTCCATTTGGGGGAATAAAAGCCTAAAAGGATACCTTTACCACGGTATTTGCCGCGTTTTTATTCCATTGATTGCATCATTTACTTCTGTCTTGGCTTGATATATTATCATTTATGTATCCATGTTATGATAGCATTCAGGTATTATCTCTCGTGGTATATCGGATGGAAACCCAGACGTAAATTCCGTAGCCGATTCCGAATGGACTGTAGTACGGTCTGTACTTGGGATATAATTCCACGTACCACTTGAGAAAAGTGCCCACGTGTGTGTTTGTGTTAATATTAGTCATATTCTTTCGCATCACACCATAGTATGCTTACTTTAATGCCTAATTGCCTCCTTAATTGTCTTTTTGCATTATGTACTTAGTTGACTCTTTTATTCACACATGAATATGTAATGGCTATTTATTAATGTTTCCGCATGAAAAGTATGATATGATTATGAAATTACATGTTCTCCATTATTTGATTCGCTCTTATTTGTGTTTGTGTGATCCTGGTGTGCTTGCGTTTTCATGAATACAATATGCCTACGATGTTGTATGTTTGTCGATATTTTAACTTACTTTCGAAGCATGCGAACGTAGAAATAAAATGCCTTTAGGAATACATATTGCTAGATTCGATTAAACTATTGAACAAATCATTTTATTACAAGTAACATAAGTAAGGGACCATTCTAAACCCAACGGTTTGAGATCTTCCCTTGTGAGGGGTGAGTGCGGCCTTAAATCTTATTTTTGTGGTTCACACCGGGTGGCGACTCCATTATTCTCCGGTTTAGTCCCCCGCGGGCTACTCCATACTCCCACTAGGCCGCGAGCCTAGAACAACGTGTGTCGCTCAGTTTCTGTGTCCCACAACCATCCCAGTTGCATCACGACTTGAACTCATCATGTCCAAATCCAAAGTTCGTCCTCGTTGCGCGTCGCGACGCAAGCCTCAATGGCGTCGCGACGCAAAGTAAATTTCAAGACCAAGATTTTTCATTTGTTTCATGGTTAACCCCAAACCTCCTTTCAACACAACCACAATCAGTTATAATATATAGTTTATCATCATACTATGCTTCCAACATCCTAACATCACCAAAATCTCATCATTCTTACTTAATATTTCAACTAGGATATGATACCTAAAATTACCTAAACATGAGCTTCTCAATCAAATAACCATCAATAGTCACATTACTACTAATCAATAACATACTACCATCATCAAACCATTCAAACTCAAAACATCAAAAGTTTGGGTCGTGTCATGCTTACCTTGAATCCAAGTCTTTCTTTCCTAATGGATTTCCGCAAGCTACTTCTTTTATTCCTAGGGTTGTTTGGTGATGGCTAGCTCTTGATTTTCCTTAGGATTTGTGACAGAAAATTTAAATTCCTCATTCTTCACCCTTCTCTACCTCATGCCATAGGGAGAAAGAAATTGCCAAATTTTATTACGTTTCGCTTTTTAACAATTCAGTAATTAAGAGGATTTTTCTAAAAAATTTGAGCCAAGTATAAATATATTTTGATTGGGCCTATATATTAGCTTGGACTAAACTTAGTTTAATGAAGAAAAATAGCCACCCTTTTAACATACATATCAGCCTATTAGTTATCAATAGTCACATTAGGTCTGAGTCTATTAAGTCCTGAATTGAGTAGGGTCCGTAGGTTTCTAAGTCATCTTAGAATTATCTCCTGCTAACATCCCAATATTGCACTAGTTGAACTTATGAAAAAATAATTGGGTCGTTACACGACGGCACTTCACTAGTTAATTTCAAGGGTTTCAAAATAACGGGTTGCAGTCACGAATGAATGATTAAATGATAATTGAAATTCCTTGATCAAATCAAATAGTGTCTGATTAATATAGGAATAAGAACTATTCTCGTATATATTAATATATTGAGATTGTCTCGATCTATCATACAAATACTGGACCTACCATACGACGATACTTATTTGTGGGATGATAAATTTTCGTGGCATAGTAATTCTTTTAAGTTTCTAATTCATTATTTATTGTTTATGCAACATGTTTAATTTTATGCCTAAATGTTAGATGATTTTAATATGCGATGAATGGATATTAAATGCATTCTTATGTTATTTTATTTTAACCATGGTTTCTCCAATTATTGATATTCTCTCAAATGATAAATTAATAGGAGAATATTGTGTTAAGTGGAAAAGTAACATGAACGCCATTGGGGTCTGTGAAGACCTTAAGTTTTTCCTGAAAGAGGAATGTCCTCCTGAGCCAGCCATAAATTCTGGACAAGCTATACGTGATGCCTAACAAAAATGGGTCACGACAAATGAGAAAGCCTGCTGCTACTTGCTAGCAGAGATATCTGAGGTTGTTACTGTAAAGCATGAACCAATTTGTAGGAGCAAAAGTTGGAGCCACGTTCTCAGGTGTGCCAATTTGTAGGCTATCCAAAAGAGAATAAGGGTGGGTTCTTTTATAGTTCAGAAGATAATAAAGTGTTTGTGTCGATAAATATTGCGGTTCTTGAGAAATATTATATTAGAGAGTTCAAACCTCGAATTAAAGTGTTACTTGTTGTTTCGACAAGCATACCATCTTCAATAATAGTTGATAAAAACATAACACCTTTGACATCAAAGCGTCACATGCAAGTATGTTAGAATGATCTGCCACTTAGACACAATAAGAGGGTTATACGAAAATCTGATCGCTATCTAAGATTTAGAGAGGCATAATTTGTCACTTCTAGTGATGGTGTAGATGATCCATTGAAATATCGTAGTGCAATGTATGATTCTAATAAAGAGGAATGGCTCAAAGTCATGAACCTTCATATGGATCTATGTAGTCTAACTCACTTTGGGAACTTGTAGACCAACCAGATGGGGTAAAATCCATAAGTTGCAAGTGGATCTATAAGAGAAAGAGAGGAGAAGAAAGGAAGGTATAGACCGTCAAGGCTAAGCTAGTGGCCAAGGGCTACACCAAGATAGAGGGAGTTGACTATGAGAAGACTTACTTGCCAGAAATCATGCTTAAATCCATCCACATTATTCTCACCATTGTCGCATATAATGACTATAAGATTTGAAATATGGATTTAAGACTACACTCTTGAATGATAATATTGATGAGTGTAACTATATGGTACAACCAGAGGGGTTCGTAGCCCAAGGTCAAAAGCAAAAGGTTTGCAAGCTGCAAAGGTCCATTTATGGACTTAAGCAGACATCTCGATCTTTGAATATAAGATTTGATACCGCGATCAAGTCTTATAATATTGAGCAGAATGTCGATGAGCCTTATGTATATAAGTGCATCATTGATGGAAAAATGGTTTTTCTCATTTTGTATGTCGATGATATTTTACTACTCATTGAGAATGATATAAAAATATTATCGGACGTGAAGTCTTGACTAGCTAACCAAATCCAATTGAAAGATTGGGAGAGGCCAGTTATATACTGGGAATCCAGATTCTTCGACAAGATCCTTGTGTGATTTGGGATATAGAATTCCAAGGAAGGCAATTATTTTTTATCGATATGAAATTCATTTTTCAAAGAAACAGTCTCCTAAGACACCTCAAAGAGTTGAAGAAATGAGACATATCTCATATGCCTCAATAGTTGGTAGTCTCATTTATGATATATTATAAACAAAACCATATATTTATTTTACAACGGGAGTAGTCATTAGATTTCAGTCTAACCTAGGATATTATTATTAGATGGATGTCTATTCTTAAGTATTTTAAGAGAACGAGAAATCATATAGTTGTATATTCTGGTGAGGTAATGATCCTCTAGGGATATATAGACTCTGATTCAATATGGATCAGTATTTACCCTAGGTGGTGAGGCCATTGTGTGGAGGAGCATAAAGCAATTTTGTATTGCTGAGTCCATCATAGAAGCTAAGTATGTAGAAGCTTGCAAAACAGCTAAGGAAGTAGTCTGGCTCCTAAAATTCTTAGGAGATCTGGAATTTGTTCCAGATATTGATAAACCATTCATGTTTTGTTACGATAATAGTGGTACATTGGCAAATTCCAAAGAACCAAGAAGCCGCAAAATGTGAAAGTACGTAGACTGAAAATATCATCTCATCAAGGAGATAATGTAGAAGAAGATGTTTTTGTCATGAAGATTACATCCGCAGAGAACCTGGGTGATCCATTATAAAGACTTTTTCGGTTAAAGTATTTGAAGGTCACTTAGAGGGTCAAGGATTAGACCTGGCCAAGGTTTTGGTTTAGAACTGAAATCGAACTGGTTGGAACCGGACGATTTCGATTCCGATTTCGGTTCCGAAACCGAACCGGAACCTAACCGGTTTGGTATACCCTAATTGAACCGGTTGGAACCGCTGGAACTGAACGATTCCAGCGGTTCCAATGGTTCCAACCGGTATCGATTTGAATTTATATAATATTTTTTTTATTTTTTTAGATAAGAATTTTATTTGTAATTTAATGTAATTATATAATGTAAGTGTAATATATAAATTCAAATTCATAAATTTAAATTATATTGATTTATCAACATTAATTTTTATTTTCAATAAAGTAAAAAATCGAATAGAACCGAATCGAACCGCCGACTAGGTCTATGTGGGATTACGTGACATATCTTATTTAGTTTAGTACAAGTGGGAGATTGTTGGGATATATGCCCTAGCACTTCTATAATATATAAGAAATTATTTGTTATGAAAAAGATGCATTATTCATTTATCAAATGTTTGATGTAAATCACCTATTGTAATTATCTTATTTACCCTTGATTACTCATGCCTTCAGACTTAGTGTATGATTGTTATACACAAGAGGATAGTCCAAAGAGGAAAACAAAACAGGTACATTATTTGTTGTTTATCTATAGTTGTGGTCTATTCTATAATTATATAGAGACCTTGATCCGGGATCGTCCATGTGGAGACATAAGAATGAAGACACCTTATATGATGTGATTATATAGGACTGGGCCCATATATAAATGAGGTTCTTATAATATTCATTAAATAAAGAAATTTATTTCAATATACTAGATGGTCATATGGATTGATCTGAATCTTGAGTGTACTGTGAACTCCAGCATGGCAGGGTATGTCATTTGATTTAAAAAAGGGAAGGATTGGTGTAGTAATCCTGACCAATAGCTATATCATTGAGGACATGATTTGGTGTGCAGTCATGGACGTTTTACTTGGATATGAAGTTCACTATTTCTTATGAGAAGTAGATGAATATCTTCCGTAAAGGTTGATTCAGTACTTGAATGATCAGAGAGCTCAAGTATTTCTATTGCAAATAGAAATATTAATATTCATAATGGTTAAAAATAAATCGTTCATTATAGAATCAAAGGTACTTAAGGTAAAAATAATTAGAAAGATATAACGATATAATAATGTCATCAATGATATTTATACCTTTTTTATTTTAACAACTGAATAATGTCATTATGATGATGATTATCAAATTTGGTTTTTTCAAAAATTGCTGGGCTAGCTGAAATATATGAGACGATATGAAGGGTTTTTTTGTTTTGATTTTTGAAATATTAAATCCTAAGTATAAAATGATAACTGTGTTATTGTTGGAGTTTCTATCTACGGTCCCGAGGATCGATTCAAGCATGAAAACATAAGTGAAAACATCAAAGGAAGTTGCGAATACTCAAAATGATCGGTTGAGGCGATGCGGTGAAGAACAAAATTTATTCTTCTCCCTCCAAGGCTCACGGCAGTGGCAGTTTTGGATCTCCATGGATTCGACTTTGGATCATCTTCCAAGCTCCAGCTTTCATGATATGGTTCCAAGCTCACGGGTGGGTTTCCCTATCACCTTCGTATGTCTCTTTAAGTGCTAGCTCTTGATGATTTTGCCACAAAATCGTCACTTTTTACTTCCTCCTAGCTCACGATTTTGAGCTAAAACAGAAGAACAAGAACATCCATTGGGCGTAAGAAAGGAAGAGAGAAACATTTGAGGAGAGATGTGTGTTAGGTTGTTAAAAAATTGGTAAATGAATTTCTAAAATCAAATACAGAATTTACTTTCCAAAAGTCAAAGTAATTAAATAACAATATATGTCATTCAAGATTTCAAAAAGCTTTTCAACAACTTACATCAAGTCACATCATTCAATCAATCAAGTGACAAGTTGTCACATCACTTAAAATGACTAATGATTTGACGCTTGATGTGACTAGTGATTTGACGCTTGATTTGACTTGCGTGCCGCAATCGAATTCGAAATGCGAATGCACTCGCAAACTATCCCGGGCTCGGGTTCGCTAATTCCAAATTAACGAATTTTCCATTATGTCGTAATTAAATCTAATTTAATTAAATAATCATGCCTAGCATAATTACTATTCACGTCGCTAACGAATTAATTCTAAATTAACTCTTTCGCCCAAATTAAAATCTAATTTTAATTCCGCGTCGAAATCCAATTTCGTTTAATATATCGAATATATTAATTTATCGATTAATTCCAAAATAATCGTTCTCTCTTTTTAAATGATATTTTATCCTAGATAAAATATCTCTATAATTAATCCCAGATTAATTTTCTCTCTCATCTAGTTAATCCTAGATTAATAAATTGCGAGTCATACATCATCGATGAATCTTCAGGAAGCGACCCATGAGATCCTCGGATATGTTGGCAGTAAATTCGGTTGTCGGACTATCCGAACACATATGTACCAAATACTACGTTTACCGATTTACAAGACAAGTTTGGCTTCTAACAAAGCACGATGCCTACCCAATTCTCCAGAAACATGCTTACAGGAATAAGAGATCTATATCAGGCGTAGTATACGTAGTATCGTGTATATCGATCCAGCATCGAATGTCGCGTGCTAGGCTTGGGGCTGGAATTGTGTCTTCCCCGTATGAAGCACATGTCTGTAACTAGTCTCTATAATCGGATATACATGTCGTAGTCATAATATCCCGATAGCTGCAGGATTTAAGAGTACCAGTACCGTATCCTACGTGACATTATCTCCACTATGACTGGAGTGATACTTCTGTATTGACATCACACCCAATACACTACGATTCTCAATATACCCAGCAGAGGCGTACACAGAACTGGTTAAAGCCCTGGACGACTAAAACCAAAGTATATTGATTGTCGCAAGTATTAGCGATGCAAGTCTCAGGTTAAGACCAAAATATATGTACCTTGATTTTGGACTTACATAGACACATAGTCATACTACCAATGGAATTCTGAGGGGTCTATCCAGAGCGAAGCTGTTTCACGTACCATCGGTAAAACACAACCTCCTATTACACTTGCATGAGTATCCTATACCCATATATGTGAGAACTATGCCGTTATGATCTCACATAACACGCACAAGTGTAATACTAGTCTTTTACGCATTATCGATGTTCAATCTTGATAATACTCTGACTAGGGATATTTAATGATTAATCCTTCGTGGACTGATACTGTCTCATATCATCTCAATCCAGGAACTAATCATATGGACCTCCTATCATTTATACATCTAGGTGATCTAATCACAAATGATAAGAGAGCAATCTCCTTTGTCACATAGTTAATTTGTACAACAACAACCATGATCTGTACAAATATTGAAGCTATGGGTCATAACTGTCCAACAATTATCTTTTTACCCTAATTCATACTTTTGAAACCATAGCCATCATTTGTTCAAAGTTTTCTATCAAGTGAGTTAAAAGAAAAGAAAAAGAAAAAGAAATATTATTGTGTGAAATCTTCATCTCTAAATTGTCTTTGTTGGTTACAAGACATAGCACGGAAGACTATTTGGAGTTGGAACAAAAATCATCATCTTCTTCCTTTTTGTATACACGCAAGGCAGTGAGAAGAAAATCTGCTCAATGCAGCATCTTAGAGCTTTATTTTGGGCCTTGGTTTGTTTAGTGTTTTGTCCATAAAATTTTGAGAATACAAATGTGTGTTTTAAGGGTGTTGTGGGGCTATTTTGGTGAAAAAAATCAGACCTGAAACACTGCTATTGCTCACACAAATCTGGTTTTCTTTTTGGTGTGTCGTGTGCCTATTTTGGGAGCAAAAACGGTCCAGATCTAAACTGATGTTCGAGGGTTGTTCTAGGACTGTTCTGGAGCTGAAAAATAATTAAAATAGAAGTAAAATTTCCGACTAGGGCTAAACAGATACAACCGTCAAAGGGATATGATAGAAAAAAAATTATATAGTATATCCCGGTGCCTTAGTCGCTTCTGATGCACTAGGAAATCGGTTCTTACAAATATATTTGTTGAAAATAACATATTATGTAAACGTAAATAGCATGAAATCATAGGAAATTGACTAATATTCACTCACAAACTTGGCGCTCATATGCTGACGTGCCTGAACAAAACTGAGAGAACTTCTTTATGGCATCGAACATGTGTTCAAGTATAGTTAGCGTAATCAAACTCAATGATTCTAAACATACTCGTGAATGTCATGACGTGTGAAATGCATATATTAATGCTGAAAATGCTATCATGATCGCTTAAGATTTAATTATAACATCTAGCTATCCTCAAATGCTGCTTGACTAGAACAGAACTACTGACACTACATGACATGCTCGTGATGTGCTTAGTGGGATAACTCAACATCCCAAACATGATTCCAACTCGACAACTTTATCTTTAACATGATATTTACTCTAACATGTGCCAAACCTACCTACGGTGGTTTGGATCTAAACTATTACATGCATATAACATGCCATTAAACACTATATGTATGTGATAAACTAGCTAATCATGTAAAAACGTCAAAATACAACATGGGTCAAAACAGGTTTCAAAGAACCTTAAGCTAAAATGAATAACAAATCAAATCATGCTCATAACGTGTTACTAACAACCTATACATGCTCAATTTACACACTAATCAAGAAAAAATAAAGGAATTCAAAATGGGACGTAAAACCTAACAAAAGAAAATGTAAAAATAAACATGAAAATAGAGGTAAGGAAGCTTACTTAAGCTTCATTGAGCTACAAAATGCATGGGTATTCCTTGATTTGGCTTGATTTGAGAGAAAATGAGAGGGTTTTAATAATGGAAAAGTTGTGGGTGGGAGAAATGAGAGAAAATGAAAGAAAAAAAAATCCTTATTTGGTCAGTTTATAATAGCCCCAAAATCGAGAAGATTGTGTCTAAAAATCACAATCGCGTACGAATACGAGTCGAACATGCCTCGAACGAGAGCTCTCTGAAATTTCTAGTTTGAATGAGAAGAAGAAAGAGCCACTATGACAATACTGAATTATATTCTAACGCTTAAATAAACGGGATGCTAACGTGGGAGCTAGTTGCATTTAAACACTCGAATGAATGTTCCACAAATACAAATGCTGACTTGCATTCAAATGTCACGAAGAACGCACCACAAAAGTGAAAACACTGAAATTGCACATTTAGGCAAAATTGATGCAATTCATTTTCTAATGCTCATAGGCTTGGATCGTAACCTCCATCCTCGATCAACTTGCATACGTGATACACGAGAGTAAGGCATCGTATTACATGTACTTTATGACTATAATGACCTAGCCATACATTATTGTACATGCTAAACCCTAGGGTGTTACATTCACCCCATTAAATAGAATTCATCCCCAAATCCTAATCTTGTGCAATTAAACTATCATGCGTAACTATATCTGTAGGACACAGAAATCGATGGCATTGTTTTAGGCTCGCGGCCCGGTCGGAAGTATGGAGTAGCCCATGGGTGACTAAACTGGAGAATAAAGGAGTCACCACCATCGTGAACTGGAAATAATTTAAGGCCGCACTCACCCATCGCAAACCGTTGGGTTCGGAATGGTCCCTTACTTATGTCACTTCTAATGAATGGATTCATGCAATAATATAACCAAGTCTACGCATCATACACATGCAAGAATAACCTATATCTAAGTTTGCATATAACATATATCTAAGTTTGCATGCATAGAAGTAAGTGAGATAAAGGCAAACACATAATCTCATGAACACATTAAGTAGATAAATCCGGAAATATAAATAATGATAATTGTCTAAGCGTAAATATTAAGAGAGATAATTAAATTCTTAATGTGAAAGAATATCTAAAGAGGCGATCATGCTTGAAAATAAACGTGAAGTAATGCGACACATAAAAAGTGAATAACAAGAAGGAAAGAGATGTGACCAAGGCCAATATAGGCATTGCATTTTCACATAAGTCCCGATGATGAGCCTCGTATGGAGGTACTACCAGATAAGTTGAGGAAGTCACGGGAAACGGACGTCGGAAGGGAAAATTCAGAAAGATCAATACCATATTGGATTTAATTTGTTTGCTTAGCTTCGGGTTCGCTCGTTGGATCTCTGTTTTAAAATTCATCCTTGGCCCAAAACCCACGCAACCTACACTAAACCACACACCCAAGCCCACCAATTAGCCATCCTACATGCCCATAAGCTTCCAAGCACATTAAATCACATCCAAAAATATTCAAACACATTAAACACATGTTAAAATCCAATCAAATATTATTCTTAAATTAAATAAAATCAAATAAAATCCCATAAATCACCTTCTCAATCCAATTAAATCACATGCCTAAACTAAATAAAATCAAATCAAATCTCACAAATTACCTTCCTAAAGTGAATAGATTTTTCCTTATTACCACTAATTAGAGATACCCCCCATATTTACATGATACTTTCCCTACCGGTACAAGGACTGCCTCAACACTCTCCTATAAAAAGACACCCAAATCAAGCCTTTGGACCCCTAGCTCATCCACGGTAATACACAAGGTAATAGACTAGAGCTCATTCACGTCCAACACAAGGAGAATACCCCTCTATTGCCACCCCAACTACAACACCAAAACAGAAACAACCCTCATTCATGCCCAAACACTGCTCAGAAACAGCCCTCATTCACGCCTAAACACTGCCCAGAACAGCCCTCATTCACGCCCAAAAATAGCCGTCATTCACGCCCAAAAACAGCCCTCATTCACACCCAAAAACTACCTAGAAATAGCCCTCATTCATGCCCAAAAACGGCCCAGAAACAGCCCTCATTCATGCCTAAAAACTGCCCTCATTCACGCCCAAACACTGCCCCGAAACTGCCCTATTTCACGGTAAAACACAATCTAGAATCTGCTCTCTTTCACCATAAAACATAGCCCCATAATAGTATGGTATCACGGCCTTGAGAGGAAAGTCAAATATGATTGGAGGAATTTGGTAAAGGCCTTTCTGAATCAGTATGTCACGGATTTGGAGATCGACTTGAAGCTTCGCGACTTGGAGAATACCAGCAGAAGTAAGAGGAGAGCTTCAAGGATTATTTAGATCACTGGAGAAGCTAGCTTCTGAAGATGCAAACTCGGCCTTCAGAGAAGGACCAGATCAAGATGATCATCAAAGGTACTAAGCTCTCTATCTACGGCAAGCTGAGGAGGATGACATCTATGATTGGTGACTTTCATCAGTTGAGGGAAACTGTTATGGACATTGAGGAGAGGAAGCTGAGAATAATAATTTCTATGGCCAGAATAAAGAACTTTTGGAGGGCCTTTTGAGACCAAGCCTGCTACTGCTGAGGTCGCTACCGTAAAAAACAGGCGATTCTCCAATCTTGGTAGACCTCGGTCAAAGGTGTTTGAAAAGCTGAAGATGCAAGGACTTCTAAAACCTTTGGAGCCTAGGCCATTTCCAAACCCTGTGCCACTACACCTCAACCTAAACCTGTACTGTTACTTCCATCAAGAAAAAAGCCATGACACTAACAACTGCACCCGCCTTAGGCATGAGATCCAAAACCTCATTGACTCCCATAAAATACCCGACCCAGAAAAAGAACAACCCAACACAAACAGAAACCATCTACCTAACTACCACTCCATTCCACCACCAACCTACATGATCAACTCCGGCGAACCTGAAACCTTTGTCCTCCAAACTCTCAACCATCAGGCTCTTGCATTGGGAAAGAGGATATCAGTAGTGAAGAACCATAGGCTGAGGAAGAAGGCAATGCCGCATACGTTTATTTCCCTAATTTATTGCAATCCTGCATTTTTAATAATAAAGACATTGATTTTGCCTACTTGTTCAAGTTTTTGTCCTTAATAGTTAGGCATAGTCCGATGATGAAATTATTTGCTTCAGGGTGAAACCTTAGAAACAATAAAGTACGTGAGGTACTCTCGTTCGATATTTTGAGTAGTTGATCTTGACTAGACTCGCGAGCACTTAATTATAGGATCTTAGCAGTGAAAGCCTGAGTAGTCGACAAGATGACTAGTTGAAAGAGATGACGGATCGATGAATGACCATTCGCTTAGATGTCCATTCTGATTTACTTATGTTACGATATATAATATGGTTGGAAACTAAAGAAAAGTCTCTTAAGAAGAAAATATAAACCACCTATAACCGATAAGCGTTATGCTACCCATGGGCGAGTATTAGGACCACCATGAGGAGAAATGCTACCTTAAAGGGTAGGTGTGTATAAAAAAATAGGAGAAGATGAAAAAGAGACGAAAGAAAAGGAAAAGAAAATCATATCACATGGAGAAATGCTACCTTAAAGGGGAGGTGTATAAAAAAAAAAATGAGAGAAGCCGAAAAAGAGACGAAATAAAGGAAAAGAAAATCATATCACATTGAGTGCGAAGAAGTATTTGCAGAGCATGATCAAGACATCTAGGTTGGTTTGACCCAGTGAACAAAGTCCACATCTAGTACAGCTCGGGAACAAAGCCTACACTCATCACAGATCGGGAATAAGCCCAGGGAACAAAACCCACATCCAGTACCGCTCGGGACAAAGCCCACACTCAGCACAGATCGGAAACAAAGCCTAGAGAATAAAGCCCACATTCAGTACAGCTCGGGAACAAAGCCCACACTCATCACAGTTCGGGAACAAAGCCCACATTCAGTACAACTTCAGAACAAAACCCACAGTCAACACAGTTCGGGAACAAAACCTAAAGAATAAAGCCCACTCTCTACACAGTTCGGGAGCAAAGCCCACAGGTGGTTTGGAACATAGCCCACAGGTCAAAAGCACCTCACCATCACATTCAACACAGTTCAGGAACAACAGCCACTTTCTGCATAAGTTTGGGAACAAAGCCCATTCTCTACACAGTTCAGGAACAAAGCCCTCAGGTGGTTCGGGAACAAAGCCCATAGGTCAAAGCACCTCGCCATCATATCAGTTCAGTTTGGTAATGATTCCTAGAGATCACATCATCTTGCAGGGATGAACCTTGGGGTCGAAGCACCTCGCCACCATATCAACACAGTTTGAAGCAACATGTAAGTCAGGCAGTAGCTGGTGAGCCAGGTAAGTAGAAATACATGCATAACTTTGATAGGATTATCATTGTCATACGCTGCACAAGTCCCATCAAAGTGGGGGGACTGTAGGCATTGCATTTTCACATAAGTCCTGATGATGAGCCTCGTATGGAGGCACTACCCGATAAGTTACGGAGGTCGTGGGAAATAGACGTCGGAAGGAAAAATTCAGAAAGATCAATACCTTGTTGGATTTAATTCATTTGCTTAGCTTCGGGTTCGCTCGTTTGATTCTGTTTTAAAATTCATCCTTGGCCCAAAACCCCCGCAACCTACACTAAACTACTCACCCAAGCCCACCAATTAGCCATCTAACACGCCCATAAGCCTCCAAGCCCATTAAATCACATCCATAAATATTCAAACACTTTAAACACATGTTAAAATCCAATCAAATCTCATTCTTAAATTAAATCAAATCAAATCAAATCCCATAAATCACCTTCCTTATTCAATTAAATCATATGCCTAAACTAAATAAAATCAAATCAAATCTCACAAATTACCTTCCTAAAGTGAATATATTTTTCCTTATGACACACTAATTAGAGATATCCCCCATAATTACATGATACTTTCCCTACCAGTACAAGGACTACCTCAACCCTCTCCAATAAAAGACACCCAAACCAAGCCTTTGGTGTTGGAATCAAGCATAAAACATACATGTGAATACATCGAAGAAAGTCATGGAATACTTACATCCATCTGTTGAGCGATGCGGCGGACAACAAAAACTTTTATGCCCTTTTCCAAGCTCACGGCAGTGAGCAGTTTGCTCCTTTAAGAAATCGGCTTTGGTCCTCCATGCAAGCTCCAAGCTTGTGATGAAACGATTCCATGCACATGGGTGGGTTTCCCTATCACCTATAGACGACTCCGGAAGTGTGCTAGCACCTTGATTTTGCAACAAAATCACTCCTTTACTACTTCTATAGCTCACGGCAGTGAGCAGAATTTGAAGGAAGAACAGCCCACTTTGGGCGTGAATGAGAGGATCGGGAAGAGAGAAAATATGTGTGTAAGGTTGTTGTCAAAATTGGAAATTGATTTTATCAAAATCATATACACCCTTTTGCATTCCAAAAGTCAAACAAATGAAATCCAACAACCTTGAGTGTTCCACACTCATTCACCAACCAAACAAATCACATCACACAACCAATCAAGTGATAAGTTGTAACATCACTCAAAGTGACTAATGATTTGACGCTTGATGTGACTAGCGATTTGACGCTTGATTTGACTTGCGTGCCGCACTCGAATTTGAAATGCGAATGCGCTCGCAAATAATCCCGGGCTTGGTTTCGTTAATTCTAAATTAACAAATTTTTCATCGCGACGTAATTAAATCAAATTTAATTAAATAATCATGCCTAGCATAATTACTATTCACATCACTAACGAATTAATTCTAAATTAACACGTTCGCCCGAATTAAAATCTAATTTTAATTCCGCGTCGAAATCTATTTCGTTTAATATCAAATATATTAATTTAATCGATTAATTCCAAATTAATCTTTCTCTATTTTTAATGATATTTTATCTCAGTTAAAATATCTCCGTAATTAATCCCAGATTAATTTTCTCTCTCATCTAATTAATCTCAGATTAATAAAGTGCGAGTCATACGTCATCGGTGAATCTTCGGGAAGTGACCTATGAGATCCCCGAATATGTTGGCAGTAAATTCGGTTGTCGGACTATCCGAACACGTACGTACCTAGTACTATGTTTTACATATTACAAGACACGATTGGCCTCTAGTAAAGCGTCATGCCTACCCAATTCTCCAGAAACAAGCTTACAGGAATAAGCGATTTATATCAGGCGTAGTATACATGGTATCGTGTATGTCGATCCAGTATCAGATGTCACTTACTAGGCCTGGGGCTGGAATTGTGTCTGCCCTGTATGAAGCACATGTTAGATGTATGGTAACTAATCTCTATAATTGGATATACATGACCTTGTCATAATATCCCGATAGCTGCAGCATATCAGAGCACCATTTCCGTATCCTACGTGACATCATCTCCACTATGACTGGAGTGATACTTCCGTCTTAACATCACACCTAATACACTACGATTCTCAATATACCCAGCAGAGGCGTACACAGAGCATGTTAAAGCCCTGGAACCAAAACCAAAGCATATTGATTGTCAAGTATTAGCGGTGCAAGTCTTAGGTTAAAATCAAATACACCTACCCTGATTTCAGACTTCCATAGACACATAGTCATACTACCAATGGAATTCCGAGGGGGTCTATCCAGAGCGAAGCTGTCTCCCATACTATCGGTAAATCATAACCTCCTATTACACTTGCATGAGTATCCAATACCCAAATTTATGAGAACTATGCTATTATGCCCTCACAACACGCATAAGTGTAATACTAGTCTTTTACGTATTTATCGATGTCCAATCTCGATAATACTCTGACTAGGGATATTTAATGATTAATCCTTCATGGACTGATACTGTCTCATATCATCTCAATCCAGGAACTGATCATAGGGACCTCCTATCATTTATACATCTAGGTGATCTAATCACAAATAATAAGAGAGCAATCTCCTTTATCAGATAGTTAATTTGTACAACAACACCGTGATCTGTACAAATAGTGACGCTATGGGTCATAACTGTCCAACAATCTCCCACTTGGCTTATAGCTAGTCACTCGAGTGTCTACCACCTGAACTATGTACGGTACGCTCAAACTGCTGAGGAAAGGCTTTCGTCAGCGGATTTGCATGATTATCATCTGATGGGATTTTTTCGATCATCACATCGCCACGATGTATGATCCGAACGAATTAGATGAATAGTCGAAGTATGTATCTGGATCATTGATGAGACATTAATTCTTTAGCTTGCGCTTGAGCCTAGCTCAGCTGCTAACAGAAGTATATCTAATCTAATTAGATTTGTTATCGACCCAAATGACTTCTATTGCTGCCTCAGCTGCAGTAATAACCCGCATTTGTTGTTTATTCGGTAACAGTATCTTGTTTGGAAGATTTCCAGCTCACTATTTCGTTATTCAAACTGTTTAGTAGCGTTTGTGACTTATAGTCATTTTTATCGGTTAGGAAACTTGTAGCTATGATCCCAGTCACTTCAAGTTCTCCTTCTCCATAGTTTAAGATAGCATCCTTAGTTCTCTAAGATACTAACGAATGTTCTTAATATCAATCCAGTGATTGTCACTTGGATTGTCCTGTTTGTGACTCCATATGCTCAAAGCGTATGAGACACCAGGTCACGTACATTTTTCAATGTATGATTTCTCGGAGAGTGTTAACAACTTTAAATCTATTACTATAGATCTTTATTCCTAGAATAAAGGTTGTGTCTCCCAAGAATTCTACGGATAATTTTCTCGAAAGCCAAGCTTTCACCGATTGTGTTATGGGAATATCATTTCCAAGAAATGACATATCATCATTATTTAGGACAGTCACTTTCAGTGCACTCCCACTAACCTCCTTATATACACAAGAATCATTTTAGTTTGAATTAAATCATAAACCATTATGATTACATCAAAATGATAATTCCAAGAACCTAATGTTTGCTTCAATCCAAACATAGATCGAATAACTTGCAAACCTTTTTTGCTAGTTTTGGTACGATAAAACCAACAAGATGTTTTAAACATCCTCCAAAAGGTTTCCTTTTCAGGAAAGCGATTTTCCCATTGAGCTACCATATTTCATAAATGAAACATGCAGCTTTATCAAGCATTATCCAAATGGATTTACCGTGGCAATAGCTAAAAGGTTTTATTGTAATCAACATAATGTTGATAACGATACCTTTCCGCTACAAGCCTAGCTTAGTACATTGGTATGTTGCCATTCATGTATGTCTTCCTTGAAGACTTATATAGTACCAATAGGCACAATGCCTTCCGATACAATAACTAGTGTCCAAACATAGTTGATATACATGGAATCCATTTCGGACTCATGGCGCTTTGCCATAATTGGGAGTCGATACCTTGTATCACTTCTTTATATGTAGTCAGTTCGTCTTCCTCAATAAGATTGACATCTTTATAAGGTGAGATCAGAAACCCATACCCCAGGTTGTTTTCTGACTCCTCCGATCTACGCAGTTCTTGTTATTCGAAGATTACTGGTACAGTTTCATCCTTGATGAACTATTTATGTTCCATTAAGGACTTGGTGCCTTGAACAGTATTACTCCGATTTTCATCGAGTTTTACTATCCTCCCACTTACCACTGCATATCGGTATTCCTCTTAGGAAAATCGCATGGTGAGCAACAATAACATTTTTCTCAAGTGAGTTGTATAAGTACTATACTTTGGTTTCCCTAGGATAACCTACAATTAGGCACTTTATCCGATTTGGGTTTTAGTTTGGTATCATCCAAACGTATGTCTAGCATTCCCCAATCATCAGGAGTGAGAAAGCCCGGTTTCTTTCATGTTCATATCTAATATGAATTATGTCAAATAGTCATGGAACCTTATTCAAAATAAGTATTGCACTGTTAATGCTTATCCATTGAAAGAAATGGTAGCTCAGAGCGACTCATGATTAACCTTATCATGTCCAACAAAATTGGTTTCTCCGTTCGGACACACAGTCAAACTGACGTGTTCCGGGAGGAGTCCTAATTGAAAGAATACTATACTCTTTCAAGTATATTAGAAATTTATTACTTAAGTATTTTCATCATGGTCAAACCGTGATGTATTAATACTTTAGCCAATCTATTCGTCTATTTCATGTCGAAACTCTAAATGTTTCCGATTCGTGTTTCTAAAGAAACACGTAACCATAACGCGATGCCACATCCGTATAGGTCACGAAATATTCATATCCATATCTAGCCTAGCTAGACATGGGCCCACTTATGTCACTATGAATGAGGGCTAACAGATCAGTGACACTTACACTTTTACCAAGTAAATAGTGTTGTAGGCATTTTACCTACTAAACTAGATTCGTAGACTTTATTTGAATAGGATCAAATTTGTCCTAGTATCCACTCTTCGAAAGTGTGGATATACGAGTCTTGTTTAATGTGTCCCAGACAACATTGCCACAAATAAGTCTCATCTGATCAAATCAGTTTGAGCTACTTATTTGTCAAGTTATATGTTTGAGATTTATTTATATTCAAAATATAAATATTGTTATTCACATCTAATGTGTTTATCTCAATATCATCTTTATATAATAAAACACTTTAGTGTTCTAGAATATAAAGGTATACTCGAAACGAGTTATACTCGATATAAAGATAATATTTCTAGTCAAACTAGTTACATTATAACAGTTTCCTAATTTAATTACATACTCGAAGGGTAGTTCTTAAACATAGGTATCTATGGTTAAAACAACGATTTTCGTCCCGTTTCCGATTCGCAGATTAATCTCAACTGAAGTCAGTATCCTGCTCATAGCAGATGCTGCACACCAGTACATATTTATGTATCACACTAAGTATTTAAAATCCAATTTTAATACTAGCAGTGAACATTCTTATGACAAACATCTTTAGAGTCAGAGCCTTGCCCTTTCTTTTATTCCTTCATGTCTGCCTTGTCCATACGGCAGTCACGATACAGTGACCCTATTTGCCACAGTTTATAATGATTTTGCTTTTGCCCTTTTCTATATTCAAGAAGCCTTTGGCCAAGCTTTGGCCTTCTAGAATATTGAAGTAAGATACACCTTGCGCTTCTTGCCTTGTTGCAAACTTTGGCTATATCTCCTTGAGAATAGCCATTAACTCTCCAAGAGTTATTAATTGAAATTTAATACTTCTAAGATCTAAGAATAGATCTATGGAGATCCTTCAATTTCATTATTATACTTTAAGGATCTAATCCCTAGTTCTGATTAAGAAATTAAGGAGTCTATTTGGCAAGATTAACGGATTAAGCACTAAAGTTATCATCACATGAATCTTCCAAAGATCATGCTCTACTATTTGCTTAACTCTGTGCTTAGGCCTAATATGTTATTTTATCAAATAAAGTAACTTCTTAGTTTCCAAGACTATCTTGAAGTTTTATTCCCAATTTGAAAAATAAAGTCGTTTAAACACATTTTCCCTAGGATTATTTTTAAACACTAATCTTTCAATTTATCCTGATTCTAATATTCCAACTATTTAATCAACGATTTCAGGTTCTATGATATATAATGATTACTATAGTCCAATTATATAATCAACTATACTTTGAATTGTTAAATTCAATTATATTGATTACTATAATCCAATTATAAAATCAACTATTAATTGAATAGTTTGAATACATTCCAACTGTTTTAAAATAACGATTTAAATATTAGTCTAACTAACATTTATTTTTTTTGACGAATGATATTTGATTGAGCGTATATGGCAAGTTATTAAACGAATATTGCAAATCTAAAATTTGCCTCCCATTATTTTCAGCGAGCCTCTAACCCTCTGTCGAGTACATGAGAAATCGTGTTTCCTAGTGGGCTAGGATCCCGTTAAATAACACACAATCTTGACTATGGCCAACAAATTGTATGATACTTAACTAGGTAGATCTCTAAGATCAATTCGATCTAATCCAATTCCTAGATCCAGTAGGTGGACATCCAAGTCCGAAACATATATCTTATATATGCCAATATATCCAATATATTCCCTAACCTTTTTCCTCTAAATCAACTAAGCCAGTAAAGCGGAACCCATTGACCATGGAAAGCTTCGTAATCAATGTCGATGGACAATAAGTGATATTGACTTTGGCCAACAAATCACGACTTGGACAAGACACCAATATGGAACAAAGCTCTCGTGATTCAAACACATCCTCGACGGACAAAGGCCTTGACTTTGGCGAACAAGCCAACGCCAATCTTGGATCTTGAGTAAGAATCAATCAATGGAAGGAAAAACGCTTAATATTTTGTGAGGGTTTTTCGCGTGCAAATTGGCAACCAATTTATTATCTTAGTTAAGGTCTCATGATCATACACCCTTAAACATGCATTCTAAAACATAATAAGCGCGTATAAATAAAATAATAATGATATGCAGATGGATACTTAACACATGATTCTAGATCAAATCTCTCCATTTCCTCTCTCTCTCCCCACTAGCACAAGTATTTACTTCTACCCGTTACACTACACTTCTAAAGAAACCTCATTTACATTGAGGGGAATAGGTGAGAAGAGAAATACAATGAGAAATGAAGTAATAGGCTGGACACGCATGTCCAATTTAATAAATTCCAAATTTATTACAACAATTTCCAAAATTACCCCACCCATCTAATATCCATCTGATATACATTATTCAGGTATCGTAACCATGTATTCACACAAGCATGTTATCAATCAATCTAATCAAATTAATTAATCTGATAATTAATACCATATAATATTCAAACAACGATTTTATTTTGCGCGAGTCAAACTCATTTTGCGAATAAGTACTCAAAGTATGAAATCTCGAATTAAATTAAACTACTTAATTAAATCCAATTCAATTTGTATTTAATACTAATTCACTATTTTCTTCCTAATTAAATATTTACACTTTATATTGAACCTTTGCGACTTAGATTCCAAATCTAAGCGTTACGGGTCACAAAGCCCGACTAACATCCAATGTCGTTCAATTAACGTCCAATGGGCTTTCAATTAATTTCTTAAGGCGTGGGCTTCGGCAACCAAAGCCCAATCAAGGAATTACCCATAAGCCTAGAAATCAATTTCGGCCCATTAGGCCCAATTAAACTTTAAAGGCCCATTAGTCGTATTTGGACTTTATGGAAGCGGTTTTGGGCCCAATTGGATCCAACCAATTTGCCTAAACCTAACTTGGTACAACCAGCCCAATAAAGCCCATTAACAACTTTTAAGCCCAATTTCTAAAATTGGCCGAACATAATAAAATTACAAAATCCAATTTCACAATTTAATTATTCAAAATGTATAACATAATTAATTAACCAAATCAATATTTCCAAAACACCAATTAGCCCAATTAATCATGCTCATTTACATTAAATCATGTCCAACACAATTTAAGAAAAATCAAACCCATCACATGCTTTACATGTCTCGGCCATAGTAGGGTTTTTCAAATCGATTCCGAATTTAATCCAATCAAATACTAAATCAATATTCCCAACATGATTCCAACTCATCAAATTAATCAAAAATCAAAAAATCACCAAGACAATTAGGGCATCTAGATTCGGCCAAGCCAAGATATTTGGGCAAAATTGTTCCAAACAATATTTCATGAAATTGATCCAATCAATCTTCAATTAAACATGTTTTAAGCATACTAATTCATCCAATTTCATTATATCATGCTCAAAATCAATTTACCCAATTTTAAATCAAATTTCATGCTTTTAATCGCTCTGATACCATTATTGGATAAAACTCTAAGTCCCGAGGATCGAATGAAGCATAAAACATACATGTGAATACATCGAAGAAAGTCACAGAATACTTACATCGATCGGTTGAGTAATGTGATGGACAACAAAACTTTTATGCCCTCCTCCATGCTCACGACAGTGAGCAGTTTGCTCCTCCAAGAAATCGGTGCAAGCTCCAAGCTTGTGATGAAACGATTCCATGCACACGGGTGGGTTTCCCTATCACCTACGGACGACTCCAGAAGTGTGCTAGCACCTTGATTTTACAACAAAATCACTCCTTTACTACTCTTATAGCTCACGGTAGTGAGCAGAATTTGAAGGAATAACTGCCCACTTTGTGCGTGAATGAGAGGAGATGGAAGAGAGAAAATGTGTGTGTAAGGTTGTTGTCAAAATTGGTAATTGATTTTATCAAAATCATATACACCCTTTTGCTTTCCAAAAGTCAAACAAATGATGAAACGATTCCATGCACACAGGTAGGTTTCCCTATCACCTACGGACGACTCCGGAAGTGTGCTAGCACCTTGATTTTGCAACAAAATCACTCCTTTACTGCTCTTATAGCTCACGGTAGTGAGCAGAATTTGAAGGAAGAACTGCCCACTTTGTGCGTGAATGAGAGAAGAGGGAAGGGAGAAAATGTGTGTGTAAGGTTGTTGTCAAAATTGGTAATTGATTTTATCAAAATCATATACACCCTTTTGCTTTCCAAAAGTCAAACAAATGAAATCCAACAACCTTCAGTGTTCCACAATCATTCATCAACCAAACAAATCACATCACTCAATCAATCAAGTGATAAGTTGTCACATCACTCAAAGTGACTAATAATTTGACGATTGATGTGACTAGTGATTTGACGCTTGATTTGACTTGCGTGCCACTCTCGAATTCGAAATGCGAATCCGCTCGTAAATAATCCCGGGCTTAGGTTCGCTAATTCCAAATTAACGAATTTTCTGTCACGATGTAATTAAATTAAATTTAATTAAATAATCATGCCTAGCATAAATACTATTCATGTCGCTAATGAATTATTTCTAATTAACACGTTCGCCCAAATTAAAATCTAATTTTAATTCCGCTTCCAAATCTAATTTCATTTAATATATCGAATAAATTAATTTATCGATTAATTCCAAATTAATCTTTCTCTCTTTTCAAATGATATTGTATCCCATATAAAATATCTCCGTAATTAATCCCAGATTAATTTTCTCTCTCATCTAATTAATCCCAGATTAATAAAGTGCGAGTCATACGTCATCGATGAATCTTCAGGAATCGACCCATGAGATCTCTGGATATGTTGGTAGTAAATTCGGATGTCGGACTATCCGAACACGTACGTACCTAGTACTACATTTTACCGATTTACAAGACAAGGTTGGCCTCTAGTAAAGCGCCATGCCTACCCAATTCTCCAGAAACAATCTTACAGGAATAAGCGATCTATACCAGGCGTAGTATACGTGGTATCGTGTATGTCGATCCAGTATCAGATGTCACGTGCTAGGTCTGAGGCTGGAATTGTGTCTGCCCCGTACGAAGCACATGTCAGATGTCTGGTAACAAGTCTCTATAATCAGATATACATGACCTTGTCATAATATCCCGATAGCTGCAGCATATAAGAGAACCAGTTCCGTATCCTACGTGACATCATCTCCACTATGACTGGAGTGATACTTCCATCTTGACATCACACCTAATGCACTACGATTCTCAATATACCCAGCAGAGGCGTACACAGAACCTTTTAAAGCCCTGGACGACCAAAACCAAAGCATATTGATTGTCGCATGTATTAGCGGTGCAAGTCTCAGGTTAAGACCAAATACACCTACCCTGGATTCTGACTTCCATAGACACATAGTTATACTACCAATGGAACTCCGAAGGGGTCTATCCAGAGCGAAGCTATTTTCCGTACCATCGGTAAAACACAACCTCCTATTACACTTGCATGAGTACCCAATACCCACATACATGAGAACTATGTCGTTATGCTCCCAAAACATGCACAAGTGTAATACTAGTCTATTCTGCATTATCGATGTCCAATCTCGATAATACTATGACTAAGGATATTTAATGATTAAACCTTCGTGGATTGATACTATCTCATATCATCTCAATCCCGAATTAATCATAAGGACCTTTCATCATTTATACATCTAGGTGATCTAATCACAAATGATAAAAGAGCAATTTCCTTTGTATCATAGTTATTTTGTATAACAACACCATGATCTGTACAAATAGTGACGCTATGGGTCATAATTGTCCAACAATCTCCCATTTGGCCTATAGCCAGTCTCTCAAGTGTTTTACACCTGAACTATGTACGGGTCGCTAAAACTTCTGCTGAGAAAATATCTTTCTTCTGCAGATTTAAAAGGTTATCATCTGATGTAATTTATTCGATCATCACATCGCCACGATGTATGATCCGAACGAATCAGATGAAAATGGTTTAAAGTATATATCTGGATCGTTGATGAGACCGTTAATTCTTTAATCTATACTGAAGGCTAGCTCAGCTGGTAACAGAATTATTTCAAATCTATTTAGAATTATTTAGATCGGAAATGATACTATTGCTGCGACAGTCGCAGCAAAGTTCCACTTTTGTTGTTTATTCGGTAACAGTATCTTGCTTGGAATATTTCCAGCTCACTGTTCTGTTATTCAAACTTATAGTACCTTTATTACGACTTACAGTCATTTTATATCGGTTTGGAAACTTACAGCAGTGAACCATGTCATTTCAAGTTCTCCTTCTCCATAGCTTAAACAGCATCCTCAGTTCGTCTAAGATACTGAAGGATGTTCTTAATGTCAATCCAGTGACTATCACTTGGATTGGCCTGATTGTGACTCCATATGCTCAAAGCGTATGATACACCAGGTCACGTACATTTTTCAATGCACGAGTTCTCGGAGAGTGCCAATAACTTTTAGATTTAACCTAGTAGATCTTTATTCCTAGAATAAAAGTTGTTACTCCCAAGATTCTACGGAGAATTTCTCATGAAAGCCAAGCTTTCACCGATTGTTTTTATGAGAATATCATTTCCAAGATATGACACATCATCATTATTAGGATATTCAGTGTCAGTGCACTCCCACTAACCCCTTTATATACACAAGACTTATTTACGTTTTGAATAAATCATACACCATTATGATTACATCAAACCGATAGTTCCAAGAACCTAATGCTTGCTTCAATCCCTCTATGGATTGAATAACCTGCAAACCTTGTTTGCTAGTAGTGGTACGATAAAACCGTCAAGATGTTGAAAACATCCTCCAAAAGATTTCCTTTTAAGGAAAGCAATTTGATGTTCAACTGCCATATTTCGTAAATGAAACATGCAGCATCAGCAAGCATTATCCAAATGGATTGACCGTGGCAACAGTTAAAAGGTTTCGTCGTAATCAACACTATGTTGATAACGATACCTTTTCGCTACAAGCCTAGCTTAGTACGTTGGTATATTGCCATCCATGTATGTCTTCCTTGAAGACTTATATAGTACCAATAGGCACAATGCCTTACGGTACATCAACTAGTATCCAAACATAGTTGGTATACATGGAATCCATTTCGGATATCATGGCACTTTGCCATAATTAGGTAGTCGATACCTTGTATCACTTCCTCATATGTAGTCAGTTCGTATCCCTCAATAAGATTGACATATTTATGAGGTGAGATCAGAAACCCATACCTCAGGTTGTTTTCTGACTCTCTCAAACTACGCAGTTCTTGTGTATTTGAAGATTAATGGTACATTTTCATCCATGATGAATTGTTTGTGTTCCATAAAGACTCGGTGCCTTGAACAGTATTACTCCGATTTTCATCGAGTTTTACTATCCTCCCACTTACCACTGCATATCAGTATTCCTCTTAGGAAAACCGCATGATGAGCAACAATTAAATTGTTCTCTTGTGAGATATATAAGTACTATACTTTGGTTTCCCTAGGATATCCTACAATTAGGCACTTATCCAATTTGGGTTCTAGTTTGGTACATCCAAACATATGTCTAGCATTCCCAAATCATTAGGAGTGAGAAAATCTGATTTCTATCCTATCCATATCCAATATTAATTCTGTCTAACAGATTTTCATGGAACCTTATTCAAATAATTATTGCACTGTTAATGTTTATCCATTTGAAGAAAATGGTAGCTCAGAGTGACTCTTGATTAACCTTACTGTGTCCAACTCAGTTCGGTTTCTCTGTTCGGACACACCGTCAAATTGACGTGTTCCGGGAGGAGTCCTCATTGAAAGAATACTATACTCTTTCAAGTAATCGAGAAGCTTATTGCTCAAGTATTTTCCATCTCGGTCTTACCGTGACGGTTTAATACTTTAGCTGATCTGTTTGTCTACTTCGTGTCGAAACTATAAAAGTTTCTGATTTGTGTTTCAAAAGAAACACATAACCATAACGTGATTCCACATCCGTAAAGGTCACAAAAAATTCATATCTACATCTATCCTAGCTAGACATGGGCCAACTTACGTCACTATGATCGAGGGCTAACAGATCGGTGGCATTTACACTTTTACCAAGTAAAATGTATTTTAGGCACTTTGCCCAATAAACTAGATTCGTAGACATTATTTGAATGGAATCAAATTTGTCATAGTACCCACTCTTCGAAAGTGTGTATATACGAGTCTTGTTTAATGTGTCTCAGACAACACTGCCACAAATAAGTCTTGATGAGCGGAAAATATATCAATATTTATCGCCCCTTTAACTTAATATTTTGTTTAGTTTCTCGGGTTTGATGAACGTTTTGATTTGTTTTAGTTTATTTTGCCGATAAAATAATATCGGGACTCAATGAAATCATTTAGGACGAAATGTGGATCAATAAGGGCTATTATTGGACTTGATATATTAATTTTGGAGATTGGAAACTTGAAAGGGCGTTTTTGACGAAGTGTAGTTTTGGAAATTCCAGTTTTGCGCATCTGTCGTAGTTTGGGCATAACTTCTTACTCCGATATCGGATTGAGCTGATTCAAGTTCCAGATTAAAGAAGACTCAAATATCTACAACCTTGGAAAACAAAATATTTTCGAATTCTGAATATTTCATGACCGAAATTGACGAACTATCCAGAAGTGTGTGGTGTGTAATTATTAAAGTCATTATCAATCATTTTCAAAGCAAAAATATAAATTAATAAATAATTAATAAAAATTATCAAATCACCACCAAACAAGATAAGCAATTTAGTGGAGCAATTATGTATTTGGTGGAGAAATTAATAAGGATTGGTTGGAGTGGAGAATTTGATGGATGATTTGATGGAGGCAAAATTTGGCCTATAAATACCAAGCCATTTCATTTGTAAAATTCATACTTTCTTCTTGAAATTCCTAAGGAATAAATAAAAAGATTGTAGTGTTTATTTATTTATAGCTTTCAGTAATTAATTTCTGCTTTTGCACTTTCTTTTCTTACTTTTAGTTTTTTACTTTCCGTAATTTACTTTTACGCACAATCATTCCTTTCTTTACTTTTACAGTTTTTATTTTTCAAGCAATGAGGAGGTAATTCTCTTTGCTGGGGTGAAAGGTAAAGCTTTTATTATTGCTATTTAGATTAATCTCTCATAATTATAATATATTCACTATTAAAATTTGACTTAACAAGGATACCGCTATATGGCCGGTTGGTAATTCATTTTAATCTGGTTTTAAACCTGACTAAATAAGGATACCGCCAGATTGGTCGGTTGGTAATTAAAGTTTCTTACCGCCTATATGGCAGGTTTATTTTGGTTCCGCCTATATGGCTGGATTATGGACAATTATTGTTACCGCCTTAATGGCTGGTTGGACTTAATTTGACTTAATCAGGTTACCACCTATATGGCTGGTTGGTAAATTATCACAAGTTTATATGTTATATTTATGGGAGATATCTAAATAGTAAATAGTAAATAGTAGAAGTTAATACCTTTTACCTTAGCATTTAATTTATTGTAATTTACTTTTCAACTTTTTACTTTACGCAATTACTTTTCAGCTTTTAATTTTATGTCTTTTATTTCATTAGCCCTAGTTATGTGTAACTAAGTTAGATATCTGGGTTGTGATGAAATCCAATATTACCGGTTTATAAGGGGTTAAATTATAGTTGGGTGGGTAATATAAAGATTTATTTATTGAGTCTTAATTTTAATGCTTTTTAATTAACTGACCATTAATAAAATTGATTAGGTAAACTGAAAATGAACTTGGAAAGGATTTTGTGTTTAAGACCTTAGACTCAATAGCCCACGATCTTCCTTGAGGATAGATAACCCTTTAATAGATTTCCTTACAGGATAGGAATATACCTTGTCGGGCGGGGGTAGCCATAATTGGAACTTAATCTTAATGAATCTAGGTAATTTGGTTGACATAGACATGGGTTCAATTGGATTATACTAGGTATTGTATTGACCATCGGAAGAGGCTTTTACATAATTTAGTGTTCCAGGTTAATAAATCAATATATTACCCAACAATAAGATAACCACATCATTTTTTAAATAATATTGGAATAAATCACAACCCTGGATAGTTTTATAAATTTGAATTTTCTTCAATCTACTTTGCAAGCAATTTTATTTCTTGTTTTAAGTTTTAAAGTCACCACCTTAATCAAACAATCAATCTATTAGATACTTGTAAACATTTAACTCAATAAATTGATAACAAAAGGTTTTAAGTCCTCGTGGGATCGATACTTTTTATACTACTTGAACGATACGTGCGCTTGCGTTATACGCGTGTGTAAGCACCGATCAAGTTTTTGGCGCCGTTGCCGGGGACTTATTTATCTTTTATTATTAGTTGAGGTTAGACCTTTACTAGTATCTAATTTCTTTTTACTTATTGTTTGTTTTCTTGTGTTTCAGGTTCTCAGATCGTCATGAGACGAACCAGAAGCTTTGAACTTCGAACCGCTTGACCCAGAGATTGAAGAAAGAACATCAGACAGTTGAGAAGGGAAAGGCGAGAAGGCCAAGAAGCAATTGTTAACATGGAACCTGAACCTTTGGAGGTTGCACCACCAATTCCTATTCGAGACAGAACCATTCCGGTGGTTGACAGACTCATTTCATGTATTGTACTTCCTCTTTTACCAGCCAATGCTGCGGGTGATATCAAAACCTGCATTCAGATGATA
Organism: Zanthoxylum bungeanum; assembly: GCA_019454045.1. NCBI lineage: Eukaryota > Viridiplantae > Streptophyta > Magnoliopsida > Sapindales > Rutaceae > Zanthoxylum > Zanthoxylum bungeanum. Next base: position 159,805 of record SKCR01023433.1, on the reverse strand, counting down.
CATCAGTCAGTTCAGTTTGGGGGAATGCAACTGAAGATCCTAATACCCACATCAGCAACTTCCTGGAAGTTTACGGCACTTTCAATTACAACCGAGAAGCTGAAGAAGCTATGAGACTGCGTATTTTCCATACTCCTTGAAGGACAGAGCTAAAGCTTGGTTACATTCACTACCAGCAGGTTCGATCACAACATGGAACAGTTTAGCCACCAAATTCCTTGTAAAGTACATTCCACCAGCCAGAACTGGAAAGCTGGGGAATGACATCACATCCTTTGTGCAACAAGATTCAGAAACTCTTTATGAAGCTTGGGAAAGGTACAAAGATTTGCTCCGGAAATGTCCTCACCATGAGATTCCAAAATGGCTTCAAGTCCAAACCTTCTATAATGGACTTTCTGGAATAATGGGAACCACAATTGATGTGCTGCTGGAGGAGCTTTGATGGCAAAAGGAGAAGATCAAGCCTGGGACCTAATTGAAGAAATGGCCAACAATAATTCCTTGTGGCTAACAGAAGGAGCCTGATTCAAAGAATTGCAGGAATTTATGAAGTTGGAGCCAATTCAGCAGTCAATGCCAAGCTAGATCAGATTTGCAAATACATGGAGACTCTCAGCACACAAAGTAACCATGGAGCCACAAGTTCACCTTTTGGAGGAGTACCAGAGCCAACCCAACCTGAAGAGACGGTGAATTATGTCAACAATTTCAACAGACAGGGGAACAATCCATATTCCAACACCTATAACCCAGGGTGGAGGAATCATCCTAATTTTTCATGGAGTAATAATTCAGGGCAAAAGAATAATCCACCACCTGGATTCCAACAGCAGAACTATCCACCATCTGGATTTCAGCAACAGAACAAAGGCCAGGAGCATGAAAAAGAACCAGTAATGGCAGAAGTGCTAGCTCAGTTAAAAAAAATATGAAACTATGTTTCAAAGCCAATCAGCTTCTATCAAAGCACTAGAGAATCAAATTGGACAACTGGCCAATGCTCAGAGTTACAGACCGCCAGGAAATCTTTCTAGCGACATAGAACCAAATCCAAGGAATCGAGGGAAGGAACAATGTCAAGCCATTACCTTGAAAAGTGGTACTGAAATCAACAAAGATGTTGGAATCAACAATCGAGGAAGTTCCAAATGATGCAGTCACACAGATGGAGGAAAAAGAAGCAAAGGAAAAAGAAAAAGAAAAAGAAAAAGAACGGATCACTCCACCTCCACCTTTTCCTCAACGTCTTCATAAAAACAAACTGGACAAGCAGTTTGCTCGATTCTTGGAGGTGTTTTCAAAAAGCTGCATATCAACATTCCATTTGCAGAAGCCTTGGAAGAAATGCCCAGCTATGTCAAATTCATGAAAGACATTCTTTCACGAAAACAGAGATTGGGAGATTAGATTATGAGACAGTAGCATTATCGGAAGAATGCAGTGCTATCATTCAGAGGAAACTTCCCCCGAAGTTGAAAGATCCTGGCAGTTTCACAGTCCTGTGCACTATTGGAGAACATTATATCGGTAAGGCTTTATGTGATTTAGGTGCAAGTGTTAATTTGATGCCTTTTTTCTATTTACAGGAAATGCAAATTGGAGAAGAAGCAATGCCTACCTCAGTCTCACTGCAACTTACTGATCGAACGCTCGCATTTCCGAGAGGAGTCGTGGAAGATGTGGTGGTCAAAGTTGACAAACTTATTCTCCCAGCAGATTTCATCATCCTTGACATGGAAGAAGACAAGATGTGCCTATTATCCTTGGGAGACCATTCTTGGCGACAAGACGAACTGTGATTGATGTACAAAAAAGAGAACTAACCATGAAAGTTCAGGACCAAGAAGAAGTTACTTTCAATGTTTTCAAAGCCATGAAATTCCCAAGCGATGAAAATGAGGAGGAATGTTTCAGAATTGATGTTGTTGATAGTATCATCCAGGATACTGATACAATTCCTACGGACAAACTTGAAGCTTGCATCACCAACATGACTGACAACGAGCTTGATGCTGAAATTCTGGAATATATCAACTATCTTGACAAGCCGTTTCATTTCAAATCAACAACACCAGTTGAAAGTCTGGACCTCCCAAAGAAAGATCGAATCAAGCCTTCGATTGAAGAACACCACAATTGGAGTTGAAGCTACTTCCGAACCATCTCAGGTATGCATTTCTTGGAAACTCTTCTGAATTACCTGTTATTATTTCTTCTTCTCTAACATTGGAACATGAAGAAAAGTTATTGAGAGTATTACGAGAGCACAAGAAAGCCATTGGCTGGACTATAGCTGACATTCGAGGCATTAGTCCATCATTTTGCATGCACAAGATCCTGATGAATGATGATGTACAAACCCACAGTGGAGCATCAACGGAGACTCAATCCAATCATGAAAGAAGTTGTAAAGAAAGAAATAATCAAATGGTTGGATGATGACATCATTTACCCCATCTCAGATAAGTTGGGTGAGTCCTATGCAGTGTGTACGAAGAAATGAGGAATTACTGTGGTCACAAATGAAAAGAATGAACTAATTCCAACAAGAACGGTGACTGGATGGAGAGTATGCATGGATTACCGAAAGTTAAACAAAGCTACGAGGAATGACAATTTTTCGTTGCTATTCATTGATCAAATGCTGGATAGACTGGTAGGACATGAGAACTATTGCTTTCTGGACGGATATTCAGGGTACAATCAGATTACTATCGCCCCAGAAGATCAGGAGAAAACCACCTTTACATGTCCGTATGGCACATTTGCTTTCCGTAGGATGCCATTTGGATTATGTAATGCCCCAGCCACATTTCAGCTTTGCATGATGGCCATCTTCTCAGATATGTTGGAGCAGAGTATGGAGGTATTCATGGATGACTTTTCTATGTTTGGAGATTCTTTTGACCATTGCTTGCATAATCTGGAACAAGTGTTACAAAGGTGCGAAGACACAAACCTGGTACTCAACTGGGAGAAATGCCACTTCATGGTTCAGGAAGGCATTATTCTTGGACACCGGATCTCACAAAAGGGAATCGAGGTAGACAAAGCAAAGATCGAGACAATTGAAAAACTACCTCCACCAACAACTGTCAAAGGGATTCGGAGTTTTCTTGGACACGCAGGTTTTTACAGGAGATTTATCAAAGACTTTTCCAAGATTGCAAAACCTCTTTGCAATCTTCTGGAGAAGGATGTGCCTTTCAACTTCACCAAGAATGCCATGAAGCTTTTGAAATCTTGAAACAGAAGTTGGTCTCTGCTCCCATCATAGTAGCACCAGACTGGACCCTTCCATTTGAGGTGATGTGCGATGCTAGTGATTTTGTTGTAGGTGCAGTTTTGGGACAACGCAAAGCAAAGATTTTCCACACCATTTATTACTCCAGCAGGACTCTGAATGAAGCTCAGCTCAACTACACAACCACTGAAAATGAGTTGCTTGCAGTTGTGTTTGCTTTTGACAAATTCCGCTCTTATCTACTGGGTCCCAAAGTGGTGGTCTACACAGATCATTCAGCAATCAAATATTGATCGCGAAGAAAGATGCTAAACCCAGACTGATCCGTTGGATACTTCTTCTGCAAGAAGAATCGACGTAGATTCGAGACAGGAAAAGGACAGAAAACCAAGTGGCAGATCATTTATCGAGGCTCGAGAATGGAAAAACAGCTGGCAAAGAACTTTCAATCAAAGAAACTTTTCCAGATGAACAGCTATTTGCCATGAAACAGCAGGAAGTTCTTGGTATGCTGACTATGTCAACTACATTTGTCAGGAAAATGGCCGTTGGAATGGACAACTCAACAACGGAAGAAGTTTTTCAAAGAAGTCAAGCACTATGTTTGGGATGAGCCGTACTTGTTCAAACGATGTGCTGATCAATTATTGAGAAGATACATTCCACGGGAGGAGGTCAACAGTGTTTTACAGCACTGTCATTCATCACCATATGGCGGACATTTCAGTGGGGACAAAACTGCAGCAAAAGTTTTACAATCAGTTTTGTTCTGGCTCACTCTTTTTAAAGATGCTTACTTGTTTTCTCTTCAATGTGCCAGGTGCCAGAGAACGGGGAATATTTCGAGAAGAAATGAAGGACAGTTGCAAAATATTCTGGAAGTCGAGATATTTGATGTTTGGGGTATTGATTTCATGAGACCATTTGTACCATCATTTGGAAATCTATACATCCTGGTTGCTGTAGACTACGTCTCCAAATGGGTTGAAGCAATTGCACTGCCATCCAATGATTCAAAAGTGGTTATCAAATTCCTAAAAAGAACATTTTCACTCGGTTCGGAACACCTCGTGCAATTATCAGTGATGGTGGCACACATTTCTGCAACAGATATTTTGATGCACTCCTATCAAAATACGGAGTTACTCATAAGGTTGCCACTGCTTACCATCCACAGTCAAATGGACAGGTGAAGGTTGAGTTTCAAACAGGGAAATCAAAAGAATCTTGGAGAGAACCGTTGGATCAACAAGGAGGGACTGGTCTACAAAAATCGATGACGCATTATGGGCCTACCGGACAGCTTACAAGACACCCATTGGTATGTCACCATATCGATTGGTGTTTGGGAAAGCATGCCACCTGCCAGTTGAACTTGAACACAAGGCGTACTGGGGACTGAAGAAGTTGAATCTTGATCCACAAGCTGCAGGAGAGAAAAGACTTCACCAACTCAATGAATTGGAGGAATTTCGCCTACAGGCCTATGAGAGAATGCCAAATTGTACAAAGAAAAGACCAAGAAATGGCATGACCGAAAAATAGTGCACAGACAGTTGGAACCAAGGCACAAGTGTTGTTATACAACTCGAGGTTGAAACTTTTCCCTGGAAAGTTGAAATCAAGGTGGTCAGGTCCATTTGTGATCACTCAGGTTCTACCATATGGAGCTGTTGAGTTATGGATCCCAATACCAACAAACATTCAAAGTTAACAGTCAGCGTGTCAAGCACTACTGGGGAGAATCATTTGAACGACAAAAAGAAAGTGTCACACTTTCAGATCCAGCATAACTTTCGGGCAGTCACGTCTAGCTGACGACTTAAAACTTAGCGCTCGCAGGGAGGCAACCCATGCAATCTTTGTATATATTGTGATTGGTGTGTGATTTAATTTTGTGTGTGTTTAGTTTTTGCAGATTTAGTCATTACAAGATGGAAGAAGTTCTCGCAAATCTTCACAAGCAATTTCCCTCTCTCCCTCAAAATTCTCTGATGAAAGTTTACAAAGCTCGCTTGGAAAGGATGAGACTACTAATGATCCATGGTATTCCTAATGACATTCGTTGGGTAATCGAAGCACGAGTTCGATTAGCAGGTGAGTATTCTGATTCTTGTACTTCTTACTTGCCTGGTTTTGGAAGAAGCACCTATGCAAAGAAACGTAGAGCTAAGCAAATGGGTGTTTGTTTCAAATGTGCACGATGGAATTGCAATACTCGTTGTCGTTCTTTAGGAATGGTGTCTGATAATCGCGAAGACAAATTTAAATTCATTAGGGATGGCTTGAGTAATGAGTCTATGGATGATATTTATTCGACTCTTGAGACGCATCCTAGTGGATATGTTCATATTGCTATTCGTAAATTACGTACACAATTTCTAAGAGAAAGACAACAGTTAAGTCTCGGGAATCTGACTCAAAAAGACCCCGTTTGCCAATTTATAAGAAAATTGGATGGGAAGCTTGTTCTTGACGCATAGATGCCAATCAAGCCGTTACTTTTCGTGTACATATTATATCTCTTTATCTTTTCCTAATAATTGTGATTTGTTTTGTTGTTTTCTTTTTTTCTCCGACAGGATCCAGATCTTTTGACTATCACGATTTATTTACTGTTTAACTAATAATTGTCATTGGCAGGTACTAGTGCTATTATTTTACTCACCCTTTTCAGGTATTATAAATTCAACTCATCATTGCACTTTTGAAAGACATCCAGAGTAAACATGGAAGCCACTTCAAGAAGACGGGTTGAAAAACATGTGTGTTTGCGGAACTAGTGTTGGTGTTAAATCACAATACATAGAAGCAGCACAAGAATTGGGTCGAGTCTTAGCTGCAAGGAATATGCACTTAGTATATGGTGGAGGAAATCTTGGACTTATGGGGATCGTTTCAAAGGCTGTACAGGCAGGAGGCAGTCAAGTCTTGGGAATCATTCCAAAACCCTTGGCGGAGGAGAATCTTATTGGACGACTGGTAGAAATGATTAACCGTGCTGATGCTTTTATTGCTTTGCCAGATGGCTTGGGCACATAGGAGGAAATTTTTATAGTGCTATCTTGGGCGAACTTAAACATACACCAGAAACCGATTGGGCTGTTTAATGTGAAGGATTTTATGATTTTCTTTGTGTATTTCTTGATGATGCCCGGAGAAACGGGTTCGTAAAAAACCTATGAAGGAACTCCTCTTTACTGCCAGAACTGCCCCGGATCTAATTGACAAATATTAGCCTTTGAACCACAAATTGACCCTACTCCTGTCAAAGATAAACTGGTCCGAGAATGATCGTGTGGTAAGAAGCATCGGATTAATCTGGATCTTAACCTTTAATTTTCCTGTATAGTTTCAGCTAATCAGATACTATCTTCTAAACTCTTCTTCTACTGTTTAAGACATTGGGGATAATGTCTCATTTAGGTTTGGGGGAGGAAATTAGTTGATTAGTATCTTGTTTTTAGTTTGTGTGATGTTTTTATTTTTAGTTCAAAATTTTTCGAAATATACAAAAAAATTGAAAATTTTTCAAAAATTACAAAAATATTTTGCGTTTTTTTTGTGCTTTTATTTTGACTAAAAAGGTGAAATTGGTAAGAGATAGCCGAGTAAGGAGTTTCCACTCTTGAGACGTATTTCAAACCTATTTTCGAAATAAGTTAATTTTTGTTTATTTCCTTTTAAATTATTTAATTTGTAATTTCTCCTTAAAACTGACTAAAATGGATCTTCATATGCTCAGTTGGCAGGTATTATCAATATGCATAGTAACATACGGACATGAGATGTAATTGAAAAGTTTGTAATATTCAGTGCTCTAGTTTAATTGGAGGAAGCGTCTATAAATGACAATGGAGTAAAAAAAAAAGAAAAAAAAAGAAAAAAAATATGAAAAAAAAACATCTGAGATCCGAGTTATTAAGTCCGTAGGGGTGTTTTAACACCTAGTGCCCTAAAACCAACTGGTTTGGGAGTCTCTGGCCCAAAGCTCGCTACATGGATCGAAGATGCTGCAATAAATATATATATATATATATATATATATATATATACACACACACCTGAAGTCTGAGTAATTAAGTCCGTAGGGGTGTCTTAACACCTGGTGCCCTATGGCCAACTGGTTTGGGAGTCACCGACCCAACACTCGCTACATAGACTGAAGATATTGTATATAAATAAAAAAAATAGAGAAAAATCAAAGGAAAAAAAAATTAGAAATATCCGAAAAATTATTCCATTGCTGCAAAAAGATGTGAATTCTGATAAAACTTTAGGACAAAAATATTCCTCTCTTATCAACTACACTTGTGACTGTTGTGAAAAAAAAAAGAGTTGATTAATATTTTGTTAGCTGTGTATATGGAGAATGGTAAAAATAATCAGAGAATTTACTTATTTGGTAATTTAGAAAGAAACAAAACAACTAGTAACTTGGAGTAGAAATTTCACATGATTAGTCACTGACTTCTTTATTCTCTTTTCTCTTGTCTTTTTTCTTTTGTGTGCATTAGTTTCCCTACTTTTTTACTTTTGTAAAATGTTTGTGGGTATCATTGCTGTAAACCCTCACAAGACTACAACTCGTCCACTAGGGACACCTAGGGGTTTAAAGGCTTGTTGCATACGCTAAATGCAACCGTGATCCCTACGAAAGTGGCTTAGTTTAATTTTATTTTATTTTTTTGTTTTGCTCGAGGACTAGCAAAAGGTTAGGTTTGGGGGTGTGATGAGCGGAAAATATATCATATTTACCGCCCCTTTAACTTAATATTTTGTTTAGTTTCTCGGGTTTGATGAACGTTTTGATGTGTTTTAGTTTATTTTGCAGATAAAATAATATCGGGACTCAATGAATCATTTAGAACGAAATGTGGGTCAATTAAGGGAAATTATTGGACTTGATATATTAATTTTGGAGATTGGAAACTTGAAAGGGCGTTTTTGACGAAGTGTAGTTTTGGAAATTCCAGTTTTGCGCATCTATCGTATTTTGGGCATAACTTTTTTCTCCGATATCGGATTGAGCTGATTCAAGTTCCATATTAAAGAAGACTCAAATATCTACAACTTTGGAAGACAAAATAATTTCGAATTCTGAAGATTTCATGACCGAAATTGATGAACTATCCAGAAGTGTGTGGTGTGTAATTATTAAAGTCATTATCAATCATTTTCAAAGAAAAATATAAATTAATAAAAATTATCAAATCACACCACCAACAAGATAAGCAATTAGTGGAGCAATTATGGATTTGGTGGAGTAATTAGTGGAGAAATTAATAATGGATTTGGTGGAGAATTTGATGGATGATTTGATGGAGGCAAAATTTGGCCTATAAATACCAAGCCATTTCATTTGTAAAATTCATACTTTCTTCTTTGAAATTCCTAAGGAATAAATAAAAGATTGTATCTTGTTTATTTATTTATAGCTTTCAGTAATTAATTTTTGCTTTCGCACTTTCTTTTCTTTACTTTTTAGTTTTGTACTTTCCGTAATTTACTTTTACGCACAATCATTTCCTTTCTTTACTTTTGCAGTTTTTATTTTTCAAGCAATGAGGAGGTAATTCTCCTTTGCTGGGGTGAAAGGTAAAGCTTTTATTATTGCTATTTAGATTAATCTCCCATAATTATAATATATTCACTATTTAAAATTTGACTTAACAAGGATACCGCTATATTGGCCGGTTGGTAATTCATTTTAATCTGGTTAAACCTGACTAAATAAGGATACCGCCAGATTGGTCGGTTGGTAATTAAAGTTTCTTACTGCCTATATGGCAGGTTTATTTTGGTTCTGCCTATATGGCTGGATTATGGAAAATTATTGTTACCGCCTTAATGGCTGGTTGGACTTAATTTGACTTAATCAGGTTACCGCCTATATGGCTGGTTGGTAAATTATCACAAGTTTATATGTTATATTTATGGGAGATATCTAAATAGTAAATAGTAGAAGTTATTCCTTTTACCTTAGCATTTAATTTATTGTAATTTACTTTTCAGCTTTTACTTTACCGCAATTACTTTTCAGCATTTTAATTTTCTGTCTTTTATTTCATTAGCCCGAGTTATGTGTCTTAACTAAGTTAGATGTCTGGGGTTGTGATGAAATCCAATATTACCGGTTTATAAGGGTTAAATTATAGTTTGGGTAATATAAAGATTTATCTATTGAGTCTTAATTGTAATGCTTTTTAATTAACTGGCCATTAATAAAATTGATTAGGTAAACTGAAAATGAACTTGGAAAAGGGATTTTGTGTTTAAGACCTTAGACTCAATAGCCCACGATCTTCCTTGAGGATAGATAACCCTTTAATAGATTTCCTTGCAGGATAGGAATATACCTGTCGGGCGGGGGTAGCCATAATTGGAACTTAATCTTAATGAATCTAGGTATTTGGTTGACATAGACATATGGTTCAATTGGATTATACTAGGTATTTGTAATTGACCATCGAATAGGCTTTTACATAATTAGTGTTCCAGGTTAATAAATCAATATATTACCCAACAATAAGATAACCACATCCTCTTTTAAATAATATTGGAATAAATCACAACCCTGGATAGTCTTATAAATTTGAATTTTCTTCAATCTACTTTCAAGCAATTTTATTTACTTGTTTTAAGTTTTAAAGTCACCTCCCAATCAAACAATCAATCTATTAGATACTTGTAAACATTTAACTCCATAAATTGATAACAAAAGGTTTTAAGTCCTCGTGGGATCGATACTTTTTATACTACTTGAACGATACATGCGCTTGCGTTATACGCTTGTGTAAGCACCGATCAAGTCTCATGTGATCAAATCAGTTTAAACTACTTGTTTGTTAAGTTATATGTTTGAGATTTATTTATATTCAAAATATAAATACTGTTATTCACATCTAATGTGTTTATCTCAATATCATCTTTATAAAATAAAACACTTAAGTATTCTAGAATATAAAGGTACACTCGCAACGAGTTGTACTCGATATAGAGATAATGTTTCTAGTCAAACTAGTTACATTATAACAATTTCCTAATTTAAGTACAACCCGAATGGTAGTTCCTAAACTTAGGTTTCTACGGTTGAAACAGTGACTTTCGTTCCGTTTCCAATTCGCAGAGTAATCTCATCTGAAGTCAGTATCCTGCTAATCAGCAGATTTTGCACATCAGCACATATTTATGTACCACTTTTAGTATTTAAAATCCAATTTTAATACTAACAGCGAACATATTTATGACTAACATACTTAAAGTCAGAGCCTTGCCCCGTCTTTTATTCCATCATGTCTGCCTTGTCCATATAGCAGTTACGCTTCCAATAACTTCGTTTGCCACAGTTTAGGCAGCATCTTGGGATGTGTCCTTTGTCTTCCTATAAGACTAAGATGATTTTGGCTTTGCCCTTTTTCTACACCTCATAAGCCTTCGGCCAAGCCTTGGCTTTCTGGGATGTCGAAGTAAGATGCGCCTTGTGCTTTTTGCCTTATTGTAAATTTTGGCTTTGGCTCCTTGAGCATAGCCATTATCTCTCCAAGAGTTAACAATTGCAATTAACACTTCTAAGATCTAAGTATAGATCTATAAAGATCCTTCAATTTCATTAACATACTAGAAGGATCTAATCCTTAGTTCTGATTATGAAATTAAGGAGTCTTTGCGGCAAGGTTAACGGATTAAGCACTAAAGTTATCATCACATGAATATTCCAAATATCATGTTCTACTATTTTCTTAACTCCGGGCTTAGGCCTAAGACGTCACTATTATCAAATAAAGTGACTTCTCGGTTCTTAGGATTATCCTAAGGTACTATTCCCAATTTTAAAAAATAAAGTCGTTTAAATACATTTTCCCTAGGATTATGTTTTAAACACTAATCTTTCAATTTAATCTTGATTCTAATAGTCCAACTATTTAATCAACGATTTCAGGTACATTTAATATAATGATTACTATAGTCCAACTACATAATCAACTATACTTTTAATTTGTAAAATTCAATTATATTGATTACTATAATCCAATTATAAAATCAACTATAAATTAAAATAGTTTGAATACAGTCCAACTGTTTTAAAACAACGATTAAATATTAGTCCAACTAATATATTAATTTATTTGACGAAATATTTGAAATGAGCGAGTATGGCAAGTATCTAAACGAGATTGTAAATTTAATACTTGCCTCCCACTATTTTTCGGCGAGCCTCTAACCCTCTGTTGAGTACTCGGGAAACCTTGTTTCCTAGTGGGCTATGATCCCGTTAAATAACAGACAATCTTGTCTTTGGCCAACAAATTGTATGATACTTAACTAGGTAGATCTCTAAGATCAATTGGATCTCATAAAATTCCTAGATCCAGTAGGTAGACATCCAAGTCCGAAATATATATCTTATATATGCCAATATATCCAATATATTCCCTAACTTTTTTCCTTTGAATCAATTAAGCCTTGGCTTTGGCACAACAAACTTAATTATCTAAGTTCAGTGGAACCCAATGACCATGGAAAGCTTCGTAATCAATGTCGATGGACAAGAAGTGATCTTGACTTTGGCCAACAAATCACAAATTGGACAAGACACCAATAAGGAACAAAGCCTTCATGATTCAAACACATCCACGACGGACAAAGGTCTTGACTTTGGCCAACAAACCAATGCCAGTCTTGGATCTTGAGTAAGAATCACTCAATGGAAGGAAAAACCTTAATATTTTGTGACAGTTTTTCTCGTGCAAATTGGCAACCAATTTATTATCTTTGTTAGGGTCTCATCATCATACACCCTTAAACATGCATTCTAAACACATAATAAGGCGCATAAGTAAATAATAATGATATACGGATGGATACTTAAACAAATTGATCCTAGATCAAATCTCTCCATTTCCTCTCTCAAGCTAACACAAGTATTACTTCTACCCGATTACATAACACTTCTAAAGAAACCTCTTTTACATTGAGGGGAATAGGTGAGAAGAGAAATACAAAGAGTAAGGAGGTAATAGGCTGGACATGCAGGTCCAATTAATAAATTCTAAATTTATTACAAAAATTTCCAAAATTGCCTCACCCATGTAATATCCATCTGATATACATTATTCATGCATCGCAATCATGTATTCACACAAGCATGTTATCAATCAATCTAATCCAATTAATTAATCTGAATATTAATGACCATCCAATGTTCAAACAACGTCAAACTTGTTTTACGAATAAGTACTCAAAGTACGAATTCTTGAATTAAATTAAATTAAACTACAACATTAAATCCAATTTAACTTGTATTTAATACTAATTCACTATTTAATTCCAAATTAAATATTACACTTTATTAACGAACCTTTACGACTTAGATTCTAAATCTAATCGTTACGGATCTCAAAGCCTGATAAACATCCAATGTCATTTAATTAAAGTCCAATGGGCTTTCAATTAATTTATTAAGGCATGTGCTTCGGCAACCAAAGCCCAATCAAGGAATAACCCCATAAGCCTAGAAATTAATTTCGGCCCATTAGGCCCAATTAAACTTTAAAGGCCCATTAGTCATAATTGGACTTTATGGTTATGGTTTTGGGCCCAATTGGATCTAACCAATTTGCCTAAACCAAACTTGGCCCAACCAAGCCCATTTAGCCCAATTACAACTTTACAAGCCCAAATCCAATTTAAGCCCAATTAATTAAATTACCAAATTTCAAATTTCATAATCTAATTAACCTAAGTGTAAAGCCATAATTAACTAATCAATTTAACATTTCCGAAACATCAATTAACCTAATTAATTATGTCCATTAACATTAAAACATGTCCAACATATTTTAACAAAAATCAAACCGATTTACATGCTTTCTTTGTCTCGGCCAATTGGGGTTATTTATGTCCGATTCGATTTCAATCCAATTAAATCCACAATCGACATTAAATCAACATTTCCAATCGTTTCCAACTCATCCAATGAATCAAAATCAAAAAATCCAAGACATTAGGGCATCAATGACTTTTGGCCAAGCTAAGTCAATTGGTAAAACTTGATCCAACTCATTATTCATCAAATTGATCATGTATAATACCATGTTATCATCATTCAAGCATATATCAACAATCAATTTCATCAAAACATGCCCAAATCAATTTTACCTAAATTTTACCCTAATCAAGTTTCATGCTCAACCTGGCTCTGATACCATTGTTGGGTTTCTATTAAGTCCCAATGATCATTTTCAAGTCCTGAAACACATGTGAATACACAAAGGAGAATATGGCGGAATCATACTTACAATGAACGGATTGGATGCTGCGAAGAACAAAACGTTTTCCTTCCTTGTTGGGGTGTTCTCGGCCAAGCCATCATGTTGTCCTCCATTGATGAATCTTCAAGCTCCAAGCTTTATCAATGGATTCCAAGCTCAAAGGTGGGTTTCCCTATCACCTTGTATAACCCTTTTTGGTGTGCTAGCACAATGTCTTCTTCATTGTATCTCACGGCCAAGCCAAGATCAAGAAGAAAAATTGGTTTCAAAAACCAAAAGATGGAGAGAAGAGAAAAGGCCTCCTTGGCCGAATGTAAAAATGGAGGGATAGAGAGATGAGTTTTTCAATTTTGTGTATATCATTCACCTAAATGAATTTCCAAAAATCAAATAAATAATATACCAAATTTTCACTTTCAAAAAGTCAAAAAGCAAAAGGCATTAAAGCCTTCCATCTACTCACATCACTATTCACATTACATCTATCACTATTCATGACAAGTTGTCAAGTTACTCAAAGTGACTAGACATCATATCAATTGATTGATTAGTGATTTGACGCTAGATGTGACTAGCAATTTGACGTTGATGTGACTTGTGGGCCGTACTTGATTCGAAATACGAGTGTAATTAACGAATTTTTCGTTACGTCGAAATTAAATCTAATTTAATTAAATAATCATACTTAGCATAATTACTATTCACGTCGCTAACGAATTAATTCTAAATTAATTCGTTCGCCCGAATTAAAATCTAATTTCAATTCCGCATCGAAATCCAATTTCGTTTAATATGTCGAATATATTAATTTATCGATTAATTTCAAATTAATCGTTAACTCTCTTTAATTAATATTTTATCCCAGATAAAATATCTCCATAATTAATCCCAGATTAATTTTCTCTCTCATCTAATTAATCCCAGATTAATAAAGTACGAGTCATATGTCATCGGTGAATCTTCGGGAAGTGACCCATGAGATCCCCGGATATATTGGCAGTAAATACGGTTATCGGACTTTCCGAATACGTACGTACCAAGTACTACATTTGTACCAATTTACAAGACAAGGTTGGGTTCTAGCAAAGCTCCATGCCTACCCAATTCTCCAGAAACATGCTTACAGGAATAAGCAATCTATATCAGACGTAGTATACGTAGTATCGTGTATATCGATCCAGTATCGGATGATCACGTGCAAGGCCTGGGGTTGGAATTGTCTATGCCCCGTACGAATCACATATCGGATGTCTGGTAACTAGTCTTTATAATCGGATATACATGACCTAGTCATAATATCCCGATAGTTGCAGCATATAAGAGAACAAGTTACGTTTTTTACTTGATCATCATCTCCACTATAACTGAAGTGATACTTCCATCTTGACATTACACCCAATACACTACGATTCTCAATATACCCAGAAAAGGCGTACACAGAACCGGTTAAAGCCTTGGATGACCAAAACCAAAGTATATTGATTGTCGCAAGTATTAGCGGTGCAAGTCTTAGGTTAAGACCAAATACACCTACCCTGAATTCGGACTTCCATAGACACATAGTTATACTACCAACAGAACTCCGAAGGGGTCTATCCAGAGCGAAGCTGTTTTTCGTACCATCGGTAAAACACAACCTCCTATTATACTTGCATAAGTATCCAATACCCAGATATATGAGAACTATGTCGTTATGCTCCCACAACATGCACAAGTGTAATACTAGTCTATTCCGTATTATCGATGTCCAATCTCGATAATACTACGACTAGAGATATTTAATGATTAAACCTTTGTGGATTGATACTGTCTCATGTCATCTCAATCGGGAACTAATCTAAGGACCTTTCATCATTTATACATCTAGGTGATCTAATCACAAATGGTAAAAGAGCAATTTCCTTTGTATCATAGTTAATTTGTACAACAACACCATGATCTTTACAAATAGTGACGCTATCAGTCAAAATTGTCCAACAACAGTTTCCTAATTTAAGTACACACCCTAAGGGCAGTTTCTAAACTTAGGTTTCTACGGTCAAAACAGCGACTGTCGTCCCATTTTCGATTCGCAGATAAATCTCAACTGAAGTCAGTATCTTGCTAATAAGCAGATTCTGCCCATCAATACATATTTATGTACCACACTTAGTATCTATAATCCAATTTTAATCCTAGTAGTGAACATGTTTATGACAAACATGGTTGAAGCCGGAGCTTTGCCCCTCTTCACTTCCTTCATGTCTGCCTTGTCCATACTACAATCACGCTTCTAGTGACCCCGTTTGCCACAGTTTTAAGCAGACATCTTGGGATATGTCCTTTGTCTTCCTAGAAGACTGTGATGATTTTGCCTTTGCCCTTATTCTTCACATTCGGAAAAGCCTTTGGCCAAGCCTTGATCTTCTGGTATGTGAAAGTAAGATGCGCCTTGCGCTTCTTGCCCTTTTGCAAACTTTTGGCTTTGTCTCCTTCAGCATAGCCATTAACTCTCCAAGAGTTGTCATTTGTAATTAATGTTTCTAAGATCTAAGTATAGACCTATGAAGATCCTTTGATTTCAACATCATGGTTTAAAGATCTAATCCTTAGTTATGACGACGAAATTAAGGAGTCATTATGGCAAGGATAACGGATTAAGGACTAAAGTTATCATCACATGAATCTTCCAAAGATCATGCTCTACTATTGCTTAACTCCGGGCTTAGACCTGAGATGTCATTTTATCAAATAAAACAACTTCTCGGTTCTCAAGATTATCCTAAGGTACCATTCCCAATCTGAAAATTAAAGCCTATTAAATACGTTTTCATCCAAGATTATGTTTTAAACGCTTAATCTTTCAATTTATCTTGATTCTAATAGTCCAACTATTTAATCAACGATTTCAGGTACATTTGTATATAATGATTACTATAGTCCAACTATATAATCAACTATACATTTAATTACTTAAATTCAATTATATTGATTACTATAATCTAATTATAAAATCAACTATAATTGATATAGTTTGAATACAGTCCAACTGTTTAATTAAAATAACATCGAATATTAGTCCAACTAATATATTTATTATTAAAAAAATAACGAAAAATGAAATGAGCGTGTATGGCAAGTATCTAAATGAAATTACAAATTTAATACTTGCCTCCCACTATTTTTCGGCGAGCCTCTAACCCTCTGTTGACTACTACGAAAACCTAGTTTCTTAGTGGGCTAGGATCCCGTTAAATAACACACAATCTTGACTTTGGCCAACAAATTGTATGATACTTAACTAGGTAGATCTCTAAGATCAATTTGATCCCATCCAATTCCTAAATCCAGTAGGTGGACATCCAACTCCGAAACATATATCTTATATAAGCCAGTATATCCAATATATTCCCTAACTTTTTTCCACTGAATCAACTAAGCCTTGGCTTTGGCACAACAAGCTTAATGATCTCAGTTAAGCGGAATCCATTGACCTTGGAAAGATTCGTAATCAATGTTGATGGACAAGAAATGATCTTCACTTTGGCCAACAAATCACAACTTGGACAAGACACCGATATGGAACAAAGCCTTCATGATTCAAACACATCCGTAATTGACAAAGGTCTTGACTTTGGCCAACAAACCAATGCCAACTTTGGATCTTGAGTAAGAATCACTCAATGGAAGGAAAAATACTTAATATGTTGTGAGGGTTTTTCGCGTAATTGGCAACCAATTAATTATCTTTGTAAAAGTCTCATCATCATACACCCATAAATAGGGGTGGGCGCGGTTCGGTTTGGTTCGGTTTTTGCTAAAAACCAAACCAAACCATATTTTATGGTTTGGATTTTTTACCTCTCAAACCAAACCATATCTTTGTTAAAGGCCTTAAACATGCATTCTAAAAGCATAATAAGGCGTGTAAATAAAATAATAACGATATGTGTATGGATACTTAAAACACGTTGTTCCTAGAAAAAAATCTCTCCATTTCCTCTCTCCCGCTAGCACAACTATTACTTCTACCCGATTACATAACACTTCTAAAGAAATCTCATTTACATTGAGGGGAATATATGAGAAGAGAAATACAAAGAGTTGAGAGGTAATAGGCTGGACACGCAGGTCCAATTTAAATAAATTATAAATTTATTACAATAATTTCTAAAATTGCCCTAACCCATCTAATATCCATCCGATTTATATATTCATGCATCACATCGTTGTATTCACACAAAATATGTTATCAATCAATCTAATCCAATTAATTAATCTGAAATTAATGACCATCCAATGTTCAAACAACGATTTGATTTGCGCGAGTCCGACTCGTTTTAAGAATAAGTACTTAAAGTACGAATTCTTGAATTATATTAAACTACGACATTAAATCCAATTTAATTTATATTTAATACTAATTCGTTATTTAATTCTAAATTAAATAATTACACCTTTTTAATGAGCCTTTGTAACTTACATTCTAAATCTAATCATTACATGTCTCCAAGCCCGATTAACATCTAATGTCGTTTAATTAAAGTCCAATGGGCTTTCAATTAATTTCTTAAGGCATGGGCTTCGGCAGCCAAAGCCCAAGTCAGGAATCACCCTTTATGCCTAGAAATCAATTTTGGCTCATTAGGCCCAATTAAACTTTAAAGGTCCAGTAGTTATTTTGGACTTTATGGATATGGTTTTGGGCCTAATTGGATCCAACCAATTAGCCTAAACCAAATTGGCCCAACCAAGCCCATTAAGCCCAAATACAACTTTACAAGCCCAATTCCAAATTTGGTCCAATTAATTAAATTACAAAATTCCAAATTTCACAATTAAATTAATCAAAGTTAAAGTCATAATTAATTAACCAAATTAACATTTCCAAAACACCAATTTACTCAATTAATTATTCTTATCATGTTTAATTCATGTCCAACAAAATGAATCAAATTCATTTCATTTCATGCTTCTACACTCACGGTAATTTAGGGTTTTATTTGTCCGATTCCGATTCCAATCCAATTGAAACTTAAATCAACATTACCTAGGTCATTCAAACTCATCCAATGATTCAAACAACAAAAATCACCATGACATTTAGGGCATACTCCATTCGGCCAAGCCTAAGATTTGGGCAAAAATTGATCCAATCAACTTTTCATGAAATTGATCATATACAACTTCAATTAAACATCATTCAAGCATACTCAATCAAACAATTTCATCGAATCATGCTCAAATAGATCTTACCCAAATTTTACCCTAAATCATTTTCATGCTTAAATCAAGGCTCTGATACCATTGTTGGAGTTTCTAGGTGTGCGAAGATCAATATTAAGCAAGAAATAAGTGTGAATACATCAAAGTTAAGTTGCGGAAACACTTATAATGATCAGATGTGAGAAGCTTTGGAAACAAAAAATTTTCTTCTTGAATTCGGCCAAGCTTCAAGTTGTCATCCATAGTGATGAAGCTCTCGGCCAAGGTGGTCTTTGTGCTCCATGGATGATCTTCAAGCTCCAAGCTTTGGTTTGGATTCCATGCTCATGAGAAAGGTTTCCCTATCACCTTTGTATGCCCTATTTTGTGTGCTAACACTTGGGAAAATTTGCCACAAATCCTTCCTTTTTTCTTCATAGTTTCGGCCAAGCCAAAACAATTTTGAGAGAAAAATGGCCTAAGGCCGAGAGTTAGAGAGGAAGAGGAAGTGGGTTGTTTTGGTTGGTTTTGTTATCTAATAACCAAAAAAACAAAAAGTCAAATACCATTAATTAATTAAATGGTAAATGTCTTTCAACCATCAACATCTATAACTATTCACATCACTCAAGAATAGTGACTAGTTGTCATCACTCAAAGTGAGAAGACATCCATCACTTGAAGGACTAGTGATTTGAGGCTTGATGTGACTTGTGGGCCCCACTCGAATTGAAATACGAGCGGCCCCCCAAACACTCCAGGGTTCGGGTTCGTTAATTCCGAATTAACGAATTTTCCGTTGCGACGTAATTAAATCAAATTTAATTACATAATTATACCTAGCAAAATTATTATCACTTTGCTATCGAATTAATTCTAAATTAACTCGTTTGTCCGAATTAAAATTCGATTTAATTCCTCGTCGAAATCCAATTTCGTTTAATATATCGAATATATTATTTTATCGACTAATTCCAAATTAATCGTTCTCTCTCTTTAAATAATATTTTATCCTAGATAAAATATCTCCGTAATTAATCCCAGATTAATTTTCTCTCTCATCTAATTAATCCCAGATTAATAATGTACGAGTCATACGTCATCGGTGAATCTTCGGGATGTGACCTATGAGATCCCCGGATATGTTAGCAGTAAATCCGATTATCGGACTATCCGAATACGTATGTACCTAGTACTACGTTTTTTACCGATTTACAAGAAAAGGTTGGCTTCTAGCAAAGCGTCATGCCTACCCAATTCTCCAAATATATTCTTAAAGGAATATTATAATCTGTATCAGGCATAGTATACGTAGTATTGTGTATGTCGATCTAGTATCTGATGTCACGTGCTAGGCCTGGGGCTGGGAATGTGTCTGCCCCGTACGAAACACATGTCGGATATCTGGTAACTAGTCTCTATAATCGGATAAACATGACATTGTCATAATATCCCGATAGCTGCAGCATATAAGAGCACCAGTTCCATATCCTATGTGTGTTGGAGTTTTTCTAGGTCCCAAGATCAAAACTCAAGCATGAATCATAAGTGAATACAATGACGGAAGTGCGGAATACTTACATCGAGCGGTTGAGCGACGATTTGGGCAACAAAAAAACCAATTCTGCACACTTTTGCAAGGCAGTGGGCTGCTATGAACAGTGTTTGGTGCCCCTTGTCTTCAAGATTTGAAGCTCCAAGCTTCATCATTTGGCTTCCCGGCTCATGGGTATACTTCCCTATCACCTTGGCATGATCCCGGAGTGTGCTAGCACTCTTGTTTTGCCACAAAACACACTTGCTTCCCTCCATTTTATTTGTTAAAATTCGGCAGTCCACTGCCTAGTATAAACAAGAAATGGCGTGAAGATGAGAGGAAGAATAAGAGGAGAGAGAGGAGGGAACGTAAGTCTACTTTGTGTATACGGTTTTGTGTTTGTTTTATGCATCAATGCACTTGAATTTCATTTGAAATTCATTTCAAACACATTGGGGGTTTAATTCCCAACCACCACACATCACCTTTATCAAGTCACATCACTCACATCACTTTATTAATCCAATCAATTGTCACATCAATCAATCAATCCAATCAATTGTCACATCACTCAAAGTGACATGATTTGACGCTTGATGTGACGCTAGATGCGACTAGCGACTTGATGCTTGATTTGACGTGCCGCACTCGAATTCCAAATACGAATACGCTCGCAAATAATCTCGGGCTCGGGTTCGCTAATTCTAATTAACGAATTTTTGTTGCATCGTAATTAAATGATTACGCCAAGCAAAATCACTATTCACGTCGCTAACGAATTAATTCTAAATTAATTCGTTCGCCCGAATTAAAATCTAATTTTAATTCCGCGTCGAAATCCAATTTCGATTAATATATCAAATATATTAATTCCTCGATTAATTCCAAATTAATGTTTCTCTCTCTTTAATCGATATTTTATCCTAGATAAAATATCTCCGTAATTAATCCCAGATTAATTTTCTCTCTCATCTAATTAATCCCAGATTAATAAAGTGCGAGTCATACGTCATCGGTGAATCTTTGGGAAGCGACCATGAGATCCGGAGATGGGAGGTCAACAGCGTCGTCAACTATCAGTCGTACAGTATCAGTAACCAAGTACTACTACGTTTTACCGATTTACAAGACACAAGTTGGCTTCTAGCAAAGCACCATGCCTACCCAATTCTCCGGAAATATCCTTACAGGAATAAGGATCTATATGCAAGCGTAGTATACCGTAGGTATTGCGTATTTATGTCCAGTATCGGATGATCATATGCAAGGCCTAGGGCTGGTAGAGTGTCTGCCCCGTACGAAGCATATATCGGATAACAAGTAACTAGTCTCTTTAAAATCGGACAATCATGACCAAGTCATATTATCCCGACGGTTGCAACCTTATATAGAGAACGAGTTCTGTATCCCTGACGTGATCATCAACTCCATATGACTGGAGTGACACTTCCGTCTTGACATCACACCCAACACCTACACGACTACCTCATTCTCATTATAACAGGGTACATACAAAACCGGTTAAAGCCCTGGACGACCGCAACCAAAGTATATTGATTGTCGCAAGTATTAGCGGTGCAAGTCTCAGGTTAAGACCAAATACACCTACCCTGATTTCGGACTTCCATAGACACGTAGTCATACTACCAATGGAATTCTGAGGGGGTCTAATCCAGAGCGAAGCTGTTTCCCGTACCATCGGTGAAACACAACCTCCTATTACACTTGCATGAGTATCATATACCCAAATATATGAGAACTATGCCGTTGTGCCCTCACAAACGCGCACAAGTGTAATACTAGTCTTCTACGCATTCATCGATGTCCAATCTCGATAATGCTCTGACTAGGGATGTTTAATGATTTATCCTTCATGGACCGATACTTTCTCATATCATTCTCCATCCAGGAACAAATCATAGGGACCTCTTATCATTTATATATCTTGGTGATCTAATCACAAATGATTCGAGTGCAATCTCATATGTCACATAGTTAATTTGAACAACAACACCGTGATCTGTACAAATAGTGACGCTATGGGTCATAACTGTCCAACAATCTCCCACTTGGCCTATAGCCAGTCACTCGAGTGTCTAACACCCGAACTATGTACGGTTGGCTCAAACTGCTGAGAAAAGCTTTCGTCAGCGGATTTGCATGAATATCATTTTGATGCGATTTATTCGATATCACATCGCCACGATGTATGATCCGAATGAATCAGATGAATATGTAAGTATGTATCTCGATCGTTGATGAGACCATTAATTCTTTAGCCTGTGTTGATGCCTAGCTCAGCCGCTAACAGAAATATATCTAATCTAATTAGATATTTATCGACCCAAATGACTTCTATTGCTGCTTTAGCTGCTGCAATTAACCCGCATATGTTGTTAATTCGGTAACAGTATCTTGCTTGGAAGATTTCCAGCTTACTGCACCGTTATACAAACTGTATAGTACCGTTTGTGACTTTTAGTCGTCTTTATCGGTTATAGGAAACTTGCTACAGTGATCCCAGTCACTTCAAGTTCTCTTTCTCCATAGACTAAGACAGCATCCTTAGTTCTCTAAGATACTAACGGATGTTTCTAACATCACAATCCAGTGACTATCACTCAGATAATCCTGTTTGTGAATCCATATGCTCAAAGCGTATGATACACCAGGTCTTGTACATTTTTCAATGTACGGTTCCACGGAGAGTATTTCGAAAGATAAGCTTTCACCGATATTTATTTTATGGGAATATCATTTCCAAGAAATGAAATATTATCATTATTTTAAAGGATAACCACTGTCAGTGCGCTCATACTAACTCTCTTATTTACACAAGAATCATTTTCGTTTTGAATTAAATCATACACCATTATGATTACATCAAAATGATAATTCCAAGAATCTAATGCTTGCTTCAATCCAATCATGGATCGAATAACAAGCATTATCCAAATGGATTTACCGTGGCAATAAGTAAAAGGTTGAATCGTAATCAACACAATGTCGATAACGATACCTTTCGTTAAAAGCCTAGCTTTATACGTGGTATGTTGCCATCCATGTACGTCTTCCTTGAAGACTTGTAAAGTACCAATAGGCACAATGCCTTGTGGTACATCAACTAGTATCCAAACTTGTTGATATACATGGAATCCATTTCGGATTACATGACACCTTGCCATAATAAGGGAGTTGATACCTTGTATCACTTCCTTAGTTTCTGTGTATTCGAAGATTAATGGTATAGCTTCATCCTTGATGAACTATATATGTTCCATTATGATTTAGTGCCTTAAATAGTATTACTCTGATTTTCATCGAGTTATACTATCCTCCCACTTACCACTGCATATCGGTATTCCTCTTAGGAAAATCGCCTGGTGAGCAACAATCTAATTGTTCTCATGTGAGGTATATAAGTACAATACTTATGGTATCCCTAGGATGACCTACAATTGGAACTTATCCTATTTTGGGTTTTAGTTTGGTATTATCCAAATATATGCCAAGCATACCCAAATGGTCAGGAATGAGAAACCCGGTTTCTTTCTCTCATTCTCATATGATATCTGTCAAACAGATTATTATGGAACCTTATTCAAAATAAGTTCTTGCACTGTTTAAAGCTTATCCGTTGAAGGAAATGGTAGCTCAGAGCGACTCGTGATTAACCTTATTATGTCTAACAAAATTCGGTTAATGCTGTTCGGACACACCGTCAAACTGACATGTTCCGGGAGGAGTCCTCATTGAAAGAATACTATACTCTTTCAAGTATACGAGAAACTTACTGCTTAAGTATTTTCGTTACGATTTTACCGTGACGGTATAATATTATAGCCGATCTGTTTGTCTATTTCGTGTCGAAACTATAAAAGTTTTCGATTTGTTTCTGTTCTTCAAAAGAAACACACAACATTACGCGATGCCACATCCGTATAGGTCATTAATATCATATCCACCTCTAGCCTAGCTAGACACGGGCCACTTGCTTCACTATGAACTAGGGCTAACAAATCGGTGGCATTTTCACTTTTACCGAGTAAAGGTGTTTTAAGCATTTTGCTTAATAAACTAGATTCGTAGACTTTATTTGAATAGAATCAAAACAGTCCAAGTACCCACTCTTCGAAAGTGTGGATATACGAGTCTTGTTTGATCGTGTCCCAGACAACAATGCCACAATTAGTTCTTCTTAATGATTAAATCAGTTTGAGCTATTTGTTCGTCATTATATACATTTTAGATTTTATTTATATTCAAAATATAAATTCTGTTATTCACATCTAATGTGTTTATCTCAATATCATCTTTATATAATAAAACACTTAGTGTTCTAGAATATAAAGGTACACCCGCAGCGGGTTATACACTGATAAAGATAATGTTTCTAGTCAAACTAGTTACATTATAACAGTTCCCTAATTTAAGTACATACCCGAGGGTAATTCCTACAAGTTAGGTACCTATGGTTAAAACAGCGACTATCGTCCCGTTTTCAATTCAGAGTAATCTCATCTGAAGTCAGTATCCTGCTTAAAGCAGATTCTGCACAACAGTACATATTTATGTATCACACTAAGTATTTAAAATCCAATTTCAATACTAGTTGTGAACATAATTATGACAAACATATTTGAAGTAAGAGCCTTGCTCGTCTTCAATTCCTTCTTAGGAAATATCCTTTTATCTTCCCAAAAGATTATAACGATTTTGCCTTTGCCTATTTCAACATTTCAGTAGCCTTTGGCCAAGCCTCGGGTTTCTAGAATATTGAAGTAAGGTGTGCCTTGCACTACTTGCCTAATTGCAAACTTTGACTTTGTCTCCTTGAGAATAGTCATTAATTCTCCAAGAATATATCAATTTAGTATTTAGATCTAAATTGATATGTATTCAAATATCTAAAGATCATGATATCCTTCAATTTCAATCCTTAATTCTGTCTATTAGATTAATTAGGAGTCTACTTCGACAAGCTTAATGGATTAAGCGCTAAAGTTATCATTATACGAATATTCCAAATATCATATTCCACTTATTTGCTTAACTCCGCTTTAGGCATAATTCATTATTTTATCAAATAAAATAACTTATTAATTTCCAAGACCATCTTGAAATTATTCCCAATTTGAAAATTAAAGTCGTTTAAATACATTTTCACCCAGGATTATGTTTTAAACACTAATCTTTCATTTCTACTTGATTCTAATAGTCCAACTATTTAATCAACGATTTGTGGTACTATTGATTATATAATTAATATAATAGTCCAACTATATAATCAAATATAGATTTAAATTAATTAACCTCAATTACATTGATTACTATAATCCAATTATAAAATCAACTGTAAACTGAAATTAATTAATTCAAATATATTGATTAATATAATCCAATTATATATAATCAAATATAATACAGTCCAACTGTTAATTAAAACAACAATTTAAATATTAGTCCAACTAACATTTAATCTAACGACGAAATAATTTGAATGAGCGCGTATGGGGAGTAATTGAACGAGTATTGCAAATCAATTCTTACCTCCCACTATTTTTCGGCGAGCCTCTAACCCTCTGTTGAGTACTCGGGAAACCGTGTTTCCTAGTGGGCTAGGATCCCGTTAAATATCACACAATCTTGACTTTGGCCAACAAATTGTATGATAATTAACTAGGTAGATCTCTAAGATCAATTGGATCCAATCCAATTCCTAGATCCGGTAGGAGGACGTCCAAGTCCGAAACATATATCTTATATATGCCAATACATCCAATGTATTACCTAACTTTTTCCTCTGAATCAACTAAGCCTTGGCTTTGGCACAACAAGCTTAATGATTCAGTTAAGCGCGACCCATTGACCATGGAAAGCTTCGTAATCAATGTCGATGGACAAGAAGTGGTCTTGACTTTGGCCAAACCACAACTTGGACATGACACTGACATGTAACAAAGCCTTCGTGATTCAAACACATCTTCGACAGAAAAGGCCTTGACTTTGGCCAACAAACCAATGCCGTCTCGGATCTTGAGTGAGAATCACTCAATGGAAGGAAAGACGCTTAATATTATTTGAGGGTTTTTCGCGTGCAAATTGGCAACCAATTTATTATCTTTGTTAAGGTCTCATCATCATACACCCTTAAACATGCATTCTAAACACATAATAAAGCGCATATGAAAAAAATAATAATGATATGCGGATGGATACTTTACATTGATCCTAGATCAAATCTCTCATTTTCTCTCTCCAATGCTAGCACGTGTATTTACTTCTACCCGTTACACTACACTTCTAAAGAAACCTCATTACATTGAGGGGAATAGGTGAGAAGAGAATACAAAGAGTATAGAGGTGATAAGGCTGGACTCGCAGGTCCAATTAATAAATCAAATTTATTACAATTTCCAAAATTGTCCCACCCGACTAATATCCATCCGATATACATTATTCATGCATCGCAACCATGTATTCACTCAAGCATGTTATCAATCAATCTAATCCAATTAATTAATCTGATAATTAGTGATCATCCAATGTTCAAACAACGATTTGATTTTGTTCGAGTCAAACTCGTTTTTGCGAATAAGTACTTAAAGTACGAATCCTCGAATTAAATTAAACTACATAATTAAATCCAATTTAATATGTATTTAATACTAATCCAGTTATTTAATTCCAAATTAAATCTTACACTTTATTTACGAACCTTACGACTTAAATTCCAAATTTAATCGTTCTGGGTCTCAAAGCCCGATTAATATCCAATATCAATTTAATTAAAGTCTAATGGGCTTTTAATTAATTTCTTAAGGCGTGGAATTTTGGTCAACTCGAGTCAAACCGAATAACCAAAATCCAATCCGGGAGTTACCCCATAAGCCTAGAAATCAATCTTGGCCCATTAGGCCCAATTAAACTTTAAAGGTCCATTAGTCGCATTTGGGCTTTATGGTAGCGGTTTTGGGCCCAATTGGATCCAATCAATTTTGCCTAAACCCAACTTTGTACAACAAAGCCCAATAAGCCATTTACAACATAACAAGCCCAAATCCAATTTTAAGCCTAATTAATTAAATCACAAAATCCAATTTCAAAATCTAATTAATTCCAAAGTGTATATCATGATTAATCACCTAAACCATTATTTCCAAAACACAAATTAGGCTAATTAATCATGCTCAATTTCATCATCACATGTCCAACACATTAAGATTAAAATCAAACCCATTACATGCTTTACTACTCTCGGTAATTTGGACTAATTTTATGTCAATTCCGAATTCAATCCAATTAAATCCAAATTAACATTAATTCAACATCCTCAATCGTTTCAAGTCATCCAATGATCAACGAAACAAAATTACCAAGATTTAGGGCATACTCCTATTCGGCCAACACATCAAAATTGGGGAAATTTGTTCCAAACAATATTTAATCAAATTGATCGAACCAATCATCAATTAAACATGTATTAAGCATACTTGATCATCCAATTTCATAATTGCATGCTCAATTTCATTTTACCCAATTTCAAGCTTTATGACATACTTTCAAAATTGGGGAAATTTGTTCCAAACAATATTAATCAAATTGATCCAACCAATCATCAATTAAACATGTATTAAGCATACTTAATCATCCAATTTCATAATGCATGCTCAATTTCATTTTACCCAATTTCAAGTTTCATGACATACTTGGCAATTTGGGGATTTTACGTCCGAATCGAATTCAATCCAATTGATTCCGCAATCGACATCAAATCATCATCCCGAATGATTTCCAACACTTCCAATTGTCAAAAATCAAAAATCCCAAGACATTAAAGACATCACAATTTCGGCCAAGGAGGGAATTGGGGGAGGAAAATTGATCCAATCAAATTTTCTTCAAATTGACCCAATCAATCTTCAATTCAAACACAATTAAGCATACAAATCCATCCAATTTAATTTATCAAGCTCAAAATCAAGTTTGCCCAAATTTTATCCCAAACTTTTTCATGCTTTTAACCTAAGCTCTTGATGCCATTGTTGGAGTTTTTCAAGGTCCCAAGATCAAAACTCAAGCATGAATCATAAGTGAATACAACGACGGAAGTGCGGAATACTTACATCGAGCGGTTGAGCGACGATTTGGGCAACAAAAAAACAAATTCTGCACACTTTTACAAGGCAGTGGGCTGTTGTGAACAGTGTTTGGCGCCCCTTGTCTTCAAGATTTGAAGCTCCAAGCTTCATCATTTGGCTTCCCGACTCATGGGTATACTTCCCTATCACCTTGGCATGATCCCGGAGTGTGCTAGCACTCTTGTTTTGCCACAAAACACACTTGCTTCCCTCCATTTTATTTGTTAAAATTCGGCAGTCCACTGCCTAGTAGTAAACAAGAAAGGCGTGAAGAATGAGAGGAAGAAGATGAGGAGAGAGAGGAGGGAACGTAAGTCTACTTGGTGTATACGGTTTTTGGTTTGTTTTATGCATCAAATGCACTTGAATTTCATTTGAAATTCATTTCAAACACATTTGGGTTTAATTCCCAACCACACACATCACCTTTATCAAGTCACATCACTCACATCACTTTATTAATCCAATCAATTGTCACATCAATCAATCAATCCAATCAATTGTCACATCACTCAAAGTGACATGATTTGACGCTTGATGTGACGCTAGATGCGACTAGCGACTTGACGATGATTTGACGTGCCGTACTCGAATTCCAAATACGAATACGCTCGTAAATAATCTCGGGCTCGGGTTCGCTAATTCCAAATTAATGAATTTTTGTTGCGTCGTAATTAAATGATTACGCCAAGCGAAATCACTATTCACGTCGCTAACGAATTAATTCTAAATTAATTCGTTCGCCCGAATTAAAATCTAATTTTAATTCCGCGTCGAAATCCAATTTCGATTAATATATCAAATATATTAATTCCTCGATTAATTCCAAATAAATATTTCTCTCTCTTTAATCGATATTTTATCCTAGATAAAATATCTCCGCAATTAATCCCAGATTAATTTTCTCTCTCATCTAATTAATCCCAGATTAATATAAGTGCGAGTCATACGTCATCGGTGAATCTTTGGGAAGCGACCCATGAGATCCTTGGATATGTTGGCAGTCAAATCGGTCGTCGGACTATCCGAACACTTAAGTACCAAGTACTATGTTTTACCGATTTACAAGACAAGGTTGGCTTCTAGCAAAGCACCATGCCTACCCAATTCTCCGGAAATATCCTTACAGGAATAAGGATCTAT
Source organism: Zanthoxylum bungeanum (assembly GCA_019454045.1). Classification (NCBI taxonomy): domain Eukaryota; kingdom Viridiplantae; phylum Streptophyta; class Magnoliopsida; order Sapindales; family Rutaceae; genus Zanthoxylum; species Zanthoxylum bungeanum. Next base: position 130,279 of record SKCR01023433.1, on the reverse strand, counting down.
ATCAAGCGTAGTATACCGTGGTATTGCGTATTTCTGTCCAGTATCGGATGATCACATGCAAGGCCTAGGGCTGGTAGAGTGTTTGCCCCGTACGAAGCATATATCGGATAACAAGCAACTAGTCTATTTAAAATCGGACAATCATGACCAAGTCATATTATCCCGACGGTTGCAACCTTATATAGAGAACGAGTTATGTATCCATGCATGATCATCAACTACATATTACTGGAGTGACACTTCCGTCTTGACATCACACCCAACACACTATGATTCTCAATATACCCAGTATTGGCGTACACAGAACTGGTTAAAGCCCTGGACGACCACAACCAAAGTATATTGATTGTCGCAAGTATTAGCGGTACAAGTCTCAAGTTAAGACCAAATACACCTACCCTGATTTCGGACTTCCATAGACACGTAGTCATACTACCAATGGAATATTGAGGGGGTCTAATCCAGAGCGAAGCTGTTTCCCGTACCATCGGTGAAACACAACCTCCTATTACACTTGGATGAGTATCATATACCCAAATATATGAGAACTATGCCGTTGTGCCCTCACAAACGCGCACAAGTGTAATACTAGTCTTTTACGCATTCATCGATGTCCAATCTCGATAATGCTCTGACTAGGGATGTTTAATGATTTATCCTTCATGGACTGATACTGTCTCATATCATTCTCCGTCCAGGAACAAATCATAGGGACCTCTTATCATTTATATATCTTGGTGATCTAATCAGAAATGATTCGAGTGCAATCTCATATGTCACATAGTTAATTTGTACAACAACACCGTGATCTGTACAAATAGTGACGCTTTGGGTCATAACTGTCCAACTATGTGATCATCATCCCATATGGTCTGAAGTGATACTTCAATCTTGACATCACAAAAATATACTACGATTCTAAATATACCCAGAAGAGGCATACATAGAACCAGTTAAAGCCCAGGACGACCAAAACCGATGTATATTGATTGTCACAAGTATTAGCGGTGTAAGTCTCAAGTTAAGACCAAATAGACCTACCCTTAAGCGGATTCCCATAGACACACAGACATACTACCAATGGGATTCTGTGGGGTCTATCTAGAGTGAAGCTGTTTCCGTACTATCGGTAAACACAACCTCATATCACACTTGCATAAGTATCCAATACTTAAATATATGAGAACTATGCTGTTATGCTCCCACAACGCGCACAAGTGTTATATTAGTCTATTCAGTATTATCAATGTTCATTCTTGATAATACTACGACTAGGGATATTTAATGATTAAACCTTCGTGGATTGATATTGTCTCATATAATCTCAATCCGGAACTAATCATAAGGACTTTTATCATTTATATATCTTGTTAATCCAATTACAAAGATAAAAGAGCAATTTTCTTTTTTCACAAAGTTAATTTGTACAACAACACCATGATTTATACAAATAGTGATGTTATGGGTCATAATTGTCCAACACCTACAACTAACATCTATATAAGACCTCGAATGCCCAATTGAACATACCTCACGTTCAATCAAACATTCTTCGTCCGGCGTGGAAAATCACCATGGTAAACGTAGCCCTTAGGCTTTTCGTCCCTCCAATGGAGGACCTTTAATCCATCGTGATTTTCCCATGCGCATTACATTGTCATTACATAAATAAATAGCATGAGGAAAGTAAATGGCGGAATAATAAAAAATAGATGAACATAAGATTAGATAAAATAAAATATGTGCTGTTTCTCAAGCAGTACATGCAGTTGTATCCCATGTACATACCTCACTACTATTCATTCATATTCGGTTATAGAATTTACTTCTGGGTTTCCATCCGATATACCGCTAGTGGTAACACAAAATTATTCATCCAATAATAGTAACATACATGATCCAACAAGATGCACGTGAAGAAATAATAATAAATAATCGAAAAATATGAACGAAAGTAAACAAAGGGTACCCTCAGGTCTTACCTTTTAAGTCGTTCTTAGAAGTGCGTTACGTCATCGTCGGAAGGGTTAATGCTCTGTAACTTTTTCGGTTCACTGGTTCAAGATTTTCCTTCGTTGTTTCGTTATTTTATGCTGCTGTTTTCTCTGATTTACTACTATTTTTGCTTACTATTTTTGGTGATTTAAGGGTCTGTTTTGTGGGTTTATTTTACGGTAATTAAAGGGGTGTTCTTGCTGCAGTTTACAGTAATTTAAGGGTGTTCTGGCTGTAGTTTGCGATAATTTAAGGGTGCAGTTTTGGTTACAATTTTCAGTGACTTAAGGGTGCAGTTTGGGGCTATTTTTTCGGTGGTTAAGGGCTATTCTGGTTATGTAGTTTTTCGGTGGTTGAGGGCTGTCTTGGTTATGCAATTTTTTGGTGGTTGAGGGTTGTTTTAGGGCTGCAGTTTCGGTGGTTGAGGGCTGTTTTGGTTATGCAGTTTTTTTCCTGTGGTCAAAGGTTGTTTTCTTTGATATTGCCGTGGAAGAGCTAGGGGAGGGGTTTGATTTGTGTCTCTTTTTATAAGAGTGGACTAGTGTTTTCCTTGTATGGGAGGGAAACAAAGATTGTGTAATAATGAGGGATATATTTAATTAGTTTCTCATAAGGAAAGGATATTCTGTAATTGATGGTGAATATGTTTAATATAGAAGGTGATTTATTTAGTTTAGGAAGGAGATTTGATTTGATTTATTTAATTTAGACATGTGTTTAATGTGTTAAATATTTTCGGATTGGATTTGATGGGCTTGGGAGTGTGGCTTGGTTCTTTGGTGGGCTTGGAAGTGTGGGTTGGTGGTTTGTGGGCTTGGGTATGTGGCTTGTTGTGGGTTGCGGGGATTTTGGGCCTAGTCTAATAGTTAACACAGAGACCAATCGAGCAATCTGAGGCCAAGCAAACGAATTAAATCTGGCAAGGTATTTATTTTTGAATTTTCCCTTCCGATGTCTGTTTTTCGTGACTTCCGTAACTTATCGGGTAGTGCCTCGATACAAGGCTTATCATCGGGCCTTATGCAAAAATACGGTGCCTACAGTCACCCCCACTTTGATGAGACTTGTGCAGTGTGTGACAGTGAAAATCTAATCAAAGTTATGCATGCATTTTTACTTACCTGGCTTGCCAGTTGCTACCTGACTTACCTTTTATTCTGAGATTCTTCAAACTGAGTTGATCTGGTGGTGAGGTGCTTCTGTTCCATTCCCGGAGGGTCATTCCCAACTTGCTAGACCCCTTTCTTGAGGCGTTGCTGATGTGGTAGTTGTGGTCTATTACCAAATCATGCTCCATTCTCAGAGTGTCATTCTCGGTATGCTAGGCCTCATTCCCAAGGTGTTGCTGATGTGATGGTTCATTTCCGAACCATGCTCTATTCCAGGAATGTCATTCCCGATATGCTAAACCTTATTCCTGAGGAGTCACTGATGTGATAGTTATGGTCCATTCCCAAACCATGCCCCATTCCTAGAGCGCCATTCCCGGCATGCTAAACCTCATTCTCGAGGTGTCGCTGATGTGATAGTTGTGGTCCATTCCCGAACCATGATACATTCCTAGAGCCAATTCTCGGTATGCTAAACCTCATTCTCAAGGCGTTGCTGATGTGATGGTTCATTTCTGAACCTTGATGTATGAGAAGGGGTAGATTGGTCGCCCCCAGACTTTATTTATCTTTAAGTTCTTCGCCGTTTTCGTTAGGTTAGAGTAGATAATATTTGGCGACGTTCCATTCCAACTTACTACACTGCCTTTTACGAGATAGTCTCAATAGCAATACATATTTTTGCCCTCAAAGGATGCCCAGTGTCGAAACCAGAGAACCTTCAAAGTACTCGATGCAACTCAAAATGATCTGAACTAGACTCTGAGTGTGTGTGTGCCAAGGTTCTTTCACATCTTGATCCTTAAATAAACAAACTCGATGATTTTGTTTCGAAAAATGGGATCGACGGGTCAAACCAACTTAGATGTCTTGATCATGCTCTGTAATTACTTCATCGTACTCAATATGATATGGTTTTCTTCTTCTTTTCTTTCGTCTCTTCATTCATTTTTTTAACACACCTACCCTTTAAGGTAGCATTTCTCCTCAAGGTGGTCCTAATACTCGCCCATGGATAGCTTCACGTTTATCGGTTATAGGTGGTTTATATTTTCTTCTTCAGCGAATTTTCTTTTATTTCTAACTATATCACATATTGTAACACAAGTAAATCAGGATGGACATATAAGTGAACGGTCATTCATCGATTCACAATCTCTTCAACTGGTCATCCTGTAGACTTCTCAGGCTTTCAATGCTAAGATCCTATAATTAAGTGTTCGCGAGTCTAGTTAAGATCAACTACTCAAAATATCGGAGGAGAGGACCTCTCGTACTTATCCTTTCTAAGGTTTCACCATACAGTAAACAATATCATCATCAAACATATTTCTAGACTCTGTTGTCTGTTACTACGTGATGCGGCATTCCGTATCAACATATGATGATCTGGGCTATGAACTTCGCCATCTACTTTGCTGTAACGTTACGAAATGACTCGACATCCACCGATTTCGAAAAGGAGTCTACTGTCACTAGTATGAAATGATACCCATTCGACGCATGTGGTTGAATTTCTCTAATCATGTCGATTCCCCATGTTGAGAAAGGCTATGGCTCCGACAGCCCGTGTAACTCTGTTCGCAGAAAATGGTTCAAGTTACTGTGCGCTTGACAATGGTGACAATGCTTCATCAGCTTCGCGCAGACCAGTAGAAGCCTTATCTCACTATCTTGCGGGATAAGTTCAATCCATTCATGTGCGATCCATATACTCGGCGTGTACTTCTTCCATCACTTTCTGAGCCTCTTCCTTCCTTAAATACTTCAGTTGGATGCCATTCGCTTGTCTCTTGTATAGTTCTCCTTTCAAAACTCACGTATTGGGAAGCCACTTCTGAATGGCTATCATGTCCTTCTTACCTGCTTCTTCTGGGAATTCCCTGTTCTAGGTATCACTGAATAACGTAGTACCAAGGTTTCCCATCGTCGACTTCTACTTCTAATATCCTTTCTATCTCGTGAACAGGTCTGCTTGCTGTTGTCAACACTAGAGGTCTCATCACCAACTTCTCTGGATTTTCCCAAGTTGCGGTAAGGATAGCCATCACGTCTGCCATTTGATTCTCTTCCCGCGGAAGATGCTAGAATTTACAGTCAGGGATAGCATATGACAGCTTCCTGAGGTGAAAAAGGTAGGGTCTCAACCACTCTTCCTTCAACTCCCATTCTCCTTACATTTGTCGGACTACCAACATCGAGTCTCTGTAGACTTTTACGTTCTTAGCTCTCAAGGTTAACAATGTTGTCAGTCCAAAGGCATATGCTTCATATTCTTCCATGTTGTTGGTTACTCTGAACGTCAACCTCTTGGCCATAGGCAGGGTTTCTCCTTCAGGGGTTACTATCATGATTCCTATTTCGGCTCCTTTGTAGTTCACCGCTCCGTCAAAGTACATCTTCCATCCTTAGACCGTTATTGCCTGGATTTCCTCATCTAGGAATTCAAACTTGTACTGATCACCTTCTATGGGTTGTAATGCTAAGAACTCCACTACGGCTCAACCTTTGATTACTTTGGAAGTGAGATACTCAATATCAATCTTCGTCAGCAATACCCTACTAGCGAAGGTACCAAATGTAGGTATTTCAAGGGCTTCTCTTTTGCTACCACTTGGATCCTGTAAGATTGGAAGTAATGACGTAACTTCCTGTAAGCCCAAAATACTGCCAGACAGATCTTTTCTACTTCTTGATAGCGAGCATCATACGGAAGCATATTTTTGCTGAGGTAGTAGACTGCATGTTCTACCCCCGTCTCATCCGTCTGTACCATCATCGCCCCCAGCGCTTCAGGTTCTATGGCCAAATACAGTACTAAGGGTTTGCCCGATCTTGGAGGTTTCAAGACAGGAGGTTTCACTAGGTATTCCTTGATCTTGTCAAAGGCTTCTTGGCATTGTGCATTCCACTTCACTGGCTGGTCCCTCCTCAGCAGCTTGAAGATAGGCTCATATACTAACGTCAACTTTGCGATAAATCGACTTATGTACTAGATTTTCCCGAGGAATGCTCTAAATTCTTTCTCCATCTTTGGCATAAGCATCTCGGTAATTGCTTTGATCTTCTCAGGGTCTACTTCTATTCCTCACATTCCTACCGTATATCCTAGTAGTTTTCCTGACATTACCTCGAACACACACTTCTTGGGATTTAGTCACAGGTTGTATTTGTCGACTCGTTGAAGGAACTTCTCTAGTGCTTCTATGTGTTCGCTTCTCGTCTCCAACTTCACCATCATGTTGTCCATATATACTTCAATCTCCTTATTTTTGAGCCCAACCGGCATCACCTTGTAGCAATATGTACCTAACTCTGTGACAAAGGCAGTCTTATGTTTGTCTTCTTCAGCCATAAGAACCTGATTATATCCCGATAACCCATCTGTGAATGAGTACATGGCAGATAAAGCAGCGTTATCAACCAATACGTCTATATAGGGCAAAGGAAAATCATCTTTCAGGCAAGCTTTGTTAAGGTCTCTATAATCCACGCACATTTTGACCTTCCCATCTTTCATCGGCACTAGCACAATGTTTGCCAACCACTCGGGGTACTTCATTACTTCTAGAAATCCCACATCTATCTTCTTCTTGACTTCTTCTCTAACCTTCTCGGCCCACTGAGGTCTCATCCTTCTGAGCTTCTACTTTATTGGCCTCATGTTCGGATAAGTCAGTATCGCGTGCTGGGCGATATTTTTATCTACTCCAGGCATGTCCTCGTATGACCAAGCGAATACTTTAGCATATTTGACTAACATCCCCTCTAATTTCCTCTGCTCCTCAGAGGTAACCTCACTTGCAATTAGAATCTCCTTAGGGCTTTCAGGCGTACAAGGTTAAATATGTTTGTTTTGGTTGACTTAATGTCAAATATACTTATGTCGTGTTAAATTGAAAGGAAGAAACTCAGGCAAGTAAGCGAAATGAATGTCTTTATTATTAGCGAATACAGGGGTACACTCAAATAAATTAGGGAGATAAACGTCTTCGTCTTCCACAACCGGGTCTTTATCGGTCTCCTTGCTCTCCTCAAGAGTCAGGCTCTCCAGCTGCGTCAACTCTTCTTCCCACTTGTCTTCCTCTTTTGCAACTTCTTCTACCAGTGGTTTCTCACCTATTACATCTTGGAAGATTTCAAATCCTGGTACCATGATCTCGTTGACTTCCACTGGTTCAGGCTCTCCTTAGTACCCCGCTGCTTTCACGAAGTATTCCGTCAGCTTCAACCTTTTCTTCCTAGTCTTCGGCTTATCCTTGTCGGACTTGTATCCCAATCCTCTCTTGATGGTTTACCCCCTAAAGTTTGGCAATGCTCCTCCAACACCCGAACCTGTACTCGGCTCGAACTTCATCTTCTCCATGACTAGCCACCTTAGGATCCACCCACTCCTCCAAGGTTGCCTCCACTTGGAACCTTGTGAAAGGCTTTACCTCCAGAGCGGCCACAGCATTATCTACTTCAGCTCTAATGGTGACAACCTCTCCCCCGTATGGAAACTTAATGACCTGGTGCAAAGTGGAGGGTACGCCCCCAAGCTTGTGAAACCATGGCCCCCCCAATAACAAAGCAAAAATGGCCGAGATATCAAGCACCGTGAACTCAACCTCATCCTCAATTGGGCCCACTTTGACTACCGTAACAAAAGTGCCCTCTACTCCCCGCTTACTATCATCATACGCCTTGATAGTCATGTTCGAGGGACTCAGATTTGTCACATTTATACCCAACCTCGATTGAATCTTCAAAGGGCACACATTGATAAATGAGTCGTCATCCACCATCACACAAGATTTCCTCTTGCCCCTCACTTCTACTCTTATGAATAGTAGCCTATTGTGATTCATTCCCTCCACCGGGAGTTCCTCCTCAAAAAATATTATCACCTGTAAAACTTCCTTCTGCACCGATCCTATGAACATTGTAGGGTTGGCATCCTCTGGTACTATTATCTTGCTCAAAGCCTCAACCATGGCACGCCTATGCTCCTGTGAGGCACACAACAACTCCCAAATGCTCACCTGTGCTCGTGTCTTCTTCAACTGAAGCAACACCACATCTCTTTCAGCATTATCCACGTTCTCTGCCACCTCCCTACCTTCTGCTAACACTTTCTTACCCTTTTCTGTTGTATCACAGTAAAAACACCTACTGCATGTCATCCCCTTCACCTCCTCTTCATCACTGCTTGAGAAGTCCTCCCAGAAATTCTTCCCTTGCTCCATTTCATCCTCACTACTGCTATCCCAAATCCCCAGGAAAAAGGCTTGGTGGTTAAAGGCTTGGTGGTCAAAGGCTTAGTGGTCAAGGCTTTCAGGTAGGCCGGAGCTGATCATGTAGATAGGTGGTGGGACAGAGTGATAGTTAGGTAGGGGGTTTCTATGTGTGTTGGGTTGTTCTTTTTCTGGGTCGGGTATTTTGTGGGAGTCTATGAGGTCTTGGATTTCATGCCTTAGGCGGCCACAGTTGTCGGTGTCATGTCCTTTTTGTTGGGGGTAATGGCAATATAGGTTCATATTGAGGTGTGGTGGTGGAGGATGTGGAAGTGGTTTGGCTTCTAAGTGTTTTAGGAGTCCCTGTCTCTTCAACTTCTCAAGCACATTAGACAAAGGCTTACTAGGGTTAGAAAATGCCTGTTTCTGATAGCGGTAACCTGGGCAGAAACGGGCTTGGCTCCCGACGGCCCCCAATGGTCCTCCTATTCAAGACATTAAACTTCCTATTCTCAGCTTCTTCCTACTCAATGTCCATGACAGTCTCCCTCAACTATCGAAAATCACCAATCATATAGGTCATCCTCCTTATCTTGCCATAAATAAAGGGCTTGGTGCCCTTGATGATCATCTTGATTTGATTCTTCTTCGAGGGCCAAGTCAGCATCTTCAGAAGCTGGCTCCTCTAGTGATCTACGTAATCCTTGAAGCTCTCCTCCGGCTTCTATTTGGTATTCTCCAAGTCACGAAGTGACAAGTCGATCTCCAAATCTGTGACATACTGATTTAGAAAGGCCTCTGCCAATGCCCTCCAATAATCCCTGACCTTCCTCTCAAGGCCATGGTACCACACCACAGGCGCTCCCTCAAGCGACATCCCAAAGATTTTCTGAACCTGAAGCTTCGACAGACCCACCGAACTCATTACAGAAACTTACTGCCGAAGATGGACCATCGGATCCCCATTCCTATTGAATTTGGCTATGTCGAGCATCTTGAATTAAGACGGCAGTTGCTCCTCGAAATTCATCGGCTCGTAGTCTAGTAAGTCCTCATTCTTACCCCTCATCTTACAGGTGACCGATTCTACCTGATCCCTGAGTTTCTGCAATTCTGCCTAAGACCCGGTTATCCTTCCCACGGCATACTCAGCCATATCATCATAAAAAATAAGGATCTCATCACTCAACTTGTTCGGAGGATCTTTATGTCTCACATTCTCAGAGTCTCTCCCGGTACGGGGCACTACCATATTGGCCACAGTAGTGATCAAATCTTGCAACTACTCGGTAATCTTAGCGAGGTTAGTCTCTAGCTGACCCATACCAGATCCCTCGTTATATGACCCGTTCATGTTCGCTAACAGCCTTTTGGCGAGTCTTCCCTCTTCCCTAACCCAACGGGTATCTATGGTGGCTTTTAAAATTGCAAGTTAGCATGTATGCGTACGATGCATGGAATATATAAAATGCGTGAGTTGATCAACATAATATATCATTTCGACCTTATTTCTCCCACACTCGTGATAAGCATATTTTTGGTTCTAGATGTGTTTTATTCTATTTACCGATGTAAGGTATACAAAATCTCTCTCTCCTATGTTATGGGGTGAATGTTGGCTGCTTCTGTCTCATTCCATCGGTAAAAGACAAAGGCCACCCATTTACAATATGGACTAAGCCGATTATGGGATCATGCCATTATCTAGAAATAATGAATTGAGCTTTCAACAACCACGGTTATGAGGATAAACTTGGAAGCATCCAAAAGTATACAAATATGTATAACAAGGCGTATCCTTTCTAGATGAAAGCCAGTGCGGATATCGAACTCATGCTTTTGGCATACTTGGATCATGTTTGGATTTTCTAAGCCCATCAAGGTTCTCATACAAGTTGGCCCATTATCATTTCAAAGCATTCAATCATATTATTGCGAGGTGTAAACTTATCCCAGTTGAAAAAGGCCCAACAGGTTTACACTTTTGTAATAACGTGGCTAAATAACTTCAAATGATATGGGGTCGAAACAAAAAATGGCCCGTCGGTATTTTAGAAGCTTTTTACCCAATTATCATGAGACATAAACCTGTCCCAGTTTAAATGGCCCAACAAGTTCACATCTTATGACAAGAAGTTCAACTGAATCTAAATGATGATGGTTCCAAGCATGAGCAAAAAGGGGTGGTTTCTACAGGTTATACAACCATGGTTCACATACGGGTTTATAGGAGTATAGACAAAGGCTCTCACCGGTGAAGGATTTCCCACAACTAGGTCTCCCTACTCAAGGGTTCGAGCGACCAAGTGAATGCACCTTTTTATACTCTAAGGTACGTGCCAACGAGTTATGATACCATATAACGATCTGTCACTTCAAGTGAAAATGACTTCTCGGTACTTGAAGGACTGTTAAATGGATTTCTCTATTGAATATTCCTAGAGGGAGGGTGGAGCGAACTCTCTTAAATACCCTTGCCTCTTAGGCTCTTATCGCTTTGGTGATAAGAATAAACAACAGATCATCCAAATTAGTCCATCAAGGAAAATTTGAGTAAATGATTATTTAGATGTCTTCACAACTTTTCCTTTTGGCTATAAAAAGGTAGTGAGTGAAGGAAGACACCAAATTATTATCCAACTCTAATAATACCTTTGGCTAAACCCCTTGGTCATAAACCACTTGTAGACACGGTTAGCTAAAGCAAAAATCACAAACATTACAAGACATTATTTCAGGGCCGATTCTATATCCCTAGTGGAGTCGCCAGACTGTGGGACACAGAAATCGATGACATTGTCATGGGTTCACGGCCCGATCGGGAGTACAGAGTAGCCCGCGGGGGACTAAACCGGAGAATAAAGGAGTCGCCACCCAGCGTGAATTGGGAAATTATTTAAGGTCGCACTCACCCCTTGCTAGAGAAGACCTCAAACCATTGGGTTCGGAATGGTCCCTTACTTATGTCAATTGTAATGAACGGATTTATGCAATAATATAACCACATCTTACGCAACATACACACGCAAGATTAACCAATATCTAAGTTTGCACACATATGAGTAATCGAAATAAAAGCGAGCACGCAATCTCATGAACATATCAAATAAATAAATGTGAAAATATAAATAAATAATGACTGTAAAAGCATAAATATTGAAAAGAGATAATTAAGTTCCTAACGCGAAAGAAATAACTAGAGAGGCAATCATGCATGGAAATAAACGTAAAGTGATGCGATACAAAAAGAGACGAATAACAAGAATGAAATAAAAGAGATGCGACCAAGGCCAACATCTATATAGGACCTCGAATGCCCGATTGAACATACCTCGTGTTCAATCAAACATACTTTATCTGGCACGGAAAAAAAATGTGGTAAAGGTAGCCCTTAGGCTTTTCGTCCATCAAACAGAGGACCTTTAATCGACATGATTGGCCCATGTGCTTTACATTGTCATTGCATAAATAAATGGCATGCGGAAAGTGAATGGCGGAATAATAAACAATAGATGAACACAAGATTAGATAAAATGAAATATGTGATGTTTCTCAAGCAATACATAGAGTTGTATCCTATGTACAGACATCACTACCGTCCATTCGGATTCGGCTACGAAATTTACGTATGGGTTTCCATCTGATATACCGCGAGAGATAACACAAAATCATTCATCCAATAACAGTAACATACATGATCCAATAAGATGCACGTGAAGAAATAATAATAAATAATCGAAAAAGATGAACGAAAGTAAACAAAGGGTGCCCTCAGATTTTACCTTTTAAGTCGTTTCTTAAGAGTGCGTTACATCGTCGTCGGAATGGTTAATGCTCCGTAACTTTTCCGGTTCGCTGATTCAAGATTTTCCTTCGTTGTTTCACTGTTTCAGGTTGTTGTTTTCTCTGATTTGCTGCTGTTTTTGCTTACTATTTTTGGTGATTTTGCTGTTGTTTTTGCTTACTTTGTTTGGTGATTTAAGGGCACGTTTTATGGGTGCAGTTTGCGGTAATTAAAGGGGTGTTCTGGCTGTAGTTTGCGGTAATTTAAGGGTATTCTGGCTGTAGTTTGTGGTAATTTAAGTGTGCAGTTTTGGTTACAATTTTTGATTACTTAAGGATGCAGTTTGGGCCTATTTTTGGTGACTTAAGGGTGTCGTTTGGGCTATTTTTTCGGTGGTTAAGGGCTATTCTCGTTGTGCAGTTTTTTTGTGGTTGAGGGCTATCTTGGTTGTGCAATTTTTTGGTGGTTGAAGGCTATTTTAGGGATGTAGTTTCGGTGGTTGAGGGCTGTTTTGGTTGTATTATTTTTTTTTCGGTGGTTGAGGGCTGTTCTCTTTGATATTTCCGTGAATGAGCTAGGGGAGGGGTTTGGTTTGTGTCTCTTCTATAAGAGTAGGCTAGGATTTTCCTTGCATAGGAAGGAAACAAAGATTGTGTAAAAATGGGGGATATATTTAATTAGTTTGTCATAAGGAAAGGATATTTTGTAATTGATGGTGAATATGTTTAATATAGAAGGTGATTTATTTAGTTTAGGAAGGATATTTGATTTGATTTATTTAATTTAGATATGTGTTTAATCTGTTGAATATTTTTTGATTAGATTTGGTAGGCTTGGGCGTGTGGCTTGGTTCTTTAGTGGGTTGGGCGTGTGGGTTGGTGGTGTGTGGGCTTGAGAGTGTGGCTTGTTGTGGGTTGCGGGGATTTTGGGCCGAGTCTAATAGTTAACACAGAGACCCATCGAGCAATCCCGAGGCTAAGGAAATGAATTAAATCTAGCAAGGTATTTATTTTTGAATTTTACCTTCCGACGTCTGTTTCTTATGACTTCCACAACTTATCGGGTAGTGCTTTCATATGAGGCTCGTCATCGGGCCTTATATAAAAATACAGTGCCTACACTATGATGCGATAACTTTCGAAGAACAGCTGCCTCCTCAGTTTAAGATGTCTGACATAGCCAAGTTCAACGAAAATGAGGATCTTAGGGTCTATCTCCGACAATATGTTTCAGCGATGAGTTCAGTGGGTTTAGTGAAGTGCCACGTGCAGAAGATGTTTGGGATATCACTGGAAGAAGTGCATGTAGTATAGTATCATGGCCTGGAGAGAAAGGTAAGGGATGACTGGAGGGAATTAGCAGAGGTCTTTCTGAACCAATATGTCATTGACCTGGAGATAGAATTGTCGCTCCGTGACCTAGAAAACACCAAAGAAAGTTAGAGGAGAGCTTCAAAGATTATGTGGATCGCTGGAGAGGCCAGCTCTTGAAGATGCAGACACGGCCCTCGCAGAAGGACCAAATTAAGATTATCATTAAGGGCACCAAGCCCTCAATTTATAACAAGCTAAGGAGGATGACCTCCATGATTAGTAACTTTCAAAAGTTAAGAGAAACTATAATGGATATCGAGGAAGAGGAAGCTGAGAACATAAAGTTTTATGGGTGGAATAGAAAGACCATTGGGGAGCCCTAAGGGACTAAGCCCGCTTCTGCTGAGGTCGTCGCCATCAGCAACAAGCGATTCTCCAATTTTGGTAGACCTTTGTCAAAGGTGTTTGAAAGCTGAAGAGGTAAGGATTCCTAAAACCCTTAGAACCCAAACCACTTCCAAACCCTGTTCCACACTACCTCGATCTAAACCTATACTATCGCTTTTATCAGTAAAAAAAAGCCATGAAACTGACAACTGCACCCGCCTTAGGCATAAGATCCAAAACCTTATTGACACCAATAAGATACCCGACCTATAAAAAGAACAACCCAACACATATAAAAACCCTCTACCCAACTACCACTCCATTCCACCACCCACCTACCTGATCAACTCCGGCATGCCCGAAATCTTTGTCCTCCAAAATCTCAACCACCAAGCTTCTTACATAGAGATATGGGACAACAATCGTGAAGATGAAACAAAGTAAGAGAGAGATTTCTGGGAAAACTTCTCGAGTAGTGACGAAGAGGATAAGCTGATGGAATGCTTTGTGAGAGCCACAGAAGGTAATGGGATCACAGTATTGGGATTCGAAATATTCAAGGATGTGATGGGCAAAGAACCACAAACAGAGGAAGTTGCAAAAGAGGAAGATAAATGGGAGGAAGGACTACTACAGTTGGAGAATCTGACGGAAGAAGACTGTAAATGATGAAGATATTTATTTTCTAGATTTGTTTGATTGTAATCCTATATTATTAATCATAAAGACATTAATTTTGCTTACTTGTTCGAGTGTTTTCCTGTTAGTCTGCATCATAACACGCATGACATGAGCATATTTGACATTAACTCAACAAAGACAAATGCATTTAATCTTGGTACATGTGAAATTCCCAAGGAAATTTTAATTGTAAGTCAGTTTACCTCTGATGAGTGGAAAGAATTAGAGAGAATAATAATAAAATATGCCAAAGTATTCGTCTGGTCCTATGAAGACATGCCAGGAGTGGACAAGGTATTGCCCAGTATATGATACCAACTTATCCGAACATGAGACCAGTAAAGCAGAAGCTCCGAAGAATAAGGCCAGAATGGGCCGAAAAGGGTAGGGAAGAAGTCAATAAGTAGATAGAAGTAGACCCTAGAAAGATCAAGGTAATTACTGAGATGCCCGCACTGAAGACAGAAAAGGAAGTCAGAGATTTTCTCGGGAAAATACAGTATATCAGGGACCCTGAAAAGATCAAGGTAATTACCAAGCTAACATTAGTATGTGGGCCCATCTTCAAGATATTAAGGAAGGACCAACCTGTGGAATGGAATAGGTAATATCAAGAAGCTTTTGACAAAATCGAAGAATACTTGGTTAAACCACCCATCTTGAGACCCCCAGGCCGGGCAAACTCTTGGTGTTGTATTTTGCCATAAAAACCAAAGCAGTAGGGGCAATGAGGGTACCGAAAGATGAGACAGGGGTGAAACATGCAGTCCACTACCTCAGTAAGAAGATGTTTCTGTATGAAGCCTGCTATCAAGAGGTGAGAAAAAAAGAGAGAAAAAAAGGAAAGGAAGTTAGAGTTTTTCTTGGGAAAATCCAGTATATCAGCCGATTCATTGCCAAGCTAACATCAGCCCATCTTCAAGCTATTGAAGAAGGACCAGCCTGTGGAGTGGAATAGTCAATGCCAATAAGCTTTTGACAAAATCAAAAAAAATACTTAGATCAACCGCCCGTCTTGAAACCCCAAGGCCGGGCAAACCCTTAGCGTTGTATTTGGCAATATAACCCGAAGCGTTAGGGGTGATGATGGTACAGGCAATGTTACCAGTGGGAATATAGATATAGTCAATGTAGGTACTATCAGAGCATAATTGCCTGAGCAAGAATGGGCCTCATAGAGGTTTGAACAGCTAGCATTACTGGATGAGAAAAAGATAAAGGCCTTGTACCACATGCAGCTATACCGGAAGAGGTTGGCCAGGGCGTTCAACAAGAAGGTGAAACCCACCAAAATCAAAGAAGGTGATCTAGTGCTCAAGCAGTCGAAGCCACTGATAATGAACCCAATGGAAAGTTCAGGCCCAATTGGGAAGGGCCCTACCTAGTCAAGAATGTGATGGGGAATGAGGCAGTGAGACTTCAGATTTGGAAGGGAACAAGTTCACCTAACCCATCAACATGGACAGGCTGAAACAATACTTTGCATTAAAAAAAAGTGAAAAGAAAAGAAAAAAAAACACGTTGGGTTGAAAATCCACACAGGACAGCCCAAGAAAAATACAAAGAATGAGTTAGCAAGAAAAATGGTTAATTGTAAAATCCGCGAGGAACAATTAGCGACAAAGGTATCCTTGCAATGCAATTTATTTCCTACATATGTACTAAGAAGTAATGCAAACGTCTTTATTGAAACAAATGTTCAAGATGTTCATATATTACATAAATCCCAGCTAACTCGGAAAGATGGGAGTCAAGTAATTATAAATCACGTCATTTGTCAGTAGATCTAGGAGGAGAACTCCAAGAATGGAGAGGAACCTCAGGTATAAGTATGAGCAACTCCAAAAATTGAGAACCACCTCGAGAATGAGGACGAGTAAAGAGCCTCGAGAATGAGGACAGATCTGCAAAAAAAAGTGAAAAAGATTTAGCTCGCTGAGTTGAAAACCTGAAAAGGTGAATCAGGTAAGATATGGAGCAATCCACTAAGTTGAAAATCCGAAAGGACAGCTTAGGAAAAAGATAGGAAGAACCTCCAAGGCAAAAGGATTCCCAAGAAACCGGCTTGCAAGGTGGTGCTTTACATGTGAGAGGACTTATAACTCAATAGATGAAGCACAAGGCAGTACCTTTTCCACATTCGCGGACAGTAAAGGAAAGCTTCGAGAACTGGAAGACATGATTTTCAATATCTAAGAAGGTTAGTAAGAGAAAAATGAAAGTTGAGAATGGCAGCAAACCCCTCATGAGAGGGCATATTTCGAAATCTGTGAATCAGAAGACATGATGAGGACACTTTTAAAATGGTGTAATCCACATTCACCCGGTGCAGGTAGCGGAGAGCAGAAAGTTGAACCAGGTCTGGGATGACCATTCTACCACCTCGTAAATAAGGGACACAACAGGATCTTGAGCCATGAGACTAAAGAGAACTGAGCAATCACTAGAGGAGAATTGGCATAAGGAAACTATAAGCAGCCCAAGAGGGCGTCCAAACCTTTTAATAGGCAAAGGACACCAAAGAGTGCAAGGAAGGCCTAACCAAGGATAACATAGAGCCAATAGGACAAAATAGGGAATGTATCCATGCATACATGTATACACACCGCAAACACATAATTTTTTTGTATTCGCATGCTTTGAAGAAAAAGAAAAAACAGCAAAGATGAGCACCTCCAAGAATGGAAAGAAACATTGGGAATGAGGTCGAAGAACTCCGAGAATGGAGAACAACCTCGGGAATGAGGATGAGTAAAGAGCCTCGAGAATAAGGACGGATCAATGGTCAAAAAGCCTCATCACCATCAGTTCAACAGTTCAGGAATGAATCCCAGGGTCGATTACCACATTATCAATGGTTTGGGAAAGAATCCCAGGATCGAAACACCTCATCATAATGAAAAAAACTCCCCAGCAGATAGCACCATCACCTGTCAGTTCGGGAATAAATCACAGAGATCGAAGCATCTCAAACTCGGAATGATTCGGGAATGAATCCCAGAAATTGAAGAATCCACACTAGGAATGGTTGGGGAATAAATCCCAGAGATCGAAGCGTCTCACACCCAGCATAGTTCGGGAACAAATCTCAGAGGTCAAAGCACCTCGCCATCAACTCAACTCAGTTCGGGTATAAATCCCAGAGATCGAAGCGTCTCACACCCAGCATGGTTCGGGAATAAATCCCATGGGTCAAAGCACCTCGCCATCAACTCAACTCAGTTCCAAAATGAATCCCAAAGATTGAAGCATCTCATACCCAGCATGGTTCAGGAATAAATTCCAGAGGTCGAAGCACCTCGCCATTAACTCAACTAAGTTCGGGAATAAATCCCAAAGATCGAAACATCTAACACCAAGATGGTTTGGGAAAAAATCCCCGGGGTCGAAGCACCTCGCCATCAACTCAACTCAGTTTGGGAATAAAACTCAGAGATCGAAGCATCTCACACCCAACATGGTTCGGGAATAAATCCTAGGGATTGAAGCACCTCGCCATCAACTCAACTCAGTTTGGGAATAATCCCAGAGATCGAAGCATCTCACACCAAGCATGGTTCGAGAACAAACTTAGTTCAGGAATAAATCCCAGAGATCGAAGCATCTCACACCCAGCATGGTTTGGGAACAATTCCAAGGGGTTGAAGAACCTCGACATCAACTCAATTCAGTTCGGGAATGAATCCCAGAGATCAAAGCATCTCATAAAAGTAAAGGAATAATAGGCAAGTCTGGCAACGGCCGGCGAACCAAGTAAGTAAAAATGCATGCATGACTTTGATAGGGTTGTAACTGTCACACACTGCACAAGCCCGATCAAAGTGGGGGCGATTGTAGACACTGCATTTTTATATAAACCCGATGGTGAGCCTCATATGGAGGCACTATTTAAAAAGTTATGGATATTACGAAAAACGAATGCCAGAAGGAAATAAAACCTCCAAAATTAGCACCTCATCGAATTTGAACTTATTAGCCATCCTCAGATTCGCTTAGTCAGTTTCTGTTTCAAACCTCAGCCTCAGCCCATCAACCCAGCCTCGGTCCAAATCCATCCATATGCTCAAAGCCCATGCAGCCCACGCCAAACACCACACAAAACCCATGCACGTCCAAGGCCCCACACGCCCAAAATCCCATGTATTTCATATGTGCAAATCCCGTCATCATCACTTTCCAATTTAACAAGATTTTGGGATCCCATCCTATTTAACAAGATTCGGGACATTCTCATCACAAAGTTTAAGAGATTTTATTCCCAAAATAATATATTCCCTAAATCAATGTGATTTATTTTCCCATTTGGAGATTATTTCAAAACATTATAAAAATGACTCTTTTTCATCATCGATTGGAGGTCTCTTTTCTTCCTCTAGTGGCGGAAACCCTAGGCTCTCTTTTTCACCTTAGACAACAACAACAAACAAGAAAAACCCACCATCATCGAAACAACAAACAAAAAACCTGTCATCATAGAAAAATAACAAAAAAATCCCTACCATCACCGAAATAATAAACAAAAAAATCGACCAAATCACCAAAGAAAACAACAAAAAAATCGAAGAAAAACACTAGAAAACAACCAGAAAAAACCAAATAAAACAACCTGAAAACAACCACCGAAAATACAGCCAAAACCATGAAACAAAAATAGAAAAAATTGCAGCTAAAAATAACCAAAAACATAAGCAAAAATAACCCAAAACAACAGCCAAAACAACCAAAAAAGAAGCCAAAAACAACCAAAAATAGCAGCTAAAACAACCAAAAATAGCAGTCAAAATAACCAAAAAAGCAACCAAAAAGAACCAAAACCGCAACAAAAAACAACCAAAAAATCAGCCCCAAAATCACCAAAACAGCAGCCAAAAACAACTAAAACAGCAGCCCCAAAATCCTGAAACAACA
The DNA here is from genome assembly GCA_019454045.1 of Zanthoxylum bungeanum. NCBI lineage: Eukaryota > Viridiplantae > Streptophyta > Magnoliopsida > Sapindales > Rutaceae > Zanthoxylum > Zanthoxylum bungeanum. The sequence continues at coordinate 110,886 of SKCR01023433.1, read as the reverse complement.
ACTACAAAACAGCAACCAGAAACAACAAAACAGCAACCAAAAACAACCAAAATAGACTCTAGAAATAGCAAAATAGCGAACCAGAAATTGCAAACAATGAATCAGAAACAACAAACAGCGAACTAGCAACCTGAAACAGCAAAGAGCGAACCAGCTTCGATCCTTCCGGCCACGGCCTAAGGCATTTCTGAGAAATTAACTTAAAATGTAAGACCTGAGGGCACCCTTACCATATTTCTTTTATAGTTCTGGACGCTGCATGCTTGGTTGGACGTGAAATACATCCAGCTGGATATGCGAAGTCCTACATCAAAGACGGCCAAATTTCTGGTCATATTTTTTCTTTCTTCCACCTTTCGTTATTTATCGTTTTATTTATTTATTCACTTTCATCGTTATTTTATCATTTCCCATTTATTTTAAATATCTTTTTGTCTATTTATCATTACTTTATTATTTCACCTTTATTTTATTTGTTTATGTTGGTGATTATTTGCATATTCATGGTTATATATTTTTTATGTCCGCTTACATTGCATTGATAATTATGTGTGTTATTATCTCTTGTGGTATATCGGATGGTAACCCAGACATAAATTTTGAGCCGAATCCGAATGGACGGTAGTGCGGTTTGTACTTGGGATACAACTTCATGTGCCACTCGGGAAATACTCATGTATGCATGATTAATCCATTTTTTGCTACTTACGTATTGACGCTTTTCCTGCTTTTTATTATTTATTATAATTTTCATTCTCATATTTCTTATTTAATATGCCTTCGGAACTATGTTATTATGATTATTAATATTTATAGGTATGCAAATTTGTGTCTTTTTAAATTACTTTGCATGAACCACATAAGACTTGGCTATACCATTGTGTGAACCCGTCCATTATACTGGCATAAGTAGAGACCATTCTGAACCCAACGGTTTGAGGTCTTCCCTTGCAAAGGGTGAGAGCGGCCCTAAATCTTTCCAATTTCACACTGGGTGGCGACTCCTTTATTCTCCGATTTAGCCCCCCGCGGGCTACTTCATACTCTCTACGGCTGCAAGCCCAATAGTGTTGTGGTCGCCGAGCATCATAGGCATAGCGGTAAACCCCGTTTCGCTCCTACATTTACATTATTAATTAATTTAATTATTTAATAATTAAATAATTACATAATAAATATAAATATCTTAAATATATATTATATTTACATTAATTATCTCAAATACATATATTAATGATAAATGGCAAATATCAATTTTTGATATTTTATTAATTTGAATTTAATGAAATCAAGTATTAAATAAAATACATATTAATTTGGAAATGACCGTTAGGTCCTGATTCCATGTTTTTTCGTTTACGCATTAAACGAGTCATAAATCATCAGCATTATTCATAACAGTTTTCCTAGTGCTCTACGAGTATATTTCATTAGTGAGACTCTCTAGATTCAGGCATATCTGTCACAAAATCCAATTTTGGGTCTATAATTCGCCCACCCATAAATTATGTCAACCACAGATAAACTCGTTGAATCATACAGGTCGAGGTCATTGCATACGTATAACCCCTTCGTCACAGATATCCAGATTATCCCAGATATATAGATATAAACTTCAAATCTCTATAGGTATAATCATGTTGACGTATCTATTAGCAATCTTCTAAATAACACTCACAATTTACTTCCGAAGTATACCACGACCATGGATTTAACAGATTACTAATCATATAATGAATACATATGTCCTGTACACAGGACTGACGGATCTTATCTTGATGCACACAAGATATCATGAGCATGAGTCAACACCCAACGAACAGACAGAGGTCTGATATAAATATATCAGCGACGTGACTGTCTTCTAAGTTCGGAGGATAACTCATATATCCACAGTGGTATCTCAAGTAAAAGAATCAATATGCTACTCAACCCAAGAAGATTCCTATTGACGTTAGTGTATCATCTATTTGGTAATCTTCAGTGAGTCATTCAGTGTTTATCAAATAAAAACCTATATGTTTATATGAGTCTCCCGAGACTCATGGTTCATTGGGATAAACCATCGGACCAAGTTCAAAAACGACATGTACATGTCTTAGTAGATTTTACTAACTGATCCGTGTTAGTAAATCTTGAACAGGAATTTAATTTGATAATATATTTCTAGTAGTGACATTTCCCAATGTCAATTACAAACTATATTGTAATTCTGAACTACATTTTATATTATCGACTCTTTATCTAACATGTATATATCACTAAACACGATTTAGTTTCAATCTAATGAATTTGATCGAATATATATATAATAAAATACAAGCGTTTCTACTATAAATAAGTAATATTATGGAAAAATATATTACTCGTATTTATTAATTGGACATAAATACGATTCGGATTGGCGCTCTGAGCACCAACCCTAACAATTTCTCCCACTTGCTCTAGGGCCAATCCACGATATCATATACACATCTTAATATGTATCACATACTCATGGCCCTCAAAAACTCACCTAGCGCTCAAAAGGAAGGCAATAACAAGTAAGTCCGCTTTGACATATTGAGTTTGTCAAACAAACCCAATTGTTTCCCTTAGCCAGCATCATTTATATTTTTATAGAAACTAAGTTCTATATCAATATGGCTCAGATGTCACATCAATATTGTGCTTCAGCTACTAAGTTGTCTAATTATTTACGGATCAAATCCAAAATACTATGTAGACAACCGCAAACACAACACTAATAACAAACTTCGAATCTACGAGGTCACTATGAAACTTAATAAGTCAATAATTCTTAAGTTGCAACTAATTCCACTCATACAGTAGAATCATCTGTGACACTCTCACTGTATTTTTTCTGACTCTTTATGACGTAGACTATCTAATGTCATAATTAGACTCAAAACTAATCTGACCTTAATGGTTGCGAACTTTATTCTCCATTAATAAGAAACTCGTTCTTAATATCTCAAAGATAATAAAGAACATGTTTCCAGACACACCTTATGGTCTAGAGGATATCAAAATAACTCGTAACAATTACGTTTAAATTGATATCTCTAATCGAACTTAGTATATTATTCATTATACCATCATCCGATGATGCATAAAATGGACTAGACATTCTAATCAATTTCTCTTTCGACAAAGGAATCGTCATTTACGAAAGATGAATATTATATATTATAGACATATTAACTGTCATACAGATATTCTCATTGTGTCCTTTATTATATCATATCTAATGCACGACTTATAGGAGCATCTCAAAAGTCTCTTATTTTTATATTATATATCAAAATTTATATCGAATATAATATAGACTACTCTCACTGCTCTCATTGAGAAAAAAAGACTCAGGTAAATCTTTTACCTTATAAACATCTCATTATTACATTACTAATGATAATGTCACTATGATGTAAACACTATAAAGAATTTGCACGCTCCTGCTCCCACTAACTCTTCTATCTCATATGTATTCTCTATACTTTGATAAAATCAGGCGATCTGACTGATATCAAAATTAGAGAACATAAATTTCCAAAAAACTCATCTGAGTCTACTATAGACTCTATAATCTAAAATATCAAATTGTAATCTTAGTAGAATACAAACTCTGGGACCATTCCAGAATGTACTCTTCAATCAAATAAATCACAACTGATCTCTTATCCGAAGAAGTCATTCAAAAAATGCCATTTTGTATTCTTTGGCTAAAATACACAATTTAATATTATCATTAACCAGCAGATCTTAAATTGTTCAATCAGTGCGACTATAGACAAGTTTCCTCAGAATCTACAATAGATTAATGAGTATAACTTTTCTCATGTCATACTATTGAGGTCAAACCTTTTTATAAGCTCACTTTGCTTTTGCTGCGCAAACCATTTGCACATTTTATGAACGTTTCATAACTTAAGCTCAATCAAGTTCCAAACTTGATTATAGTAAGCTATGAACAATCTAAGATCTATGGTCTAATGCTAATTTCCGGATTCGATATCAAATATCGCTCCGACTATAAGTTATAGGATAATTTTCTTCAATAAGAAAACAACAGAACCATTAAGTATCAAATTTTGTAAATGATTTTCTTATCCTATTGAACTTATAAGGAAGAAATTAAATAGTGTTTTCATATTATTAATTATGTAATTCCATTAACAGTTTATCACTATAATTGACTTCAATAAGTCAAGTCTTTTCTAAAACAGCCAACATCCAATGTTACACACTAAGTAATAAATAATTTTATTACTTGGGATCGTAGAAAAGATATTCTATCAAATAGAATATAACATTCTATTAAATAAAGTAAATGATAAACTTTTTACTCGTGCCTTTGAGGCACCAGTAATATCAATTATATAACCATTATACAAAAGATAGATTCAAATCTCAAACATTTCAAGATTCGAATTTTCTACTTATGCACATCATATATGTAACTGCAGAAACTATTGGAATGTTAATTAAAATTATGAATTGGTGTTACTGGAGCATATCCCCAAGAGTATTAAAACTAATTCGGTAACACTCAATATCAAACGAATCAAATCGCATAAGATTCGATTTCTTCCATTAACCAATTCCATCAATATGGAATCGTGGAAGAATAATATTGATGCAAGAATTATATTATTTGAATAACCTTAGAAAAATTTCCATAAATTCATATGTTTGATCGTATCAAACTTCTTTGAACAATTCAAAGACTCGTGATGAATTTTAAAGATACGGTTTTTCAAAACTTCAGATGGAATATCTTTTAATCATTCAAAATATTCTCTATACGTTTCATTAGAAACATGTACTAAGTCACGACGATTCATTGACTAAGTTACAAAGTAAAGAAAACTACCTTAAGCAATTTATAATTTATTAAAGTAAATACATCAAATGTATCAGTTTAATAAATTTTCTGGTTCAATGACAATCATTGGTTAAATGAGATTTAATCACCTTCCTGAATACAATATTCATTAAATGGATAAGTATATGTGGTATGATCTGGTATCAGACCATCCTTTACCATATGGAATAAGCATCTAATCTAAACAATGTTCTAAGTTATTTACTTAACCGAATTCTTTTCTTAATGTTTATCTATTCGTTAATGACACTACTAGTTGTTTTAAAATATGCAACAATTGTTTACAAAGAATAAGTAATTATCCAATAGTTGCAAGTTCTGATATCAAATATCAAAACAATCATTCAGCAATATTTTAAACAACTATATAGGAGATCTGATATCCAATATTACAGTTATAGTATTGTGAAATCAATATTTTCTACAACAACTATACGCATCTCATTTCTAGCTTTACTATTTACCGTCAATAATTTACAATAATTGCAAATAATTGATCGGCAAATTGTGTCGAACACGTGTCATTTGAATGTCACTAAAGCCAAGAAACGTCATTATCAGATAAACAAATACCTAATGGGGTTTTCTTAATGTCAGTGAAGAATCTCGAGACATGAACCAAGTCATGTCAATCTTTACTGCATAAGAAACTATTCTGTGTAGAAAGATTATATCATTGTCTATTCTGATCTAGAACCTATTCAAGAAATCTGCAACCATAATTGAAGTCAGAAAATATATAAAATATGCATGCAGTAGACAAAAGTTTAATTCTATCAAACTAATAGAATAAGGAACAACATGAGCGATAATTTACATGATATTACACACTGCATAAGTTAAGAATTTTTAACCTAGCAGTGCCTCCCACTATTTTACGTAACACTGTAATCCCCAACGGAAATAAGAATTCGATAATTAAATTGAATTCCATAATAGGAAGTGGACCCCATGAATAAATTTCAACTAACAGTTTTGGCACGTTCTCGCCTACGTATATTCATTAGGTAGACAACTCGTTGTCAATCACACTCATTGTGAATCCTGGTTTCGGTCCTAATCGTTTCTCGTTATACAGCTTTGGCACATTCACGAGGAGGCGTATCAAGGTTAAACTTGTCAATGACAAACTCAAGCTACCGATGTAGTCCTGACAGCTTTGGCATGTTCAGGATTTCCACTTTCACTTGAATTTGTCTCTTATCATATAAGTTTTAAATGCGCAAATGAAATATCTCAACCATAACTGCACAGCTTTGGCACGTTATAGCCATAACATCATGAAAATATTTACATCCGTATGGACAAGGCGGACAAAGAAATAAATATTTCTAATACTAGTGTCTTTCTTAAAACCTTATTTAAATAGGGATTTTCCAACAAAAGATGCTTTTAATTTATTTAAACAAATTAAATAAACACATACATGTATTAAGTAATGATTAAATTAACATTGAATTTTAAAGGGCTAATTATATCGGGTGTCCAGGATCAGACTCGCTCCGATAATATTTTTGTTAAGGTCATATATGGAAGCGCAGCGGAAGGAGTGCGGTTCAGGCGAAATCGTAGTTTAAAATTTTTAAACTTACGAATAAATTATTCAATATCTAATATTAATAATTCATTCATATTTCATCTAAACATATTTATTTGATATTATATAATAACATAAATAATATATAAACACCATGAAACTTTTGCGAAATTATTTTTCCGTAAAATAGCATAAAACGTATTTCCGACCTAACAGTGCCCAAACACTGCCCAGGTCAGGGCCAAAAACATTTGGATAGTTCGTGGGCTACCCAAATAGTGCCAAGTTCACTGTTTGGGCAGTCGTTACCTGGTAACACCGTTTTTCACTGTTTTCACGTATTTTCACTATGAAACAATTTCCGATAAATATTTTCCTTGGCCAATTAAAATAAATCAATTTATTATAATTACTCAATAAATAAAACTGAATTTTTATCTGAAAATCATATTTATCATTCATTGCCGTGAGAGCCCAAAGTTTTGGAAATTTATCATTTTAGTCCTTAAAATATCAAATACATATTTAATTGATTCCAAATCAATCCCAAAATAATTTATACATGTCCAATATATGAATTTACAATTTGCAACAAAAATCCAGAAATTTTCTAGAATTGCCGAAACAGCCTATGAATTTTTATTAATTATAATTTGGCCCAATTTGTTCAAAACACATCAAGATCAAATGCAGTCAATCCCAAATTTAATATAAATCAAATATACATCAAATTACATTACATATATGAAATGGCCCAAAATTTGATTAGGTTTAGAACTCTAATTTCATAAATTACTCCAATTAATCAATTTACACTAAATTGAACAAATTCAACACTTTAATCAATCCAATACAACACCAATCGATTCTCACCATCATGAAACAACTCAAGAACAGTTCTAGGTTAATTATGAATAGCTAAGCAATTCTAGAATGACAACATGATCACTAATTAATCAAAAGAATGCTTAATAACCATTTATAAACATACTTAGTTCATACACACATGCAACATCGTTCCAACAAGTTTCCTATAAATTAATTTAGATAATTAAAGAGTAGAGAAAATTTTAAGAAACACATGTTGAAGCTTAAAAGCATGGAAATAATTTTCAAGTTGAAGGAAAGAGAAAATACTTACAAAAACACCATTATCTTTAAGCTTTTCTTTTATCCTTCATGCTTTTCTCTCAAACTTTCCTTAGTAAAATATTTTGAAACTTGTCTAAGTGTAAAAAAAATGAAACAAAATCATTTTGTTAAACAAATTCCCACTTGACCGAAAATTACAAGAAATTAAAATAACAATTATTTAATTTTTGTTCATTTTTCATTGGCACACATTTTTTTAATAAATTAAATACTTAACTTTAATAAAGTAAACCAAAAATGTGTTCCAATGGCATCATGCCATTTCCAACTTTAATAAAGCTAAATCATTACAATAGATATTTACATTATTAATTAATTTAATTATTTAAAAATTAAATAATTAAATAATAAATATAAATATCTTAAATATATGTATTATATTTACATTAAATATCTCAAATACATATATTAATTATATATGTCAAATATCAAAATTTGATATTGTAACGACCCGGGTTAGTAAATATAATTTTCATAATAATTAGAAGTAGTGAACTTTTATTTTAGCCCAATTTTCTTTTATCATATAAACCCGTTATAATAAGAATGAATGGAAAATAATGAGTATAAACCCAAGCCCAAATAGTTGAAGTCTCTACACTTTTCTATTAAATAAATAAATAAATATTTATATAATTCTAGGAATTTCTCACACAAGGGATGAATACACACACGCACATTAAAAAGATACAGGGGAGCACACAAAACACACACTGGATACTCGCACACACGTACATCACTCACCCACATAGCAATACACACATAATTCACGCAGAACAGAGAGAAAATGAGAATAGAAGCTAGCCGAGATTAAGAAAATAAAGAGGAAACCAGGGATACGTGAGAGGGAAATAGCAAACCGAGAAATAGAAAGAAGAAGAAGAAGGAAAAAAAAAAGATTCGAAGCAGGCCGAAAATGAGAGATGGGGAAGCTGAAACCGAGAAGCCAAGAGAGGGTGACGTAAATTGTAAGTATTATAGCAGTGATTTTTCTTGAAGTTATTTGTGTATAACGTGCTTTAATTTGAGAAAGAAGATGAATAATTATATGAATGTGCTGATTAGAAACATACTGAATTGGGTTTCTAATTCGATCATATGTATGAAATTGGAAGGATCTAATAAGAATCGAAATTGGGGGAAATGGATATAACCCTAGAATTTGGGGTAGGGGTTAACATGGCAGCGGGTGAAGTAGAGATTATGAAATAGGAGTATGTTGAATAGGTGATTTGTGTTTAATGTGTTTCGGTCAATATAGAGTTAAAGTGTTTGATTATTTTGCTGATTCATGAATAGAAGTATGGTATTTGAAATGTTTAAATTGATATTTAAATGTAATTAATGTTATAGATTGACTGGTTGTTTTTTTTTTTTTTAGACTGGAAAATGAGTTTATGGCCGAAAAGGGTGATAAAGAGGAATTATATATGTTGTGGTTTGGGAATGATATAAACATTAGGTATCATATGAAAAAGGAATGAATGGTGTCTTATTTATGATTATGATATAAATGTACAATTATAAACGCTTGTGGGTGTGTTATAACCGAACCTATGGAAGGATAAAGAGATCAGTTTAAAACTGGGGTGGTGTGGACATATGGTTTCTGTTAATGGATTGTTTGAATTGGCATTAGATGTTATATTATCAAATTAGTTCCTTGGTTACTCCAGTTTTGGTTCTATGAATTTTGTATTTATGTTTTTTTTTTACCGTGAACATTAATGGGAAAATTGACCAAAGCCAAGGAGGCTAAAGAACATTTTAGGTACTTTAATAAACTGAAGTTGATTCTTGGTAGTACTATAACATTCTGAGTTTGTTAGATGTGGCAGATTTCCAGAACTAATTGGGAGTTTTTTTAACTTGTAAAAGATGAAATTAATGGGAATAAATGAATTCAGAAATTGATTATAATCAATAATGTGAGGGACAAGTGAATTAAATTAGCTATGTATAGGTTTATAATTGAAGAAAATGAATTAACATGTTTAATGAGAAATAGTAACCGATAAAAACTGGAGATGATGAATTGTGGTTGTATGTATTTCCGTGAAGAGGTAATGATAAGTGTTAAATAGGTATAATGCTTAGATAATTAAATGATGCATGGTTTATGATATAAATCCAAACTATGTATATGAAATGATTATGCTTAAGTATTAAGTATAAGTATATATTTTATGATTGTACTTACAGATAGACATAAGAATGTAACTTCGATATAGGTTATACTTATATACCATGTAGTTGTATTTAGCATGTTTGTTATGTTTATGATTTAGGTATGTCTTATATTTGTGATTTCAAGTATATGTTATGTGTTTACAAGTTAAGTTGAAAGTGTAAGCTTACGAGCTATAATATAAGAATGATTTGTACAAAGACGAAAAGTCAGAATGGTAAAGCTTGTTAGAATGTTTATAAACATGAGATATTATATATTATGTGTTATATGAATGAGATGATTTAAAATGTGACAGGAATGAAGTGTAAGCCTGAAATTGAAGTTAGAAATTAATGTTATTAAATTTGAGATATAGTAGTGTTAACTCGAGCAGATATAAGGAAAGTATATTAGGAGCAAAATACTCTGGTAGAAATACATCAACATACATATGTATATTCATATTACAATTTTTGGAAGTTAAGAATGATTTTAAAGACTCAAATTGTTTCGAAGAAAAGTTTTCAGATGCTTTTGAGTAAAATGTATTTCAGAAAATGTCTTCTTACAGTTTTGAGATTTAAATATAATTTTATATTTTCGGGGCATGAGGTAAAAACTCACCCCATCATGTAACTATTATAGTTGAAATTGACGGATACTTTGGAATTGATAAATTCAGAGACATGTGCACATGTCGAGGACTGAGGGGACGCTCTCAGATCCTCAAGCAGGACTAGGGGCTACAGGGTCCCGAAATCCTGATTTCATAGCTTAGTGGCTACACTGCAGTTGAGTTATGGTCCTGGGTGTAGACCTCTATGTTGCAGTTGAGTATTTGTCCTGGACATAGGGCACCACTAGCGTCAGAGATGCCGCAGTTGAGTTATGGTCATGGGCATCGAGTACACCCAGTTGAGTTATGGTCCTGGGTGCAGAGCAGTTTCCAGTTTTCAGATTTTCAGTACACGATTTTCTGAAACAAGAGTTTAGCAACAGTTTATTTTTAGATTTCAGTTTTCAGTTTTCAGATCCCAGTTTTCAAGTGTAGTTCTCAGTTTTCAATTACAGCTTTCAGAAAGAGCTTTTTAGAAAAAAAAGGTTCCGAAGTATCGATTTTATAAGAGATTCAGAGTTTTAAGACAGAAATCAGTTTCCGAGTAATGTTTTCAACAAAAAGTTCTTCAGAAAAGGTTTTAATGCATTATAGAATGCATAGCATAGATAAGTAGGATTCATTTACAATTTATACATTTAGAACATATATCTTAGATATTACGGGATTTATTTATAGTTATATTAATGCATGATAGTATTTTTACATCCATATGCATGTGTGATTGTTTTGGTATATGATTGATATTGATATGAATTGTATGTTTTTATATGAGAAACCTCTGTGAATGGTAATGTTCGATAATAGGATATATATATATATATATATATATATATATACACAGTCGATGATTGTTTAAGGAAAAGAATAATCTATGGATCCGATTTGATGATATTTCAATATGATAAAAGAAAGATAACAATGGTAAAAGTCTGAATTAAAACTAGTGGAGGAGTAAGTAGGAAGATGTTAAGATATCAGAGTAATACAGCGAAAGCAAGTGTTTTGAGTTTTGCAGGTTGGTGATCCGATCGATCGACCACAGATGCGAGAGCTTGAGGAGCCGGATAACAGCATTGCAGTCAGTCAGTCACCAGGTCCTGGAAATTTCAGAGTCAAGATGTTTAAGTGTAGTTGTATAAGAAGTTGAGTTGTTTATTTCAATTTTATTTTATCTTGGGCCCTATAGGTTGTATCGAGGTGCTGGACTTGATCCAGGTTGTTCGATTTTAGTATAGGTCATGCCGAAATTTCGGTAGAGTTAGAGGCTTATGGAGGCAGGATTAGTCTGTCTCCAGCCGGTAGCATCCTGGCTTAGGCGGAATGTTACAGATATTTTATTAATGTGTATTTAACAAAAACAAGTATTAAATAAAATACACATTAATTTGGAAATGATCGTTAGGTCCCGATTGCATTTTTTTACTTTTAACCATTAAACAAGTTATAAATCATCAGTTTTATTCATAACAGTTGCCCTAGTGCTCTACGAGTATATATCATTAGTGAGACTCTCTAGATTTAGGCATATCCATCACAAAATCCAATTTTTCCTCCATAATTCATCCACCCGTAAATTATGACGACGACGGATAAACTCACTAAATTATACAGGTCGAGGTCATTGCATATGTATAATCCATCCGTCACAGGTATTCGGATTATCCCAGAGATATAGATATAAACATCAAATCTCTATAGGTCTAATCGTGTCAACGTATCTATCAGCAATCTTCTAAATAACACTCGAAACTTACTTCAAAAGTATATCATGGCCGTGAATTTAACAGATTCTTAATCATATAATGAATACATATGCCCTGTACAAATGACTGACAATAACTTTCTTGATACAAACAGGATATCATGAGCATGAGTCCACACCCAATGAACAAGCGGAGGTCTGATCTAAATAGATTAGTGACATGACTTCCATATAAGTATGGAGGATAACTCACATATCCATAGTGGTATCTCAAGTCAAATAATCATTATGCTACTCAACCCAATAAGATTCCTATTGTCGTTGGTGTACCATCTATCAGGTAATCTTCAGTGAGTCGTTCATTTTTTATCAAATAAACACCTACACGTCTATACGAGTCTCCCGAGGCTCATGGTTCATTGAGATAAACCATCAGACCAAGTCTGATATATGACATGTACTAGTCTCAGTAGATTATACTAATCGACCTGTGTCAGTAAATCTTGACCAGGAACTTAATTTGATAATTTATTTCTAGTAGTGACGCTTCACAATCTCAATTACAAACTACATTGAAATTACACATAACATTATATATTATCGGGTCATATATATATCACTAAACACGATTTAGTTTCAATCTAAGAATTAGATCGAATATATATAAAATAAAAGACAAGATGTGTTTCCATAAATAAGTAATATTATGGGAAAAGATATTGCTCTTATTCATGAATTGAACATAAATATAATCTGAATTGGCGCTCTGAGCACCAACCCTAACACTAATGACATGCTGACCTAATATGAAACTACATGCACTGTCTTAGAACTATATGAACTGAACCTGAATATCTGAACTAAAGCTATTAGATCTGAAACTAGGTGCGTAACTGGACATGCACGTGCTGATCTTGAAATCTATATTTAATGTGTCTGATTGGAACCTGAATATCTAAATTGAACATGCATGAGCTCAACCTGAGTATCTAAATGTAAAAAAAATAAATACCCCCTGAATGACCTAAACATAATGTGACTAACATGGAAACATAACTGAATCCTGCTGACATAGCCTATCGTAGGCATGGGAAACTGAGTTGAATACTTAACTGATGAGTTTATGGGGGTGATTAGTGCCCCATAGGCTATCTCAGCGAGCTTAGGACGCTAAATTTAGGAGATGCTAAATTTGAGAAGCATCTATTTCATTTCCCTATATTTTTTAAAACATTGTGGATGATTTTTATTTTAATTATGGAGGCAGAGAATAGAAATTTTTGTTTTATATAAAAAAATTTATTTTTAGTAATTTGTATTTTTGTATTAAAATTTTTTTATTTTTAATCGTATCTTCCTATAAAATAGATTTGATTTGTATTAAAAATTCAAACTCTTAGCAAATGATAGATGTTGGTTGATGTCATTACTGAGTTCTTAAATTGAGGTTGTCTTTAGATGATTATTTGTATATTTAAGCATTTACATCAATTCTGTTATAGTTTAGACTTGAAATTTGATCTTTAGATAATTTGAATTGAGATAATTGGATTGAACTAATGACTATTAGATTGTATACCTATCTCTATCTTAAAATTGCATAAAGAATAGCCTATGTAAAACGTATCTGTTGGGATTTATGTCTTAGAGCTTCATGTATTGTAAGCAGAATTGATTATTGTAAGAACAATAAATGCATTATTCATTTTATCAAAGTTGTTTGATTTATATCGCACATTGTCCAATTATTTTATTTACCTTGATTACTATTGTATCTTCAGTCTTAATATATGTTTGATGCACAATCGGATTTAAGTCTACAGTTAGTAATCTAAATAGTCCGTAGATAGCAAACAAGAGGGTACTTTGTTTATGGTTTATCAATAGCTGCGGCCCATTCTATACTTGTATGATGACCTTGATTCGGGATCTTTCATATAGTGACATGGTAATGGAGACACCTTGTGTGATGAGATCATATAGGACTGGACTCAAATAAATACGAATTTCTTTTAATATCCATTAACCGACGAAATTCATTTTATCTAACAGATGGTCATTTATAGATTCGCTCTTAATCTTAAGTGTACTAGAACTCCTACATGACAAACTATGTCCTTTGATTTACTATGGTGAGGTTGGTGTTGCATTACTGGCCAATAACTACGTATTTTGGGGATATGGTTTGGTGTGTAGCTGGGAATATTTTACATAGTTATGAAATTCACTCCTTCTTACGGGAAGCAGACGGGTATCTCTTTTAATAGTTGATTTGGGACTTGAACAAATTGAGGGCTTAACTTTTCTATTGCAAATAGAAAGTTTTGTATTCATAATTGTTATGAATTAATTGTTCATTATATAATCAATGGTGATTAATAGATGAAATATTTAAAGGGGTTTAACAAAATTTTGACTCGGCTCTATTTATGAGATATTCGTGAAGGACTATATCCATATGTAATGACTATATCGATTGACACCAAAGTTGTTCGGTTTACTTTATCCATCTACGGTAATGGGAATTCAACTTCGAGTTTTTAGTGGAATACCACGGAGTTAATAATTTGTAATATTTGATTAAAAATTTTAAAAAATATTTCAAAATTATTGGAGCACAAAACCATAGGTCCATTTGGTCCCCATGTTAGCTCGATTAACTATAACAAACCTAGTGTGTACACGACCACGGAGGTGTGCGACGCTGACCAGGCTCGCTGCCCGGTCTGGAGTATGGAGTAGCCCGCTGGGGACTAAACCGGAGAATAAATGGAGTCGCCACCCAGTGTGAACTGAAAAAAAAATTTAAGGCCGCACTCAGCCCTCGCAAGGGATTGGGTTCAGAATGGTCCCTTACTTATGCCAATTGTAATAAAAGGATTCATGCAATAATATAACCAAGTCTTATGCAACACATGCGAGATAATTTAAATAAACACACGAATTTGCACACCCATAAACGTAAATAAAAATGAAGGGAAATGCATAATTCCATAAGCGTATTAAATAATGAAGCACATTAATGTAATTAACAATAACTGTAAAAGCATTAATAATAAAATAAGATAATTCAGTATGTAATGTAAAAGAAATAACTAAATAGGCAAGCATGCATGGAAGTAAACGTGAAGTGATGAGGCGGAATGAATAGAGATAACTAATAGGATGAATACGAAGCGATAAATAACAAACAAAAAGGTGAATAACAAAATTAGAAGACAAAGGGTGCGGCCCGGCGTGGCAAAACATCATGGTAAAGGTAGCCTTTCTTCTTTTCCCTCAAATAGAGGACCTTTAGCTCAACGTGAATAGCCCATGCGCACGAGATAGCAATGCGTAAATAAATAAAGCAATAACAAGCGAAAAGTAAATGACATAATAAAAAAGGCACAGCAAAATATTGTGGTAAAGGTAGCCTTTAGGCTTTTTCTCCCTCAAATAGAGGACCTTAAACTGACGTGATTAGCCCATGCGCACTAGATTACAATACATGAATAAATAAAGAAATAATATACGGAAAGTAAATAACGGGATAAAAAAAAAGGCGCGGTAAAATATTACGGTCAAGGGAGCCTTTTAGGATTTTTCTCCCTCAAATAGAAAACCTTTAAACCAACGTAATTAGCCCATGCTCATCAAGTAACAATGCATAGAAAATAAATAGCAGAACAATAAACATAGATTTAAATCACAAAATGAGGCACGTGCTTGAAAGTTTCTCAAGCGGTACGTGGAGTTGTATCCCAAGTACAGACCGCACTACCATCTATTCGAATTCGGCTACGGAATTTATGTCTAGGTTTCCATCCGATATTCCAAAAGAGGCAACACTCAAGCATTAACACAACGCAATCATTAACCCCATGTTGATATACATGAAATATGATAATGCATATAACAATAAATAACCGAAGAGACAAATATGAAAAATAACAATGAAGATAAAAAACACAAAATGAATGCGGAATAATAAAACAACCATAAATGTAAATTAAACGGGAAATAGTAAAAAGAAAAATAACATGAAATAAATACCGAATAATAAAAATATATGACCAAAGAATTTTACCGTTTTCAATGTAGGATTTTGCATACCCAGTTGGATGTATTCCACGTCCAACCAAGCATGCCGTTTCCAGGACGACAAAATAAAAATATAAAAAAGGGTGCCCTCATGTCTTACCTTTTAAATCGCTTCCCGGGAGTACGTTATGTCATCACTGGAAGGGTTAATATTCCGCAACTTTTTGGTTTTCTGACTCGGTGTTTTCTTTTGCTGTTTCGCTATTTTCACTGGTGTTTTCTCCGTCTTCTTCACTATATTTGCTGATGTTTGGTCATCGTATTTTTTCACTGCTTTTGGGTGATATTTGGACTGTTTTTGGTCAGTTTATTGGACTATTTTGGGATAGTTCGGGGGGTGGTTTATCGGTCAAGGGGGGCTATTATTTTTTTACGTGGAACCTGCATGCGTGTGTAGTTATTTATGTTGGTGAACGGTGTGGCTGGTTTTTTGAGTGTGTTGTGGTGTGGAGAGTGGGATGGTTGGTCGGCAGGTGCGTATCTAAGGTTGCTGGGTTTTTGGTCTTTATTGTTAACTTGTTTTGAGTGTGTGAATGTGTCACGTCTTTAGAGTTTCTTTATTTGTTTATTTAGAAATAGACCAGAGAGAGAGTGTGAGATAGGCCTAGGGTTTATTTGGTTGAGGTCGAGAGAGAGAGAAGATTTGACAGAGTGGCTAGAGAGAGAAGTGAGGGATCTAGGGTTTATTTTCCTGAGTGGCCGTCTGTGAAAATGAAAGAGAATAGATGGAGACCATGTTGAAATCGGTGAGGGCTGTGTGAAGTGTCCAGTTTGCTAGGGGTGTGAGTTTGTCTAGGGTTTTGGCTGTGGCCGTGTAAGAGTGTCCAGGAACAGCATAAGATTGTGTCTTCTTTTTAGGGTTTTGTCATGGTGGAGAGGGGCTGTTATGCTGGTTATATGGGTGTTGTATCTTTAAGTATGGCTGCGAGGAAGGGAGCCCGTGAGTGGTAAGGGTTGATTATTGATTTGTAATAGTTTTTTTGCTGAGAATGAAAGGAGAGCTATGGTCTATTTTTCATGGATTGGCCGAATGTGGAGTGAAGAGAGGTGAGAGAGATAATAGCCAAGTGCCGGGACTATATTTGTTTAGTGATTTAAGAGAGAGGAGTGAGTAGTTTTAGGATTTTATTATTTTGGTGTTGTGTCTTTGAAAAGGAGAGAGCCGTTAGGGTTTTTTATTTGTGTAAAATGAGAGAGTGTGAAGAGAGGTCGTAATTTGTGAGAGCCAAAAGGGAGAGGGTTTAGGGTTTGCATTAAGTTATATTTTATAGTGGTGCATTAGGGTTAGGGTTATGCATGGGTTTTCAAAAGGAAATAAATCAAGTAATTATGTGTGCATTAATTAATTTATTTAAGGAAATAATATTTATATTTTTGGTGGGGGAATTTCTTTGATTTGGAAGGTGATTTATTTAAATTAGGAAGAGGATTTATATGAATTTGATTTAATTGTGACATGTGTTTTAAATATTTTGGATTGGGCTTGGGTGTGTGGGCCTTGTGTGACGTAGGTGTGTGGCTTGGATAAATGGGCTTTCATGTGTTACGGGGGTTTTGGGCCGAGGCTAATATTTTAAAGCAGAGATTAACTGAGTGAACCCGAGGCCAAACAAATGAATTAAATCGATGATGTACTTATTTCCCTTCCAACGTCTGTTTCTCATGCTTCCGCAACTTATCGGGTAGTGCCTATATACAAGGCTGATCATTGGGCTTTTATGCAAAAATAGAGTGTCTATAGTCGCCCCCACTTTGATAGGACTTGTGCAGTGTGTGACAGTGACAATCCTATCAAAGTCATGCATGCATTTTTACTTACTTACCTGGTTTGTCGGTTGTCGTACTTACCTGTTGCTTCGCGAGATGCTTCGAATTGAGTTGATTTGATGATGAGGTGCTTGACCCCTTGTTCATTCCCGAACTGTTACTTGATGAAAGATGGTTGATTCCTGAACCGTTACTTGATGAGAGATGGCTCAATTTTGAACCGTTACTTGATGAGAGATGGTTCATTTTTTAACCATTAGTTGATGAGAGATGGCTCATTTTTGAACCGTTACTGAGTTGAGATTGATGGTGAGGCACTATGACCCCTGGGTCTTGTTCCCGAACCACCGAGTGGGTCTTGTTTCTGAATTGAATTGTGGGTCTTTTTCTTGAATTGAGTTGTGGGTCTTGTTCCCAATTTGAGTTATGGGTCTTGTTCCCGGTTTGAGTTGTGGGTCTTGTTCCCGGTTTGAGTTGTGGGTCTTGTTCCCGAATTGAATTGTAGGTCTTGTTTCCGAATTGAGTTGTGGGTCTTGTTCCTGATTTGAGTTGTAGGTCTTGTTCCCGATTTGAGTTGTGTTTTTTTTCCTGAATTGAGTTGTGGGTCTTGTTCCCGATTTGAGTTGTGGGTCTTATTCTTGATTTGAGTTGTGGGTCTTGTTCCCATACTGAGTTGTGGGTCTTATTCCCAATTGTTTGTCTTTGCCGCTTTTCTTCAAAACCTGCGAACAAAAACAAGACAAAGATTGCTTGTATATGACATGTATGCATGTATGCATGGATGTATTTCCTATTCCGATGGGTTAGGCCTTCCTTGTGCTCTCTAGCACCATTCGCCTACTAATATCTTCGGTCGGCCCCTAGGCATGCTTATAGTTTCCTTCTACTAGTTCTTTCTGGTGATTGGTCAGTTTTCTTTGATCCCATGACTCTCAAGATTGCATTATGTCCCTTATTCGCGAGGTGGTAGAATGGTCGCCCCCGGACTTGGTTTAGCTTTCTGCTCCTTGCTACTTGCACTAGGTCAAAGTAGATCATATGATGTGACGTTCCATATCAACATACTATATTGCCTTTTAAGAAATAGTCCCAATAGTCATACATATTATCATCCTCAAATGATGACCAGTGTCGAAACCAGAGAACCTTCAAAGTACTCGATGTAACTCAAATCTGACTGTTTGAACAAATGATCTGAACTAGACTCAAAGTGTGTGTGTGCTAAGGTTCTTTTACAGCTTGATCCTTGGGTAAGCCAACTCAATGATTTTTGTTTCAAAAAATGGGACCGAGGGGTCAAACCAACCTAGATGTCTCGATCATGCTATGTAATTAATTCTCCGTACTCAATGTGATATGATTTTCTTTTCCTTTTCTTTCGCCTTTTTTTTTACACACCTATCCTTTAAGGTAGCATTTCTCCTCATGGTGGTCCTAATGCTCGCCCATGGGCAGCTTCACGCTTATCGGTTATAGGTGGTTTATATTTTTTCCTCTATAGACTTTTCTTTTGTTTCTAACCATACCACATATCGTAACACAAGTAAGTCGGGATGGACATCTAAGTGAACGGTCATTCATCAATCCGTACTCTGTTCAATTAGTCACCTTCCCGACTACTTAGACTTTCACCGCTAAGATCCTATAATTAAGTGCTCGTGACTCTAACCTAGATCAAATACTCAAAACATCATATGAGAGCACATCTCGCACTTATCGTTTCTAAGGTTTCACCATAAAGCGAACAATTTCATCATCGGACTCATGCTTAACTATTGAGGAAAAGACTCGAACAAGTAGGCAAAATCAATGCCTTTATTTAATAAATGCAAGATTACAATCAAATAAACCAGGGAAAATATCTTCATCCTCTGCAGTATTGTCTTCTACCTTGGCCTATGGTTCTTCACTGTTGCCACCCCCTATCCTCATATAAGAAGCTTAGTGGTTGAGAGTTTGGAGGACAAAGCTTTCGGGTAGGCCGGAGTTGATCATGTATGTGGGTGATGGAACAAAGTGGTAGTTAGGTAGAGGATTTCTGTGTGTGTTGGGTTGTTCTTTTTCTGATACTGGTATCTTATGAGCGTCAATGAGGTTTTGGATCTAATGTCTGAGGAGGGCGCAATTGTCTTTTTCATGGCCTTTCTGCTGGTGAAAGTGGCAGTATTGGTTTAAGTCGAAGTAGTGTGGCACAGGGTCTGGAATTGGTCTAGGTTCTAAAGGTTTCAGGAGTCCTTGTCCTTTCAAATTCTCAAGCACATTTGACAGAGGCTTACCAAGGTTGGAGAATCACCTATTTTTGACGACAACGACCTCAGCAGTAGCGAGCTTGGTCTCAGAAGGCCCCCCAATAGTCCTTCTATTCTGGCCATAGAACTTCCTATTCTCGGCTTCCTCCTCCTCGATATCCATGATAGATTCCCTCAACTGTCGAAAATCGCTAATCATAGAGGTCATCCTCCTCAGTTTGTTTTAAATATAGGGCCTGGTGCCCTTAATGATCATCTTGATTTGGTCATTCTCCGAGGGCCTAGTCTGTATCTTCAAAAGCTGGCCCCTCCAACGATCTACATAATCCTTGAAGCTCTTCTCCGGCTTCTGTTTGGTATTCTCCAAGTCTCGGAATGACAAGTCAATCTCCAAATTCGTGACATATTGATTCAGAAAGGCCTCTGCCAATGCCCTCCAATCATCATTGACCTTTCTCTCCAGGTCGTGATACCACACCACGGGCACTCCCTCTAGCGACATCTCAAACATCTTCTGATCATGATGCTTCGACAGACCCACCAAACTCATCACAGAAACATATTATCGAAAAAGGACTACTATTGGTACAGATCATGGTGTTGTTGTACAAATTAACTATGTGACAAAGGAGATTGCTCTTTTATCATTTGTGATTGGATCACCTAGATGTATAAATGATAGGAGGTCTTTATGATTAGTACCTGGATTGAGATGATATGAGAGAGTATCAATCCACAAAGGTATAATCATTAAAGATCCCTAGTCAGAGTATTATCGAGATTGGACATCGATAAATGCGTAAAAGACTAGTATTACACTTGTGCGAGTTGTGAGGGCACAATAGTATAGTTCTAATATATTTGGGTATTGGATACTCATGAAAGTGTAATAGGAGGTTTGTGTTTTACCGATAGTATGGAAAATAACTTCGCTCTTGATAGACCCCATCGGAATTCCATTGGTAGTATGACTATGTGTCTATAGAAGTCCGAAATCAGGGTAGGTGTATTTGGTCTTAACCTGAGACTTGCACCGCTAATACTTGCGACAATCAATATACTTTGGTTTTGGTCATCCGGGGCTTTAACCGGTTCTGTGTACACCTCTGCTGGGTATATTGAGAATCGTAGTGTATTGGGTGTGATGTCAAGACGGAATTGTCACTCCAGTCGTAGGAGATGATGCCACGTAGGATACGGTATTAGTACTCTTAAATGTTGCAGCTATCGGGATATTATGACTAGGTCATGTATATCTGATTATAGAGACCAGTTACCAGACATCCGACATGTGCTACATACGGGGCAGACACAATTCCAGCCCCAGGCCTAGCACGTGACATCCAATACTGGATTGACATACACGATACCACGTATACTACACCTGATATAGATCGCTTATTCATGTAAGCATGTTTCTGGAGAATTGGGTAGGCATGGCGC
Organism: Zanthoxylum bungeanum; assembly: GCA_019454045.1. NCBI lineage: Eukaryota > Viridiplantae > Streptophyta > Magnoliopsida > Sapindales > Rutaceae > Zanthoxylum > Zanthoxylum bungeanum. The sequence continues at coordinate 89,279 of SKCR01023433.1, read as the reverse complement.
TTTGCTAGAAGCCAACCTTACCTTGTAAATCGGTAAAACGTAGTACTAGGTACGTACATATTCAGATAGTCTGATAATATATTTACTGCCAGCATATCCGGGGATCTCATGGGTCGCTTCCCGAAGATTCATCGATGACGTATGACTCGCACTTTAATTAATCTGGGATTAATTAGTAGAGAGAGAAAATTAATTGGGATTAATTACGGAGATATTTTATCTAAGATAAAATATCATTTAAAGAGAGAGAACGATTAATTTGGAATTAATCGATAAATTAATATATTTGATATATTAATCAAAATTGGATTTCGACGCGGAATTGAAATTAGATTTTAATTCAGGCAAATGAATTAATTTAGAATTAATTCGTAAGCGACGTGAATAGTAATTATGCTAGGCATGATTATTTAATTAAATTGGATTTAATTACGGTGCAACGGAAAATTCGTTAATTTGGAAATAGCGAACCCAAGCCCAAGAATGTTTACGAGCGTATTCGCATTTCGAATTCGAGTGCGGCACGTAAGTCACATCAAACATCAAATCGCTTGTCACATCAAGCGTCAAATCACATGTCACATTGAGTGATGTGATAATTTGATTGATTGATGTGACAACTAGTCACTTTTAGTGATGGAAGTTATTTGGTTGGTGAATGAGTGTGAAACACTCAAAGTTTGTTGATGGCTTTTTGAAAGCAAATTTAATATAGATTTATTTGATTTTTTGAAAATCAAATTTGTGTATTAGATACACAATTGACATAATACCCAAACCAATTCATCTCTCTCCATCTCTCCCTCTAATTCACGCCCAAGGGGCTGAATTTCTGTCTTTATGAACTGCTCACTGTCGTGAGCTATAGGAGTAGAATAGTGTTGATTTTGTTGCAAAATCAAGGTGCTAACACACATCCGGAGTCGTCCGAAGGTGATAGGGAAACCAACCCGGTGCATGTAATCGTTTAATCACAAGCTTGGAGCTTGGAAGGACATCAATGGCCGAATTCTTGGAGGAGGAAACCAGTGAACTGCCGTGAGCATGATGGAGGGAGAAAATAATTTTGTTGTCCACCGCATCACTTAACCATCGATGTAAGTATTTCGTGACTTCCTCGATGTATTCATACTTGTTTCATTGTTTGAATCGATCCTCGGGACTTAGAGTTTTCCCAACAATGGTATCAGAGCGAATAAAAGCATGAAATTTGATTTAGGGCTTAAAATTGGGTAAATTGATTTTGAGTATGAAATAATGAAATTGGATGATTTAGTATGCTTAAATGTGGTTGAATTGAAGATTGATTGGATCAATTTCATGAAATTATGATTGGATCATTTTTGCCCAAATTATTAGGTTTGGCCGAATTGAACTATGCCCTAAATGTCTTGGATTTTTTGTTTTTCGATTCATTGGATGAGTTGGAAACGATTGGAAATGTTGATTTAATGTCGATTGTGGATTTAATTGGATTGAAACCGAATCGGACATAAAATCCTCACTTGGCCGAGACTTAAATAGCATGTAAATGGGTTTGATTTTTGATAAAATGTGTTGGACATGTTTTGTTGAAAATGAGCATGAATAATTGGGCTAATTGGTGTTTTGGAAATATTGATTTGGTTAGTTAATTATGTTATACATTTTTGAATAATTAAATTGTGAAATTGGGTTTTGTAATTTAATTATGTTGGGCCAATTTTAGAAATTGGGCTTGAAAGTTGTTATTGGGCTTTAATGGGCTTGGTTGTACCAAGGTAGGTTTAGGCTAAATTGGTTGGATCCAATTGGGCCCAAAACCACTTCCGTAAAGTCCAAATGCGACAAATGGACCTTTAACTTTAATTCGGCCTAATGGGCCTAAATTGGTTTCAAGGCATATGAGGGTGATTCATTTAGATGGGCTTTAGTCTTTGGGTTTGACTCATGTTGACCAAAAGCCCATGCCTTAAGAAATTAATTGAAAGCCCATTGGACTTTAATTAAATTAATATTGGACGTTAATCGTGCTTTGAGACCCGTAACGATTAGATTTGGAATCTAAGTCGAAAAGGTTCATAATAAAGTGTGATAATTAATTTGGAATTAAATACAAATTGAATTGGATTTAATTATGTAGTTTAATATAATTCGAGAATTTGTACTTTAAGTACTTATTCACAAAACGAGTTTGACTCGTAAAAAATCAAATCATTGTTTGAACATTGGATGGTCATTAATTATCATATTAATTAATTTGATTAGATTGATGATAACATGCTTGTGTTAATACATGGTTGCGATGCATGAATAATGTATATCAGATGGATATTAGAAGGGTGGGCAATTTTAGAAATTGTTGTAATAAATTTGAAATTTATTAAATTGGACCTGCGCGTCCAGCCTTATTACCTCATTACTCTTTGTATTCTCTTCTCACCTATTCCCCTCAATGTAAATGAGGTTTCTTTAGAAGTGTAGTGTAACGGGTAGAAGTAATACTTGTGCTAGCAGGAGAGAGAAATGGAGAGATTTGATCTAGGATCAATGTGTAAATTATCCATCCGCATATCATTATTATTTTATTATACGCGCTTTATTATGTGTTTAGAATGCATGTTTAAGGGTGTATGATGATGAGACCTTAACAAAGATAAATTGGTTGCCAATTTACACGCGAAAAATATATTAAGCGTTGTTCCTTCCATTGAGTGATTCTTACTCAAGATCCAAGACTGGCATTGGCTTGTTGGCCAAAGTCAAGGCCTTTGTCCGTCGAGGATGTGTTTGAATCACGAGAGCTTTGTTCCATATTGGTGTCTTGTCCAAGTTGTGGTTTGTTGGCCAAAGTCAAGACCACTTCTTGTCCATCGTCAAGACCACTTCTTGTCCATCGACATTGATTACGAAGCTTTCCATGGTCAATGGGTTCCGCTTAACTGGGATCACTAAGTTTGTTATGCCAAAGCAAAGGCTTAGTTGATTCAGAGGAAAAAGGTTAGGCAGTATATTGGATATATTGGCATATATAAGATATATGTTTCGGACTTGGATGTCCACCTACTGGATCTAGGAATTGGATGAGATCTAATTGATCTTAGAGATCTACCTAGTTAAGTATCATACAATTTATTGGCCAAAGTCAAGATTGTGTGATATTTAACGGGATCCTAGCCCACTAGGAAACACGGTTTCCCGAGTACTCGATAGAGGGTTAGAGGCTCGCCGAAAAATAGTGGGAGGCAAGTATTAGATTTGCAATATTCGTTTAGTTACTTGTCATACGCGCTCAATCAAATATCATTCGTCAAATAAATTAAATGTTAGTTGGACTAATATTTAAATCATTGTTTTAATTAACAGTTGGACTGTATTCAAACTATTCATTTATAGTTGATTTTATAATTGGTTATAATAATCAATATAATTCAATTTAATAAATTAAAGCATAGTTGATTATATAGTTGGACTATAGTAATCATTATTTTAAATAGTACCTGAAATCATTGATTATATATTAAAATCAAGATTAAAATTGAAAGATTGACATTTAAACATAATCCTAAGGAAAATGTATATAAATGGTTTAATGTTCAAATTGGGAATAATTTCATGATGGTCCTGGAAACTAATAAGTTACTTTATTTGATAAAATAACATATTAGGCCTAAGCCTAGAGTTAAGCAAATACTAAAGCATGATCTTTGGAAGATTCATGTGATGATAACTTAAGTGCTTAATCCATTAAGTTTGTCGTAGTAGACTCCTTAATTTCTTAATCAGAACTAAGGATTAGATCCTTAAAGTATGATATTGAAATTGAAGGATCTTCATAAATCTATACTTAGATTTTAGAAGTATTAAATTGCAATTAATAACTCTTGGAGAGTTAATGGTTATTCTCAAGGAGATAAAGTCATAGTTTGCAATAAGGCAAGTAGCGCAAGGCGCACCTTACTTCGATATTCTATAAACCTAAGGCTTGGCCAAAGGCTTCTAGAATGTAGAAAAGGGCAAAAGCAAAATCATTATAATCTTCTGGGAAGATAACAGACATATCCCAAGATGTCTGTCTAAATTATGGCAAACGGAATCGCGGAAGAGTGACTGCCGTTTGAACAAAGCAGACATGAAGGAATGGAAAACGAGCAAAGCTCTGACTTCAAATATGTTTGTCAAAATTATGTTCACTACTAGTATTGAAATTGGATTTTAAATACTTACTGTGGTACATAAATATGTGCTGATGTTCGGAATATGCTATGAGCAGGATACTGACTTCAGTTGAGATTAATCTGCGAATTGGAAATGGGACGAAGTCGTTGTTTTAACCGTAGATACCTAAGTTTAGGAACTACCTTCGAGTGTATACCTAAATTTGGAAACTATTATAATGTAACTAGTTTGACTAGAAATATTATCTCTATATCGAGTATAATTCGTTGCGGATTTACCTTTATATTCTAGAACACTAAAGGGTTTTATTTTATAAAGATGATATTGAGATAAACACATTAGATGTGAATAACAGTATTTATATTTTGAATATAAATAAATCTCAAACATATTATATGACGAACAAATAGCTCAAACTGATATGATCAGATAAGACTTAATTGTGGCAGTGTTGTCTGGGACACATTAAATAAGACTCGTATATCCACACTTTCGAAGAGTGGATACTATGACAAATTTGATTCTATTCAAATAAAGTCTACGAATCTAGTTTGTTAGGCAAAGTGCCTAAAACACTATTTACTTGGTAAAAGTGCAAATGCCACTGATCTGTTAGCCCTAATTCATTGTGAAGCAAGTGGGCCCATATCTAGCAAGGCTAGAGGTGGATATGAATATTTCGTGACCTTTACAGATGTGGCATCGCGTTATGGTTAAGTGTTTCTTTTGAAACACAAATCGGAAAATTTTAAAGTTTCGACACGAAATGGACAAACAGATCGGCTAAAGTATTAAACTATCACGGTAAGACCGTAATGGAAAATATTAAGCAATAAGTTTCTAGTATACTTGAAAGAGTATAGTATTCTTTCAATGAGGACTTCTCTCGGAACACGTCAATTTGACGGTGTGTCCGTACTGAGTAACTGAATTTTGTTGGACATGATAAGGTTAATTATGAGTCGCTCTGAGCTACCATTTCCCTCAACTGATAAGCATAAACAGTGCAGAACTTATTTTGAATAAGTTTCCATAATAATCTGTTTGACAGACTTCATATTAGATATGAAAGGGAAAGAAACCGGGTTTCTCACTCCTGTAGATTTGGGAATGCTAGACATATGTTTGGATGACACCAAACAAAAACCCAAATTGGATTAGTGCCAATTATAGGTTATCATAGGGATACATAAGTATAGTACTTATACATCTCACAAGAGAACTGTTAGTGTTCCTAGAACATGCCAAGGATCTAATAAGCATGAAAAACATTGAATAAGAACATTATAAGTTGCGGAAAACTTACAACGAACGGATTTGAGCTTTTAAAAAATTTGTGAAGATGATCTCCAAGATCCAAGCAAAGTGTTGATTCCAACTCTTGAAGATGTTTCCCTATCACCTTTGTTGACTTGCTTAAGTGCTAGCTTTTGATTTGAAGAACAAAATCAAAGAGAGCAATAGGAAGAAGTTCACGCCAAGGAGAGTCTTCTAGGGTTTTTCTTTTGTTCAACTTATGTCAAGTGTGTAGAGATTTGTTTTGGTAAAACCCTTTTACCCTTTTCACCAAAACTTGGTAGTTGGGTAAATGGTTTTACCAAAACCAATACAAGGTGGTTGGTTGGTTGGTGGCTTGGCATAAATGCCAACTACCACCACCTACCACATATGTGAAGTGGGCCCCACTTATTTGAATTCAAAATTCAAATATCTCTAAGAATATTTGCCGCGGCTCGGTTCCGTTTAATCCGATTAAACGAACCCTCGTCGCTAAATAATTAAATCTAATTTAATTAAATAACGATGACTCACAAATATATTATGAACGTCGTTCACGAACTAATTCTAAATTAATTCGTTCATTCGTATTAAAGTCCGACTTTAATCTCGTAATGAAATCCAATTCATATTAATATATCTGATTTATTAATTTTAGCCCATTTCAATAAATTAAATAGAAAAATCAAATTTAACTATTAAATTTATTTTACCGATTAATTCCAAATTAATCGCGTTCTATCTCTACTAAACACATTTAATCCCAGATTAAATAAAAGCCCCAATTAATCCCAGATTAATTTTCTCTCTCTAAATTAATCCCAGATTAATTCTAATTTAAGTCAACTGTCATCGGTGAATCTTTGGGAAGCGACCCAAGAGATCTCTGGATATATTGGCAGTAAATCTGGTTATCGGAGTATCCGATAAAGTGAGTACCTCGTACCACGTGCTTACCGATTTACAAGACATGGTTGGCTTCTAGCAAAGCACCGTGCCTACCCAATTCTCCAGAAATATTCTTATTGGAATATATAATCTATGTCAGGCGTAGAATACGTAGTAGGCCTGAGGCTGGAATAGTGTCTGCCCCGTACGAAGCACATATCGGATATCAAACAACTAGTCTCTTGGAATCGGATAATCATGACCTTGTCACATTATCCCGATGGTTGCAACACAATAGAGAACTAGTTATGAATCCATCCGTGATCATCATCTCCATATGTCTGAAGTGATACTTCCGTCTTGACATCACATCCAATACACTACAATTCTCGATAAACCCAATAGAGGCGTACACAGAACCTGTTAAAGCTCTAGATGACCAAAACCAAAGTTTACCGATTGTCGCAAGTACTTGCGATGCAAGTCTCAGGTTAAGATCAAATACACCTACCCTGACGCGGACTCTCATAGACACAAATACATACTACCAATGGGATTCCGCGGGGTCTATCCATAGCGAAGCTGTTTTCCGTACCATCGGTAAAACACAACCTCCTATCGCACTTGCATAAGTATCATATACTTAAACATATGAGAACTATGCCGCTATGCCCTCACAACACGCACAAGTGCAATACTAGTCTATTCCGCATTATCGATGTCCAGTCTCGATAATACTACGACTAGGGATATTTAATGATTAAACCTTTATGGATTGATACTGTCTCATATCATCTCAATCTGGAACTAATCATATGGACCTTTACCATTTATATATCAAAGTAAATAAATTACGAAATGATAAAAGGCAATTTCATTACTACATAGTTAATTTTGTACAAAAACACAATGTCTTTTACAAACAGTGACGCTATGGGTCATAATTGTCTAACAATCTCCCACTTGGCCTATAGCCAGTCACTCAAGCATCGAACACCTGAACTATGTATATGTTTATCAAACTTTTGCTGTGAAATAGCTTTCGTCAGCGGATCTGCATATTGTCATCTGATGCGACTTTCTCGATCTTCACATCGCCACGATGTATGATCTCACGAATCAGATGGAAACATCGAAGAACATTCTTGGATCATTGATGAGACCGTGGTTCCTTAGCCTACGCTAATGCCCCGTTATTATCACAAAATAATGGAACGGGCTCAGCTGCTAACAGAACTACTCCTAATCCAATTAGGAATTTACGGATCCAAACTGCCTCTTTTGCTGCTTCTGTTGGACAATTATGACCCATAGCGTCACTATTTGTACAAATCATGGCGTTGTTGTACAAATTAACTATGTGACAAGGAGATTGCACTCTTATCATTTGTGATTAGACCACTTAGATGTATAAATGATAGGAGGTCCTTATGATTAGTTCCTGGATTGAGATGATATGAGACAGTATCAGTCCTCGAAGGATTAATCATTAAATATCTCTAGTCGTAGTATTATCGAGACTAGACATCGATAATGCGGAATAGACTAGTATTACACTTGTGTGATTTGTGAGGGCACAATAGCATAGTTCTCATATATATGGGTATTAGATACTCATGCAAGTGTAATAAGAGGTTGTGTTTACCGATGGTATGGAAACAGCTTCGCTCTTGATAGACCCCTCGGAATTCCATTGGTAGTATGACTACGTGTCTATGGAAGTCCAAAATCAGGGTAGGTGTATTTAGTCTTAACATGAGACTTACACCGCTAATACTTACGATAATCAATATGCTTTGGTTTTGGTCGTCCAGGGCTTTAACAGGTTCTGTGTACGCCTCTGCTGGTGTATTGAAAATCGTAGTGTATTGGGTGTGATGTCAAGACGGAAGTATCACTTCAGTCATAGTGGAGATGATGTCACGTAGGATACGGTACGGGTGCTCTTAAGTACTATAGTCATCGGGATGATATGACTAGGTCATGTTTATCTGATTATAGAGACTAGTTACCAGACATCCGACATGTGCTTCATACGGGGCAGACACAATTCCAGCCCCAGGCCTAGCACGTGACACCCGATACTGGATCGCAATACGCAATACTACGTATACTAAGCCTGACATAGATTATATATTCCAGTAAGAATATTTCTGGAGAATTGGGTAGGCACGGTGCTTTGCTAGAAAAAACCATGTCTTGTAAATCGGTAAGCACGTGGTACGAGGTACGCACGTATTCGGATAATCCGATAACTATATTTACTGCCAACATATCCAGAGATGTCTTGGGCCGCTTCCCAAAGATTTATCGATGACAGTTGATTTAATTAGAATTAATCTGGGATTAATTAAGAGAGAGAAATTAATCTGGGATTAATTAAGAGAGAGAAATTAATCTGGGATTAATTAATGTATTATTTAATCTGGGATTAAATATGTTCGAAAGAGAGAGAACGCGATTAATTTGGAATTAATCGGTTGAATAAATTTAATAGTTAAATTTGATTTTTCTATTTAATTTATTCGTATGGGCTAAAATTAATATATCGGATATATTAATATGAATTGGATTTCATTACGAAATTAAAGTCGGACTTTAATACGGACGAATGAATTAATTTAGAATTAATTCGTAAACGACGTTCATAATATATATTTGCAACGCATCATTTTTTAATTAAATTAGATTTAATTATTTAGCGACGAAAGTTCGTTTAATCAGATTAAACAGAACCGAGCCGCGGTAAATTTTCGTAGAGACATTTGAATTTTGAATTCAAATGTGGGGCCCACTTTAATGTGGTAGTTGGGAGGGTAGTTGGCATTTAAGCCAATACCACTTTCCAACCACTTGGTTTAGGTGAAACCATTTTACCCCAACTACATGGTTTTGGTGAAAAGTGTAAAAACCCTTAAACAAAACCAAAGCCCTCTTTCTTCACACACTTAACACACTTGAACACAAACCCTAAAATGAAAGCATTTGGGCGTGAACTCTTCTCTCCCCCCTCTTTGATTTTGTGGCAAAATCAACAAAGCTAGCACTTGGAGTAATCAACTAAGGTGATAGGGAAACCACTTCAAGAGTTGGAATCATCAACAAAGCTTGGATCTTGGAGATCTTTTCAAAAATTTTAAAGCTCAAATCTATTCATTGTAAGTATTCTGCAACTTACATTTGAATTTATGAACACCTTTTTCATGCTCATTAGATCCTTGGCATGTTCTAGGAACACTAACAATGGTATCAGAGCCAATTTTAACCATGAAAATTTTAGGGTTCATGAGACTAAAATTTGGGGCTTTTGTGTTTTGAGCATGATTCCTTCAAATTGATGAGCATGCTTAGATTATGTTAACTTAGAGTTATTCATGATTAGATTTGAAACAAATCAAACGAATCAAAAGTTAAAAATTTGTTAGATTGGCCAAATTCACTGTGCAGTGGACTGCACTGTTTTTGATTTTTTGTAACATGAAATAATGTGTTTAAATGCATGTTTAAATGTTGATTGTTGGTTTGATTGGATTGGAATCAAAGTCAATAATATTTATGTTAAAATCAAAGAGCATGTTGAGCATGAAATGATGAATTTTGAATTCAAATTGTGTTGAGCATGAAATGATGTTTTTGGCTTCAATTTGTGTTGTGCATGAATTGATTGATTAGGCATGATTAATTACGTTAATTGGTATTTTGGAAATATTGAGTTTAACTAATTAATTATGGCTAATACACTTTAATTAAAATAATTGTGATATTTGGAATATTATAATTATGTTAATAAGCCTTTAATTATTAATTGGGCTAAAAGTGTGTATTTGGGCTTAATGGGCTTGGTTTGACTAAATTTGGTTTTGGACTTTTGGATTGGATCCAATTGGGCCCAAAACCAATTCCATAAAGTCCAAATACATCACTTGGCCCTTTAAAGAATTTAATTGGGCCGAATGGCCCTAAATTAATTTATTGATAGGGTGATTCCTATTGGGCCTTGGCATTTTGGGTTTGATCCATTATGGCCAAAGCCCATGACTTAAGAATTAATTAAAAGCCCATTGGACTTTAATTAAAATGACATTGGATATTATTGGGCCTTTGAGACCCATTAAGATTGGATTGGAATCCAAGTCTTTAAGGCTTATAAGTCAGTGTATATATTTAATTTAGAATTAAATTGGAATTAGTATTGAATACAAATTAATTGGATTTAAAGTTGTAGTTCAATATAATTCAAGAATACTTACTTTGAGTATTTATTCTTAAACGAGTTTGACTCGCGCAAATCAAATCGTTATTTGAACATTGGATGATCATTAATCAAAGATTAATTAATTGGATTAGATTGATTGAATAACATAATTTGTATAAATACATGAATGTGTTGTATGAATAATGTATATCGGATGGATATCAGAAGGGCAAGGGCAATTTTGGAAATTGTAATAAATTTAGAATTTATTAAATTGGACCTACGTGTCCAGCCTTTTATCTCTTTACTCTGTGTAATTCTCTTCTCACCAATTCCCCTCAATGTAAATGAGGTTTCTTTATTGTATTATGTTATTGGGTAGAAGTTAGAATAGTTCTGGCCGGGGAGAGGAAAGAGAGTGATTTGTTCTAAGAACAATTTGTGAGATATCCATCTGCATATCATTATTAATTTATTTATTTACCGCGCCTTATTATGCTTTTAGAATGCATGCTTAAGGGTGTATGATGAGACCTAATCAAAGATAATAAATTGGTTGCCAATTTGCACGCGAAAAACCCTCAAAAACATATTAAGCGTTTTTCATTCCGTTGAGTGATTCTTACTCAAGATCCAAAGTTGGCATTGGTTTGTTGGCCAAAGTCAAGACCTTTGTCAATTGCGGATGTGTTTGAATCATGAGAGTTTTGTTACATATCGGTGTCTTATCCAAGTCGTGATTTGTTGGCCAAAGTCAAGATCACTTCTTGTCATCGACATTGATTACGAAGCTTTCCATGTCAATGGGTCCCGCTTAACTGGAATCATTAAGCTTGTTGTGCCAAAGCCAAGGCTTAGTTGATTCAGAGGAAAAAGGTTAGGGAAATATATTGGATATATTGGCATATGTAAAATATATGTTTCGGACTTGGATGTCCACCTACTGGATCTAGGAATTGGATTAGATCCAATTGATCTTAGAGATCTACCTAGTTAAGTATCATACAGTTTGTTGGCCAAAGACAAGATTGTGTGTTATTCAACGGGATCCTAACGCACTAGGAAACTAGGTTTCCTGAGTACTCGACAGAAGGTTAGAGGCTCGCCGAAAAATAGTGGGAGGCAAGAATTGAATTTGCAATATTCGTTTAATAACTTGCCAAACGCGCTCATATCAAATATATCGTCAAATAAATTAAAGTATTAGTTGGACTAATATTTAATAGCTATTTTAATTAAACAGTTGGACTATATTCAAACTACTTCATTTATAGTTGATTATGTAGTTAGATTATAGTAATCAATATATTTGAATATTACCCTTCATTTATAGTTGATTATATAATTGGATTATAGTAATCAATATATTTGAATATTACCGATCATTTACAGTTGATTGTATAGTTGGAATATATTAATCAATATACATTTGATTTTAACCAATAAAATTGTAATTATTTTTATAGTTAAACTATAGTAATCATTACATTAAATTGTACATGAAATCGTTGATTAAATAGTTGGACTATTAGAATCAAGATTAAATTTGGAAGATTAGTGTTTAAAACATAATCCAAAGGAAAATGTGTTTAAACGACTTTAACTTTTCAAATTTGGGAATAAAATTTCAGGATGGTCCTGGAAACTAATAAATTACTTTATTTGATAAAATAACATATTAGGCCTAAGCCCAGAGTGAAGCAAATAGTAGAGCATGATCTTTGGAAGATTCATGTGATGATAACTTTAGTGCTTAATCCATTATGCTTGTCAGAAGTGCTCCTTAATTTCCTAATCAGAACTAAGGATTAGATCATTAAAGTATAATGAAGAAATTGAAGGATCTTCATGAGATCTATTCTTAGATCTTAGAAGTATTAAATTGCAATTAATAACTCTTGGAGAGTTAATGGCCATTCTCAAGGAGACAAAACCAAAGTTTGCAATAAGGCAAGTAGCGCAAGGCGCACCCTACTTTGATACTCTAGAAGGCCAAGGCTTGGCCAAAGGCTTCTGAGTTGTAGAAATGGGCAAAGGCAAGATCATTATAATCTTCTAGGAAGATAAAGGACATATCCCAAGATGTCTGCCTAAACTGTGGCAAACGGGGTCACTGAAGCGTGACTGCCGTACGGACAAGGCAGACATGAAGGAATTGAAGATGGGAAAGGCTCTGACTTCAAATATGTTTGTCATAAACATGGTCACTAATAGTATTAAAATAGGATTTTAGATACTAAAAGTGGTACATGAATATATGTACTAATGTGCAGAATCTTCTTTGAGCATGATACTGACTTCATATTGAGATAAATCTACGAATTAGAAACGGGACGAAAGTCACTGTTTTACCGTAGATACCTAAGTTTAGGAACTACCTTTCGGGTATGTACTTAAATTAGGAAACTGTTACAATGTAACTAGTTTGACTAGAAACATTATCTCTATATCGGGTATGACTCGTTGCGAGTATGCCTTTATGTTCTAGAACACTAAAGTGTTTCATTATATAAAGATGATATTGAGATAAACACATTGGATGTGAATAACAATTTATATTTTTAAATCTCAAACATATGACATGACAAACTAATAGCTTAAACTGATTTGATCAGAAGAAACTTTATCGTGGCATTGTAGTCTAGGACACAAATAACATGACTCGTATATCTGCACTTTTGAAGAGTGGGTACTAGGACGGATTTTATTCTATTCAAATGATGTCTACGAATCTAGTTTATTAGGTAAAGTACCTAAAACACTATTTACTTGGTAAAAGTATAAGTGCCACCAATCTGTTAGCCCTTGTTTATAGTGACATAAGTGGGCCCATATCTAGCAAGGCTAGATTTGGATATGAATATTTCGTGACCTTTACGGATGTGGCATCGCGTTATGGTTATGTGTTTCTTTAGAAACACAAATCGGAAACTTTTAGAGTTTCGACACGAAATGGAAAAACAGATCGGCTAAAGTATTTATACCATCACGGTTAGCCCATGATGAAATACTTAAGCAATAAGTTTCTCAATTACTTGAAAGGGTATAATATTCTTTCAATGAGGACTCTTCATGGAACACGTCAATTTGACGGTGTGTCCGAACGGAGAAACCAAATTTTGTTGGACATGATAAGGTTAATCATGAGTCTCTCTGAGCTACCATTTTCCTTCAAAGGATAAGCATTAATAGTGTAATACTTATTTTGAATAAGGTTCCATGAAAGTATATTTGACAGATTTCATATTAGATATGAACAGGAAAGAAACAAGGATTTTCATTCCTGATGATTTGGGAATGCTGGGCATACGTTTGGATGATACCAAACAAGAACCCAAATTGGATAAGTGCCAATTGTAGGTTATCCTAGGGAAACCAAAGTATAGTACTTATACAACTCACTTGAGAATAATGTAATTGTTGCTCACCATGTGGTTTTCCTAATAGGAATACCGATATGTAGTGGTAAGTGGAAGGATAGTAAAATTCGATGAAAATCGGAGTAATACTACTCAAGGCACCAAGTCCGAAATGGAACACAAACAGTTCATCAAGGATGAAACTGTACCAGTAATCTTCTAATACACAAGAACCGCGTAGAACGGAAAGAGTCAGAAAACAACCTGGGGTATGGTTTCTGATCTCACCTTATAAAGATGTATATCTTTTTGAGGTATACCAAATGACTACGTATGAGGTAGTGATACAAAGTATCGACTCCTTATTATGGCAAAGTGCCATATGAATCCGAAATGGATTCCATGTATATCAACTGTGTTTAGAATACTAGTTGATGTACCGCAAGGCATTGTGCCTACTGGTACTATATAAGTCTTCAAGGAAGACGTACATGGATGACAACATACCAATGTACAAAGCTAGGCTTGTAGCGGAAAGGTATCGTTATCAACATTGTGTTGATTGTGATTCAACCTTTTAACTATTGCCATGGTAAATCCATTTGGATAATGCTTGATAAAGCTGCATGTTTCATTTATGAAATATGACAGCATAACGTCAAGATCGCTTTCCTTAAGAGGAAACCTTTTGGAGGATGTTTATAACATCCTGAAGGTTTTTTCGTACCAAAACTAGCAAACAAGGTTTGCAGGTTATTCGATCCATGTTAGGATTGAAGCAAGCATAGGTTCTTGGAATTATCGTTTTGATATAATCATAATGGTATATAATTTAATTCAAAAACGAGAAATGATTCTTGTGTATATAAGGATGTTAGTGGGAGTGCACTGACAGTAGTTGTCCTATAAATAATGATAATATGTCATTTCTTGGAAATGATACTCCCATATTACAATTGGTGAAAGCTTGGCTTTCATGAAAATTCTCCGTAGAATTCTTGAGAGAAACAACCTTTATTCTATGAATAAAGATCTAATGGGATAGATTTGAAGTTGTTAACACTCTCTGAGAAATCGTACATTGAAAAATGTACGTTACCTGGTGTCTCATACGCTTTGAGCATATGGAGTCACAAATCAATCCAAGTGATGGTCACTGGATTGATATTAAGAACATTCGTTAGTATCTTAGAGAACTAAGGATGATGTCTTTAACTATGGAGAAGAAGAACTTGAAGTGACTGGGATCACTGCTGCAAGTTTCCTAACCGAAAAAAAAGGAAAATAATAACGGTACTATACAGTTTGAATAACGGAATAGTGAGCTGGAAATCTTCCAAGAAAGATACTGTTACCGAATAAACAACAGATGTGGGTTATTGCTACGGCTAAGGCAGCAATAGAATCCATTTGGGTTGATTCCAGAGTTGGAATCATCAACAAAGCTTGGATCTTGGAGATCTTCTCAAAAATTTTAAAGCTCAAATCCGTTCATAGTAAGTATTCCGCAACTTATATTTGAATTTATGAACACCTTTTTCATGCTTATTAGATCCTTGGCATGTTCTAGGAACACAAACAGCTTCAGCTGCAGCAATATACTCTGCTTCTGTTGTTGAATCGGCAACAGTCTCTTGCTTGGAAGATTTCCAGCTTACTGCTCCGTTGTTCAAACAAAATATGTACCCGGATTGTGACTTAGAGTCGTCTTTATCGGTTTGGAAACTTGCATCGGTATACTCAGTTACCTCAAGTTCTCTATCTCCATAAATTAAGAAAGCATCCTTAGTTCGTCTAAGATACTTAAGGATGTTCTTAACCGCCATCCAGTGACCATCACCTGGATCGGCCTGATAGCGACTACCCATGCTCAAAGCATACTAGACATCAGGTCGTGTACATATCGTGACATACATCATGCTATTTCTCTCATCTTGAGTTTTAGGACACATGTCCTTAGATAGAGAGATGCCATGTGACACTGGTAACAGTCCCCTTTTGGACTGATCCATGTTGAATCATTTCAACACTTTGTCAATGTACGTGCCCTGGGAGAGTCCAAGCAGCTTTCTAGATCTATCCCTGTAGATCTTTATTCCTAGAATAAAGGCTGCTTCTCCCAGATCTTTCATGGAGAATTTTAATGAAAGCCAAGCTTTCACCGATGTTAACATGGGAATGTCATTGCCCATAAGCAATACATCATCAACATAAAGGACAATGAATGTCAGTGCGCTCCCACTAACCTTCTTATATACACAATGATCATCCTCGTTTTGAATGAAATCATATTCTTTTATGATCTCATCAAAACGTTGGTTTCATGACCGCGATGCTTGCTTTAGTCCATAGATGGACAGATTTAACTTACAAACCTTGTTACAAGTCTAGCCATGATAAAACCGTCAGGCTGTTGCATATAAACATCCTCCAAAAGGTTTCCGTTAAGGAAAGCGATTTTAACATCCATCTACTATATCTCGTAATCGAAATATGCAGCAATAGCAAGCATTATCCGAATGGATTTAATCATGGCCACGAGTGAGAAAGTTTCATCGTAATCGACACCATGTCATTGACGTTTGTACGTTTGTACGTTGCCTTCCATGTCGGTCTTCTTCTTGAAGATCCATTTGCATCCAATAGGCTTTACGCCTTCTAGAGCATCAACCAGTGTCCAAACTTGGTTGGTGTACATGGAATCCATTTCGGACTTCATGGCCTTTTACCATAAAGTGAAATCGATATCTTGTATCGCTTCCTTATACATAGTCGGTTCGTTATCCTCAATGAGATTAATATCTACATGAGGTGAGATCAGAAACCCATACCTCTCAGGTTGGTTCCTGACTCTCTCCGACCTACGTGGTCCTTGGGTAATAAAAGATTGTGGTACAGTCTCATCTCGGATGGACTGTTCTTGTTCCTTTGAGGATTCTATGCCACGAACAGTATCACTCCGATTTTCATCGAGTTCTACTTTCCTCCCACTAACCACTGTATTTAGGAATTCCTTCTCAAGGAAAACTACATGTAGAGCAGCAAATACTTTGTTCTCTCGTGGGTGATGGAAGTAATATCCTTTTGTTTCCCTAGGATATCCTACGAATAGGCATTTATCCGATTTGGGCTCAAGTTTGGTACCTTTCAAACGTTTGACGTATGCCCAGCATCCCCAAATCTTTAGGAATGAGAAACCCGGTTTCTTTCCTGTCCATATCTCATATGGTGTCTGTTGTACAGACTTTGACGGAACCTTATTCAAAATAAGAACTGCACTGTTTAATGAATATCCCCAGAAGGAAATAGGTAGCTCAGTGCGACTCATCATAGACCTTACCATGTCCAACAGAGTTCGGTTTCTCCGTTCGGATACACCGTTTAATTGCGATGTTCCAGGAGGTGTCCACTGTGAAAGAATACCATATTATTTCAAGTAATCTAGAAACTCATTGCTCAAGTATTCGCCACCACAGTCCAACCGTAATGTCTTTATACTCTTACAGGTCTGTTTTTCAACTTCGTGTGGAAACTTTCTGAATTTCTCAGAAGTTTCCGACTTGTGTCTCATAAGATACACATAACCATAACGCGATGCATCATCCGTAAAGGTTACGAAGTATTCGAATCCACCTCTAGCCTGGCTAGACATGGGCCCACAAACGTCACTATGAACGAGGGCTAACAGTTCAGTGGCGCGTACACCTTTACCGCTAAAAGGTGATTTAGGCATTTGGCCTAATAAGCAAGATTCGCAGACGTCATATGAATTTGGATCAAATCCGTCCAAGTACCCACTCTTCGAAAGTGTGGATACGCGAGTCTTGTTAATGTGTCCTAGACGACAGTGCCACATATAAATTTCATCTTTGTTACTTAGTTTGAGCTTTTTGTTTGTTACATTATATGTTTGAGATTGATTTATATTCAAAATATAAAGACCATTATTAGCATCAGCTGAACATATCTCAAAATCATCTTTATAAACAAAACACCCAGTGTTTCGGAATACAAAAGTGTACCCGCATTGGGTTAAACAAGATACAGAGATAATATTCCTAGTCAAACTAGGTATATAATAACAGTCTGAAAGTTGAAGTACATGCCCCGAAGGCAGTTCTAAAATAAAAGTGACAATGGCCAAAACGGTGACTGGTGCCCCATTTCCAATGCGTAGATCAATCTCCCCCGAGGTCAGTCTCATACTAATCTGCAGATCCTGCACATCAGTACATATGAGAGTACCACAACCAGAATCAAAAATCCAATTTTTAAAACTAGAAGTAGCCATGTTTATTTCAATAACAAACATACCTAAAGACGGTGCCTTGCCCACTTTAATCTCCTTCTGAAGCGCCTTGTACTCGCAGCAGTCACGCTTCCAGTGACCCCGCTTGCCGCACTGTAGGCAAACATCCTGAGATTTGTCCTTTGGCTTCCCAGAAGCCTTTGACGATTTTGCCTTGCCCCTTTTGTTATGCTTCTTCTTTTGCACACTTCCAGTTACCTTGGGCCCAGCCCTAGGTGCATGAGATGTCGATGCAAAGTGCGCCTCGCGCTTGTTGCCCTTTTGAAGCTCCTTCTCAGCCTCCTTGAGAGTTGACAGTAACTCTCCAAGTGTATCACTGTTGTTCATCAAATTATAATTTATGATGAACTGTCTCCAGGAATCTGGGAGAGATTGCAGGATCATATCCACAGTAATCCCCTCAAAGACTATCCCCATGTTGACCAGCTCATCAATGTCAGCAATCATCTGTGCCACGTGGGACTCAACAGACATGCCTTCTGTCATGTGTGAGCGAAAGAGCTTCTTCACTAACTCGTACCTCTGCATCCTCTTGTTAGAGCGATGCAAATATTTCAACCTCGCTAACAAATTATAAGGATCCAAGTCCCTATTTTGTCTACGAAAATGCTGAGTCATCAAAGCAAGCATAGTGGACTGAGTTGTGTCACAATCATCGCTGTGAGTCTTCCAAAGCTCCATCTCAAGTGTCTCATTCGGTCCGGGCTTAGGCCCAAGAGGTCTCTGTAAAGTATACAACAACCTCTCTGAACCTAGGACAATCTTAAGGTTCATTTCCCAATCTGTAAATTTCGTGCCCTTAAAGACATTTTCTCCCATGATAATGTCGCGGACATTTCCCTTTCCAGTCATCTTGACTACGATAGTCCAACTATCTAGTCAACGATAATGGGTACAGTCTAACTGTTACATAGAAAAATAACAATATATTAGTCCAACTAATAAGTAATTTTGATGAAATTATTTGAAAGCGCGTAAAGCTAAGTATCTGAATGAAATTGCAAATTCAATACTAGCCTCCCACTATTTTTCGGCGAGCCTCTAACCCTCTGTCGAGTACTCGAGAAACATAGTTTCCTAGTGGGCTAGGATCCCGTTAAATAACACACAACCTTGACTTTGGCCAACAAGCTGTATGAAACTTAACTAGGTAGATCTCGAAGATCAATTGGATCTCATCCAATTCCTAGATCCGGTAGGTGGACATCCAAGTTCGAAACATATATACAGTATATATGCCAATATATCCAATATATTTTCCTAACCTTTTTCCTCTGAATCAACTAAGCTATGGCTTTGGAACAACAAGCTTTATGATTCCAGTTAAGCGGGACCCATTGACATGGAAAGCTTCGTAATCAATGTCGATGGACAAGAAGTGATCTTGACTTTGGCCAACAAATCACAACTTGGACAAGACACCGATATAGAACAAAACTTTCATGATTCAAACACATCTGCAATTGACAAAGGTCTTGACTTTGGCCAAAAAACCAATGCCAACTTTGGATCTTGAGTAAGAATCACTCAACGGAAGGAAAAAAGCTTAATATGTTTTTGAGGGTTTTCGCGTAAATTGGCATCCAATTTATTATCTTTGATTAGGTCTCATCATACACCCTTAAGCATGCTTCTAAACATCATAAGGCGCGAAAAGTAAATTAATAACAATATGTGGATGGATATTTAAACAGATTGTTCCTAGAACAAATCGCTCCCTTTCCTCTCCCCGACTAGAACTATTCTAACTCCTACCCAATTACAAAATACAATAAAGAAACCTCATTTAATTGAGTGGAATAGGTGAGAAGAGAATTACAAGGAGTAAATAGATAAAGGCTGGACACGCAGGCCCAATTTAATAAATTCTAAATTTATTACAATTTCCAAAATTGCCCTTGCCCTTCTAATATCCATCCGATATACATTATTCATACAACACATTTATGTATTCAAACAAAACATGTTATTCAATCAATCTAATCCAATTAATTAATCTTTGATTAATGACCATCTAATGTTCAAACAATGATTTGATTTGCGCGAGTCCAACTCGTTTAAGAATAAATACTTTTAAGTACGTATTCTTGAATTATATCGAACTACAACTTTAAATCCAATTTATTTGTATTCAATACTAATTCAAATTTAATTCCAAATTAAATATTTACACTTATATATTTGCCTTAAAGACTTGGATTCCAAATCCAATCTTGATGGGTCTCAAAGGCCCAATAACATCCAATGTCATTTTAATTAAAGTCTAATGGGCTTTTAATTGATTCTTAAGGCATGGGCTTTGGCCATAATGGATCAAACCCAAAATGCCATGGCCCAATAGGAATCACCTATTGCCATCAAATCAATTTAGGCCCATTAGGCCCAATTAAATTCTTTAAAGGGCCAAGTGATGTATTTGGACTTCATGGAATTGGTTTTGGGCCCAATTGGATCCAATCCAAAAGTCCAAAACCAAAATTGGTCAATCTAAGCCCATTAAGCCCAAATACACACTTTTAGCCCAATAAACTTTAAAGGCCAATTATTACAATTTTAATATTCCAAATATTATAATTAAAGTGTATTAGTCATGATTAATTAATTAAACTCAATATTTCCAAAATACCAATTAACTTAAATAATCATGCTTAATCCAACAATTCATGTTCAACACAAATTGAGGCCAAAATACATCATTTCATGCTTAACACAAATTGAAGCCTAAATACATCATTTCATGCTCAACATGCTCTTTGATTTTAACATAAACATTATTGACTTTGATTCTACTCTAATCAAACCAACAATCAACATTTAAACACATCATTTTATGTTACAAAAATCAAAAAACTGCACAGTGGACTGCATGGAGTATTCAACCAACCTAAGTATTTTTTTTATTTTTGATTCATTCAATTTATTTCAAATGTAATCATGCATAACTCTAAGTAATCATATTCTAAACATGCTCAAAGCATCAATTTGAAAAAATCATGTTCAAAACATAAAAGCCCCAAATTTTATGCTCAAGAACCATAAAATTTTTCATGCTTAAAATTGGCTCTGATACCATTGTTAGTGTTCCTAGAACATGCCAAGGATCTAATAAGCATGAAAAACATTGAATAAGAACATTATAAGTTGCGGAATACTTACAACGAACTGATTTGAGCTTTTAAAAATTTGTGAAGATGATCTCCAAGATCCAAGGAAAGTGTTGATTCTAACTCTTGAAGATGTTTCCCTATCACCTTTGTTGACTTGCTTAAGTGCTAGATTTTGATTTGAAGAAAAAAATCAAAGAGAGCAATAGGAAGAAGTTCACGCCCAAGGAGAGTCTTCTAGGGTTTTTCTTTTGTTCAACTTGTATCAAGTGTGTAGAGATTTGTTTTGGTAAAGCCCTTTTACCCTTTTCACCAAAACTTGGTAGTTGGGTAAATGGTTTTACCAAACCAATACAAGGTGGTTGGTTGGTTGGTGGCTTGGCATAAATTCCAACTACCACCACCTACCACACATGTGAAGTGGGCCCCACTTATTTGAATTCAAAATTCAAATATCTCTACGAACATTTACCGCGGCTCGGTTCCGTTTAATCCGATTAAATGAACCCTCATCGCTAAATAATTAAATCTAATTTAATTAAATAACGATGCCTCACAAATATATTACGAACGTCGTTCACGAACTAATTCTAAATTAATTCGTTCGTTCGTATTAAAGTCCGACTTTAATCTCGTAATGAAATCCAATTCATATTAATATATTCGATATATTAATTTTAGCCCATTTCAATAAATTAAATAGAAAAATCAAATTTAACTAATAAATTTATTTTACCGATTAATTCCAAAT
The DNA here is from genome assembly GCA_019454045.1 of Zanthoxylum bungeanum. Lineage (NCBI taxonomy): Eukaryota > Viridiplantae > Streptophyta > Magnoliopsida > Sapindales > Rutaceae > Zanthoxylum > Zanthoxylum bungeanum. The sequence goes on along the minus strand of SKCR01023433.1, from coordinate 67,237 downwards.
TAATCGCGTTCTATCGCTACTGAACACATTTAATCCCAGATTAAATAAAGCCCCAATTAATCCCAGATTAATTTTCTCTCTCTAAATTAATCCCATATTAATTCTAATTTAAGTCAACTGTCATCGGTGAATCTTTGGGAAGCGACCCAAGAGATCTCTGGATATGTTGGCAGTAAATCCGGTTATCAGAGTATCCGATAAAGTGAGTACCTCGTACCACATGCTTACCGATTTACAAGACATGGTTGGCTTCTAGCAAAGCACCGTGCCTACCCAATTCTCCAGAAATATTCTTACTGGAATATATAATCTATGTCAGGCATAGAATACATAGTATCTCGTATTGCGATCTAGTATCAGATGTCACGTGCTAGGCTTGGGGCTGGAATAATATTTGCCCCGTACGAAGCACATATCGGATATCAAACAACTAGTCTCTTTGAATCAGATAATCATGACCTTGTCACATTATCCCGATGGTTGCAACACAATAGAGAACTAGTTATGAATCCCTGCGTGATCATCATCTCCATATGTCTGAAGTGATACTTCCGTCTTGACATCACATCCAATACACTACGATTCTCGATAAACCCAATAGAGGCGTACACAGAACCTGTTAAAGCCCTGGACGACCAAAACCAAAGTTTACAAATTGTCGTAAGTACTTGCGGTGCAAGTCTCAGGTTAAGACCAAATACACCTACCCTGACGCGGACTCCCATAGACACATATACATACTACCAATGGGATTCCGCGGGGTCTATCCAGAGCGAAGCTGTTTTCCATACCATCGGTAAAACACAACCTCATATCGCACTTGCATAAGTATCCTATACTTAAACATATGAGAACTATGCCGTTATGCCCTCACAACGCGCACAAGTGCAATACTAGTCTATTCCGCATTATCGATGTCCAGTCTCGATAATACTACGACTAGGGATATTTAATGATTAAACCTTTATGGATTGATACTGTCTCATATCATCTCAATCTGGAACTAATCATATGGACTTTTACCATTTATATATCAAAGTAAATAAATTACGAAATGATAAAAGGCAATTTCATTACTACATAGTTAATTTTATACAAAAACACAATATCTTTTACAAACAGTGACATTATGGGTCATAATTGTCTAACAGAGAACAATGTAATTATTGCTCGCCATGCGATTTTCCTAAGAGGAATATCGATATGCGGTGGTAAGTGGGAGGATAGTAAAACTCGATGGAAATTAGAGTAATACTGTTCAAGGCACCGAGTTTTTAATGGAACACAAACAGTTCATCTAGGATGAAACTGTACCAGTAATCTTCGAATACATAAGAACCGCGTAGGTTGGACACTAGTTGTTGTACCGCAAGGCATTGTGCCTATTGGTACTATATAAGTCTTCAAGGAAGACATACGTGGAAGGCAACGTACTAACGTACTAAGCTAGGCTTGTAGCGAAAATGTATCGTTATCAACATTGTATTGATTACAACGAAACCTTTTACCTGTTGCCACTGTAAATCTATTTGGATAATGCTTACTAATGCCGCATGTTTCATTTATGAAATATGGCAACTGAACGGGAAAAATCGCTTTCTGGAAAAGGAAACCTTTTGGAGGATGTTTACAACATACTAACGGTTTTGTCGTATCAAAACTAGCAAATAAGGTTTGCAGGTTATTCGATCCATGTTTGGATTGAAGCAAGCATTAAGTTCTTGGAATTATCGTTTTGATATAATCATGATGGTTTATGATTTAATTCAAAATAAAATGATTCTTGTGTATAAAGGAGGTTAGTGGGAGCGCACTGACAGTAATGTCCTATAGAATGATGAAATGTCATTTCTTGGAAATGATATTCCCATAATTAAATCGGTGAAAGCTTGAATTTCATGAAAATTCTCCATAGAATTCTTGGGAAAAACAACCTTTATTCTAGGACTAAAGATCTACTGGGATAGATTTAAAGTTGTCAAGATTCTCCGAGAAATCGTACATTGAAAAATGTAGGTAACCTGGTGCCTCATACACTTTGAGCATATGGAGTCACAAACAGGCAAATCCAAGTGATAGTCACTGGATTGATGTTAAGAACATCCGTTAGTATCTTAGAGAACTAAGGATGTTGTCTTAAACTATGGAGAAGGAGAACTTGAAGTGACTGGGATCACTGCTGCAAGTTTCCTAACTGGAAAAAAATGGTACTATACAGTTTGAATAACGGAACAGTGAGCAGGAAATCTTCCAAGCAAGACACTGTTACCGAATAAACAACAAATGCGGGTTATTGATGCAGCTGAGGCAGCAATAGAAGCCATCTAGGTCAATAACAAATCTAATTAGATTAGATATAGTTCTGTTAGCAGCTGAGCTAGGCTACAATGCATGCTAAAGAATTAATGGTCTCATCAACGATCTATATATATACTTCGACTATTCATCTAATCCGTTCGGATCATACATCGTGGCGATGTGATGATTGGATAAATTGCATCAGACGATGATCATCCAAATCCACTGACGAAAGCCTTTCCTCAACAGTTTGAGCGAACCGTACATAGTTCGAGTGTTAGACACTCGAGTGACTGGCTATAGGCCAAGTGGGAGATTGTTGGACAGTAATGACCCATAGCGTCACTATTTATACAGATCATGGTGTTGTTGTACAAATTAACTATGTGACAAAGGAGATTGCTCTCTTATCATTTGTGATTAGATCACCTAGATGTATAAATGATAGGAGGTCCATATGATTAGTACCTGGATTAAGATGATATGAGACAGTATCAATCCACGAAGGTATAATCATTCAAGATCCCTAGTAAGAGTATTATCGAGATTGGACATCGATATGATTATAAAAGACTAGTATTACACTTGTGCGAGTTGTGAGGGCACAATAGCATAGTTCTCATATATTTGGGTATTAGATACTCATGCAAGTGTAATAGGAGGTTGTGTTTTACCGAGAGTACGGAAAACAGCTTCGCTCTGGATAGACCCCCTCGAAATTCCATCGGTAGTATGACTATGTGTCGATGGAAGTCCGAAATCAAGGTAGGTGTATTTGGTCTTAACCTGAGATTTGCACCGCTAATACTTGCGACAATTAATATACTTTGGTTTTGGTCGTCCAGAGCTTTAACCGGTTTTATGTACGCCTCTGCTGGGTATATTGAGAATCGTAGTATATTGGATGTGATGTCAAGACGGAAGTGTCACTCCAGTCATAGTGGAGATGATGTCACGTAGGATATGGTACTAGTACTCTTAAATGCTACAACTATTGGGATATTATGACTAGGTCATGTATATCCGATTGTAGAGACTAGTTACCAGACATCCGATATGTGCTTCATACAGGGCAGACACAATTCCAGCCCCAGGCCTAGCACGTGACATCCGATACTGGATCGATATATATTATACCACGTATACTACTCCTGATATAGATCGCTTATTCTGTAAGCATGTTTCTGGAGAATTAGTTAGGCATGATGCTTTGCTAGAAGCCAACCATTTCTTGTAAATCGGTAAAACGTAGTACTAGGTACGTTCGTATTCGGATAGTCCGATAACCGTATTTACTACCAACATATCCGGGGATCTCATGGGTGACGTATGACTCACACTTTAATTAATCTGGGATTAATTAGTAGAGAGAAAATTAATATAGGATTAATTACGGAGATATTTTATCTAGGATAAAATATCATTTAAAGAGAGAGAAAGATTAATTTGGAATTAATCGATAAATTAATATATTCTATATATTAATCAAAATTGGATTTCGACGCGGAATTGAAATTAGATAATTAATTCGTAAGCAATGTGAATAGTAATTATGCTAGGCATGATGATTTAATTAAATTGGATTTAATTACGACGCAACGAAAAATTCGTTAATTTGGAATTAGTGAACCCGAGCCCGAGAATGATTGCGAGCGTATTCGCATTTCGAATTCGAGTGCGGCACACAAGTCACATCAAGCGTCAAATCGCTTGTCATATCAAGCGTCAAATCATATGTCACTTTGAGTGATGTGAAAATTTGATTGATTGATGTGACAACTAGTCACTTTGAGTGATGGAAGTGTTTGGTTGGTGAATGAGTGTGAAACACTCAAAGTTGGTTGATGGCTTTTTGAAAGCAAATTTAATATAGATTTTTTTGATTTTTTGAAAATCAAATTTGTGTATTAGATACACAATTGACCTAATACTCAAACCAACTCTTCTCTCTCCCTCTTATTCACGCCCAATGGGCTGAATTTATGTCTTCATGAACTGCTCACTGTCGTGAGCTATAAGAGTAAAATAGTGTTGATTTTGTTGCAAAATCAAGGTGCTAGCACATACCCGGAGTCTTCCGAAGGTGATAGGGAAACCCACTCGTGTACATGGAATCGTTCATCACAAGCTTTGAGCTTGGAAGGACATCAATGGCCGAATTCTTGGAGGTGGAAACCAGTGTACTGCCGTGAGCTTCTCAAAGGGCAGAAATTATTTTTGTTGTCCACCGCATCATTCAACCGATCGATGTAAGTATTCTGCGACTTCCTCGATGTATTCATATTTGTTTCATTACTTGAATCGATCCTCGGGACTTAGAGTTTTCCCAACACTCTCATATCCCCGTTCCCATTGAACTTGGCTATGTCGGGCATCTTGAACTGAGAAGGTAGCTTCTCCTCGAAAGTCATCATCGTAGTACCTCGTAGTAGTTAAATCTCATCTGCTTACCCCTCAGTTACGGGTAACTGACTCTACTTGATCCCTGAGTTTCTGCAATTCTTTCTGTGACCCGGCTACCCTTCCTGCGGCATACTCAGCCATGCATCATAAAAAATAAGGATCTCATTACTCATCCTGTTCGGAGGCTCTTCACGCATAACATTATTAGAGCTTTCTGCCCCTCCTGCACGGGACACTGCCATATTGGCCACAATGGTGGTCAAAGCTTGTAACTGCTCGGAAATCTTAGTGAGATTAGTCTCTAGCTGATCCATGCGAGAAGTCTATAGCTGATCCATGTGAGAACCCTCGTTATCTGACTCACTCATGTTCGCTAATGGTCTTTTGACGAGTCTTCCTTCCTTTCTAACCAAACGAAAATCTATGGCAGCTTTAAAACTACGAGTTAGCATGGTACAAGTATGCGCGATGCATGAAATAAATAAAAAATGTGAGGTCATCAAATAGAATATATCTTTCCGACCTTATTTCTCCCACACTCGCGGTAAGCCTATTTTTGGTTCTAGATATGGCTTATTCTATGCACCGATACAAGGTATACAAAATCACTATCTCCTATTCTACGAGGTGGACCTTGGCTGCTTATGTCCATTTCCATCGGTAAAAGACAAAGACCGCCCATTTACAACATGGACTAAGCCGATTATGAGATCATACCATTGTCTATAAATGACAAATTGGGCTTTTGGAAACCGTGGTCATGAGGATGAACTTAGAAACATCCAAAAGTATACAAATATATCGTAACAATGAGTATCATTTCTGGATGAAAGCCAGTATGGATGTCAAACTCATGCTTCTAGCATATTTAGATCATGTTTGGACTTTCTAAACCCATCAAGGTTTTCATACAAGTTGGCCCATTATCTTTTCAAATCATTCAATCATATTATTGTGAGGTGTAAACTTGTCCCAGTTGAAAAAGGCCCAATAGGTTTACACTTTTGCAATAACATGGCTAAACAACTTCAAATGATATGGGGCCCAAACACAAAGTGGCCCATCTGTATTTTGAAAGTGTTTGGCCCAATCGTCATAAGACACAGACTCATCCCAGTTTAAATGGCCCAACAAATTCATATCTAATGAAAGAAGTCCAAATGAATCCAAATGATGATGGTCCCAAACACAAGCACAAAGGGTGGCTTCTATAGGACATATAACTATTGTTCACATGCAAGTTTATAGGAGTATAGATAAAGGCTCCCCCGGTGAAGGATTACCCACAACTAGGTCCCCCTACTCAAGGTTCGAGCGACCAGTGAGCGCACCTTTTTTATACCCTAAGGTACGCGCCAACGAGTGATGATACCATATAACGATCCCCCGCTTCGAGCGAAAATGACTTCACGATGCATGAATAACTGTCAAATGGATTCCTCTATTGAAAATTCCCCAGAGGGAGGGTGGAGTGAACTCTCTTAAATACTCTTACATCTTAGGCTCTTATTTCCTTGGTGATATGAATAAACAATAGATCCTCCAAATCAGTCCATCACTTTAAATACACCTTAAGGTAACTTTGAGTAAATGAATATCTAGATGACTTCACAGCTTTTTCTTTTGGCTATAAAAAGGTAGTGAGTGAAGGAAGACACTAAATCATTATCTAGCTCTAATATTAAATCAACTTTAGTTTGGAAAGTTTTGTTAACCCTTTGGTCCCAACCCACTTATAAACAAGGTTAACTAAAGTAAAAATCACAAACATTACAAGATATTATTTCGGGGCCGATTCTCTATCCCCATTAGATTCACGAAACTGTGGACACGGCCACGGAGGTGTGCGACGCTGCCCGAGCTCGCGACCCGGTCTGGAGTACGGATTAACCCGCGGGGGACTAAACCGGAGAATAAATGGAGTCGCCACCCAGTGTGAACTGGGAAATGATTTAAGGCTGCACTCACCCCTCGCAAGGGAAGACCGCAAACCGTTGGGTTCGGAATGGTCCCTTACTTATGCCAAATGTAATGAAAAGATTCATGCAATAATATAACCAAGTCTTATGCAACACATGCGAGATAATTTAAATAAACACACAATTTGCACACCCATAAACGTAAATAAAAATGAGGGCAAATGCATAATTCCATAAGCGTATTAAACAATGAAGCGCAATAATATAATTAACAATAACTATAAAAGCATTAATAATAAAAGTGGATAATTAAGTACGTAATGTAAAAGAAATAACTAAAAAGGCAAGCATGAATAGAAGTAAACGTGAAGTGATGCAGCAGAATGAATAGAGATAAGTAATAGGATGAATGCAAAGTGATAAATAACAAATAAAAAGGTGAATAACAAAATTAGAAGACAAAGCGTGCGGCCCGGCACGGCAAAATATCGTGGTAAAGGTAGCCTTTTGGCTTTTCCCTTAAATGGAGGACCTTTAGCTCAACATGAATAGCCCATGCGTACGAGATAGCAATGCGTAAATAAATAAAGCAATAACAAGCAAAAAGTAAATGACATAATTGTTAGAGATATGCCATATATCCAACTTGTGGATGGGCTATATGTACATGTATTTGTAATATTTTCATTAATTAATAAAATGGCTATCTTTATTATACGTGTCTTATATAACTTATATGAAACATCAACACTGTAATAAAGCCCTTAGAGTAATAAGACGATGGCTTCCCCACGCCTTATGAGAATCATTACTCTTAAATGTTCCTAGTCATAGTTTTGTGAATAATCTGGGCGTTCACAAAGCGGAGAGACTAGCATGATGATATGATCCGCCCTTAAGTGGGGTAGCTTATCTCATAGGCTACTAATGGAGATCCGTCCGCTTGGTGTATCACATGGATGCATGAGCTGCTCATGTCCATCAAACTAACCACCGAAAGTTTTCATATGAAGTGTTCATCCCATGTGTCTGTGAGAACTTTCATGTATCGATTATATGACTAGTACTTAGACTTGAGGTCTTTATAATCTTATGTGTGGATCAAATAACTTTGACATTCTCCTTCTTAGGTTCAAAAGATCCGGACATAAGGGTATGATTGTGTCATTTATTGAAACACGTGAAGTTTGTAAAGATACAACAGAGAATCGCCACTCTCTCGGATAATATTTTCTTATAAAAGTAGTATTCCAGTTCGCGGGTTGATATATATGATCAGTGCTTGAGACTGTGGCCACAGCGGAAGAATCATATGAGATTTTTGGGTTAGCACGATTCATGACACTATCAACATCATACATTTGACCATATGGGTAGACACTTTCCGTACCCTAGGTTAATAGGTGGGAATACAGTGAGGCGAAGGACCGTATCATATGTAAATCGCATACAGAATAGGTAATATATCTTTCCTTCTCATTTGGGGGCCTTGGCATATTGCTAGATGTCAACCTTGGTCATTGAAATCGAACGACCATCTGATGGGAGGATAACTACAACAGCATAAATGATTGTTGTAGGAATTGTTCATAAATGGTTCAATGTGTTTAATTACTGAATAGATCATTTATGAGGTTCCATAGTGGCTTAGGGATTTGTGAATGATGATAGGGGCACTTTGGGAATTGGAATAAATAGTTTTTTATAAAAAAAAAAAATTTACTATTCATGTGAATAGAAATTTTTTTAATTTTGTTATTTATTTTGAATTCCAATTCGGCCGAAACTCTTATTAGAGTTTTATAAGCTCATTATACACCACTTAATTAAGATCCAATGGCTAAGATTAAATTGACTTTTATCCCACATCGGATGCTTAATTAATTTTGTTGTCTTTGGAGCCTATATAACCCAAATAATTCTTCACAAATCTTTGCACCAAACCTTTCATATCTTGGGTTTATATAAGTAAGCAACTCTAAAGTTTAAGAGTAAGCCACTAATTTTTAGGATCCTTAAGTCTAATTGACTAGAGGAACCTCGAGTTAAAAGTTTTGAAGAATTTGCCTAGGCTAGCACCACGGGCAATATACCCGTGCACTCAAGGTGTAGTCTTGCCGTTGAGTTTTGGATTTGTGTGTGCATCTTTGGAGCCCACACACTTGGGTGTTCTTTGGAACGTGGAAGAGCTTGCTGAGTTCGAGAAAAGCTTGTAGATTGGATGGAGGACTTTACATGTTTTATGAGGTTTTATGCTTAGAATATATAGTAACATGCCTAGGCTTGTAGAATAATAAAAATAAATGGGTCTTGGGCAAAGGGAAAGCAGCATCATAATTTTTATTTTTATTTTCCGTTGCGCACTCGCGGCCGCTTCCCAACAGTGGTATCAGCGCGCCGTTTTTGTTTTGATTAGTTCTCACTCATTTGAACTTGAAATCAGGTGTGTAAAATCGCGTTGGAAAGCTAACACCCTGAACTTAATTTTAGGCACAAGTTTTGCATGATTTGGTTAAGATTTGAATTGTGAAAATGCATTTAAAGTTCACGCATCTGCAGAAAATATGAATAGTAAATTTATTTGAATAAAATAAAATGCAATATCATAATTAAATATTAATCAAAGTTATTTAATGCCTAAAATAATTCCAACATATTAAAACTCATATGCTTGATGATTATATGTTCGATTAGAATTGGCATCATTATTTTATGGTGCAAGAATCTAGAGACTTTCTAAGAAATATAGAGTGTATTGCTTATCCCTTAGCTAAGTAATTATTTCGTGATGAACTTAGAGATTTATTACCTTTAAGGATAATAAATATAAAATCACTTGTTTATAATAAAAGACATATAAAAGATACAAGTGGGGTGGGACCAAGGAGTTAATAAAACTTTCCAAACTAAAGTTAATTTAACCAAAGGTATTACTTGAGTTAGATAATGATTTGTTGTCTTCCCTCACTCACTACCTTTTTTATAGCAAAAAGGAAAAGCTGTGAAGACATCCAGATAATCATTTACTCAAGGCTTACCTTAAAGCATATTTAAAGTGTTGGACTAATTTGGAGGATCTATTATTTATTCCTGTCACCAAGGCGATAAGAGCCTAAGAGGTAAGGGTATTTAAGAGAGTTCGCTCCACCCTCCATCTGGGGAATTTTCAATGGAGGAATCCATTTGACAGTTATTCACTTAAACTTGCTAAAATCCTCAATAATAATTTAAGTCTAAAATTTACCTCCCATTGTAAAGTATAGACCCAAATGGCTTAAACCGTATTGACAGGACTAGGCTTTACCAGACTGACCAATACCAATTTGTCCCTAAATCGTACTATTGACAATAGTTTGACTTTTCTGAGTCATAAGACACAGCGACCCTTAGGCGTGGTCTTATAACTTAGTGGCAAAGATTGGGTGTCCACAAGGACTAGCATAAGCTATGGCATGTTTGATTGCTCAACCCAATGATCAAGGAATTATGATTTATATCATAAATTTGTTGGAAACCTACCTAATTATCATATTTTATAACGACCGGCCCTAGTCGGAGTTATGAAATATGATAATGGGATCCTTGCCCACAAGAAATCCATCATATTGGGGTTGATGCGAATTGCTTAAAATTTTAAAATAATTGAGTGGGAGCAACTTCATAATATTAAAAGCCCATGTTATTATGAAACATTAATGAAAACATATTCCTAATTTTAATATTCTCTCTTAACAAGTGGGTTAAAATATTTCACAAACATTCAAATGGCAAACAGAGTATCACTTCGTTCCATCCTTGATGAGCATAAGCTCAAAGAGGACAACTACAATGACTGGTTTAGAAACCTTAAAATTATCTTACGACAAGAAAAGATTTTCTATGTTCTTGAAAGACCATTTTCCCCTGAGCCCGCAGAAGATGCTGACCAAAATACAATCGATGCTTGGAAGAAACACGTCGATAATGATGAGCAAGCAGTTTGCATAATGCTTGGCTCTATGTCGGACGAACTTCAAAAATCTCACGAAGATATGGATGCTCAAACCATTATCTTTCACTTGAAGGAGTTGTATGCAACTTCCGTTCATACCGTGAGATTCCAAGTGTCATGTGCCTTATTCCAAACAAGGTATAAGGAATGATCTGTTAGTGGACATGTGCTTAAGATGATTGGCCACATTAAAAAATTGGCCAACCTTCGGTTCATCATGGATCATGAGATATGTCAGGATCTAATTCTTCAGTCCTTACCAAAAGAATTCTCTAACTTTATTATGCAGTTTCATCTTTCTGATAAAGAAGCTACTTTAGCAGAATTGCACAATCTGATAAAGCAAGCAGAGAAGGACTTGAAACCGGAGTTTAAAACCTTCGTTATGCTTACGGGTACGGACCTGAAGCCACCAGGCCCAAAGAAAAATAAGGGCAAGGCCAAGGCTCCAGATCACCTAAAGCCCAATGGTAAGGTGGAGATGAAAAATGGAAAGGGTAAATGTTTCTTTTGTGGAAAATATGAAGCTAGGGAAGCAAGAGGCCAAGAACCCAATGCTTCAGGTATGTTGTATATGATTGAACTATATTCTCAAAACTCTGAACCTTCTACTTGGGTGCTTGACACCGGTTGTGGGACTCACTTGTGTAACAATGTGCAGGGCCTGAGGAATAATAGGAGACTCTGTCATGGGGAGGTTGACTTACGCATGGGTAATGGAGAAAAACTGTCTGCATTGTGCGTGGGGACTTATTCATTAGTTTTTCTGAATGGTTTAGTTTTAGACTTAGAAGATTGTGTTTATGTACCTTCTCTAGTAAAGAACATCATTTCAATTTCTTCATATGTAATAAAGGCTTTTTATGCCTAATAAGTTGTAATGAATGTTCTATTTATTTCAATGAAATAAAATATGGAGATGGTATTTTGAATAATGGTATCTATGTCTTATAAACTAACAAAGAATATTCAACCTCTAATATATACAACGTTAACTCGAATAATCTCAATAAATCACTTCTATGGCACACTCGCTTAGGTCATATCAATGAAACAAGATTAACTAAGCTACATATGGATGGGTATTTCAAACCCTTCAAATATGAACCTTATGGAACTTGTGAATCTTGTTTACTTGGTAAAATGACCAAATTGCCTTTCAAAGGTAAAGGACAGCGTGCAGCGGAGACATTAGAACTCATACACTCTGATGTATGCAGACCAATGTCAGTAATCGCTAGAGGTGGATTCTCCTACTTCATTACCTTTATCGATGATCACTCGCGATATGGGTATGTGTACCTTATGCGGTACAAATCTGAAGCCTTTGAGAACTTCAAAGACTTCAAAGCTGAAGTAGAAAACCAGCTTAATAAAAGTATTAAGTCACTAAGGTCTGACCGAGGTGGTGAATACGTAAGCAACGAATTTCAAGATTACTTGAGAGAAAATGGCATTGTTTCCCAGTGGACTCCTCCGGGAACTCCATAGCATAATGGGGTCTCCGAAAGGAGAAATCAGACATTATTAGATATGGTGCGATCAATGATGCCAGGCACGAATCTACCTCTTTCTTTTTGGGGTATTGCTTTAGAAACTGCAAAACTACTACTAAACCAAGTTCCTTCCAAGACTGTTAGTCAAAAACCATATGAGTTATGGTCTGGGAAACGTCTTAGTCTTAGTTATCTAAGAGTTGGGGATGTGACAATATGTCAAGCTCACACAAATTAACAAATTAGATGATAGGGCAGTTAAATGTAAGTTTGTAGGATATGCCTTGAACTCAAGAGCATAAGTGTTCTACGTCCCGAATGATCAAAGAACATTTGTCTCACGAAATGCTAAATTTCTAGAGAATGAATTCCTTCTCAAGAAATATAGTGGGAGTAGACTTGACCTCGATGAGGTACGAGAAGAACAAACTAACATAGAACTAAACCCCAGGCCCCTCAAAAGGGCAGCGACGGAACAACCACAAGGTTATGAACTCGGAAGGTCTGGTAGGGAAAGACATGAGCCTGAAAGATATGGTTTCCATATTAATGAGGAATATGATCAGGTCATTGACAATGACGATCCCACCAGTTATGATGAAGCAATACGCGACATTGATTCAGTCAAGTGGCTTGAGGCCATGAAATCTTAAATAGACTCTATGTATCAGAATCAAGTCTGGGACTTGGTAGATGCACCTGAAGGGATAAAACCTATAGGCTGTATATGGATTTACAAGCGTAAAACTGATGTAGAAGGCAACATCCAAACCTATAAGGCTAGGTTGGTGGTGAAAGGTTATAGACAAATCCAAGGAATTGACTATGAGGAAACCTTCACGCCTGTTGCAATGATAAAGTCTATTCGAATTTTACTGGCACTAGCTGCACACTTTGATTATGAGATTTGGCAGATGCATGTCAAAACAGCTTTCCTTAATGGGAACATCGTAGAGGAAGTCTATATGACACAACCTGATGGGGTTTGCATCTAAGGATGATCATAATAAAGTATGCAAGCTTAAACGATCCATTTATGGAGTCAAGCAAGCCTCCAGAAGTTGGAATATACGATTTGATGAGATAATCAAAGAATTTGACTTCATAAAAAATGTAGACGAGCCTTGTGTTTACAGGAAAAGTAGTGGGAGTGCTGTTAAATTTCTTGTATTATATGTCGATGACATATTAATCATCGGAAATGATATTTCCATGATGTAAATCACCAAGTAATGGTTATCTCAGAATTTCTCCATGAAAGATTTGGGAGAAGCATCCTACATCCTCGGCATTAAGATCTACCGTGATAGATCTAAGAGGTTGTTAGGACTTTCTCAATCTACGTACATAGATAAAGTTTTGAAAAGATTTAAAATGGAACATTTCAAAAGAAATAATTTACCTACTTGTCATGAATCAAATTATCTAAGGAGCAATGTCCACATACTCTTTCAGATAGAGAGCGTATGAGTAGGATCTCTTATGCCTCAGCAATAGGATCGATCATGTATGCCATGCTATGTACAAGACCTGATGTCTCTTATGCTCGTAGCATAACGAGCAGGTATCAGGCAAATCCTGGTGAGCAACACTGGGCAGCTATCAAAATAATCCTCATGTTTTAAGAAGAACTAAGGATGTGTTTTTGACATACGGAGATTGTTCTGAGATGAAAATTATTGGTTACTATGATGCGAGCTTTCAGACCGATAGGGATGACAGCAGATCGCAAACAGGATATCTGTTACTTTGAATGGCGATGCTGTCAGTTGAAAAAGCTCAAATCAGTCAACTACAGCGGACTCCACCACTGAAGCCGAGTATATTGCAGCATCTGAGGCAACTAAAGAAGCAATCTGGATAAAGAAGTTCATCACGGAACTGGAAGTGCTTCCTGCGATAAAGAATGGCATCACGATGTTTTGTGACAACACGGGCGTCATTGCTCAATCAAATGAACTAAGGTACCACCACAAATCCAAGCATGTACTCAGGCGATTTCATCTCAACAGAGAGATTATTGAGAGAAAAGAAGTTATTATAGAGAAAATACCCACAGAAGATAATCTTACTGATTCCCTGACTAAAGGGCTGACTCAACAAAAGCATGATAGGCACACCCGAGAGTATGGTGTCCAGATTCATACTAGTTGGCTACAGTGCAAGTGGGAGATTGTTCGAGATATGCCCTATATCTAACTTGTGGATGGGCTATATGTACATGTATTTGTAATATTTTTATTAATTAATAAAATGGCTATCTTTATTATACGTGTCTTACATAACTTATATGAATCATCAACACTGTAATAAAGCTCTTAGAGTAATAAGACGATGGCTTCCACGCCTTATGAAAATCTTTACTCTTAAATATTCCTAGTCATAGTTTTGTGAATAATCTAGGTGTTCATAAAACGGAGAGACTAGCATGATGATATGATCCGCCCTTAAGTGGGGTAACTGATCTCATAGTCTACTAGCGGAGATCCGTCCGCTTGGTGTATCAGATGGATGCATGAGCTGCTCGTGTCCATCGAACTGACCACCGAAAGTTTTCATATGGAGTGTTTATCCCATGTGTCTGTGAGAACTTTCATGTATCGATTATATGACTAGTCCTTAGACTTGAGGTCTTTATAATCTTATGTGTGGATCAAATAACTTTGACATTCTCCTTCCCTGGTTCAAAAGATCCAGACATAAGGGTATGATTGGGTCATTTGTTGAAACACATGAAGTTTGTAAAGATACAACAGAGAATCGCCACTTTCTCGGATAATATTTTCTTATAAGAGTAGTATTCCATTTTACGGATTGATATGTGTGATCAGTGCTTGAGACTGTGGCCACAACGGAAGAATCATATGAGATTCTTAGGTTAGCACGATTCATGACACTATCAACATCATAACTTTGACCATATGGGTAGACACTTTTTGTTCCCTAGGTCAATAGGTGGGAATACAGTGAGGCGAGGGACCGTATCATATGTAAATCACATACAAAAGGGTATATATATCTTTTCTTCTCATTTGGGGGCCTTGGCATATTGCTAGATGTCAACCTTGGTCATTGAAATCGAATGACCATCTGATTGGAGGATAATTTATGTTCGATTAAATTATCACGATTCATTTCATGTCCAACTTTAGGGGAACCCAAAAGGTCACACACAACAAAGTCGAAATCAATGGTTAACAATGCACAATACATATTTTACAGCATATATGATTGCTGTAGAAATTGTTCATAAATGGTTCAATGTGTTTAATTACTGAACAGATCATTTATGAGGTTCCATAATGGCTTAAGGATTGGTGAATGATGATAGGGGCACTTTGGGAATTGTAATAAATATTTTTTTTATTAAAAAAATTACTATTCACGTTAATAGTACCGTGTGAATAGTAAAAAAAAACTTTTATTTTATTATTTTTTTTTTGTTATTTATTTTGAATTCCAATTCGGCCCAAACTCTTATTAGAGTTTTATAATCTCATTATACCACTTAATTAAGATCCAATGGCTAAGATTAAATTGGCTTTTATCCCACATCGAAATCTTAATTAATTTTATTGTCTTTGGACCACTATATAAACCCAAATAATTCTTCACAAATCTTCGCACCAAACCTTTCATATATTGGGTTTATATAAGTGAGCAACTCTAAAGTTTAAGAGTAAGCCACTGATTTTGAGGATCCTTAAGTCTAATTGACTAGAGGAACCTCGAGTTAAAAGTTTTGAAGTATTTACCTAGGCTAGCACCAATGGCAAAATACCCGTGCACTCAAGGCGTAGTCTTGCCGTTGAGTTTTGCTTTGGTGTGTGCATCTTTGGAGGCCACACACTTGGGTGGCTCTTTGGAATGTGGAAGAGCTTGCTGAGTTCGAGAAAAGCTTGTAGATTGGAGGGAGGACTGGAGGAGTCTACGGTTCAAGTAAGTCCTTTTTTCTTTCTTTATTTTAATTAGAGTTCTTATGATAGTTAGCACGTTTAGGTTTATATTCTTTGCATGTTTTATTAGTTTTATGCTTAGAATATATAGTAACATGTCTAGGCTTGTAGAGTAATCAAAAAAAATGGGTCTTGGGCAAAGGGAAAGCGGCATCATTATTTTTATTTTTATTTTCTGCTGCGCACTCGCTGCCGTTTCCCAACAATAATAAAAAAGGCGCGGCAAAATATTGTGGTAAATGTAGCCTTTTGGGCTTTTTCTCCCTCAAATAGAGGACCTTTAAACTGACGTAATTAGCCCATGCGCACTATATTACAATGCATGAATAAATAAAGAAATAATATGCGGAAAGTAAATAACAGGATAATAAAAAGGTGAGGCAAAATATTGTGGTAAATGTAGCCTTTTAAGCTTTTTCTCCCTCAAATAGAGGACCGTTAAACCAACGTAATTAGCCTATGCACATCAAGTAACAATCCATAGAAAATAAATAGGGGAACAATAAACATAGATTTAAATCATAAAATGAAGCATGTGCTTGAAAATTTCTCAAGCGGTATGTGGAGTTATATCCCAAGTACAGACCGCACTACCGTTCATTCGGATTCGGCTACGGAATTTATGTATGGGTTTCCATCCGATATACCACGAGAGGCAACAGTCAAGCATTAACACAACACAATCATTAACCCAATGTTGAAATACATGAAATATGATAATGCATATAACAATAAATAACCGAAGAGGCAAATATACGAAATAACAAGGAAGATAAACAACACAAAATGAATGCGGAATAATAAAACAATCGTAAATGTAAATTAAACACAAAATAGTAAAAAGAAAAATAACAATAAATAAATACCGAATAATAAAAATATGTGACCAAAGAATTTTACCATTTTCAATGTAGGATTTCCATACCCGGTTGGATGTATTTCTCGTCCAACCAAGCATGCCGTTTCCAGGACGACCAAAAAATATATAATAAAGGGTGCCTGTAGGCACTGCATTTTTACATGTGAAACTCGATGATGAGTCTCATTTGGAGGCACTACCTTTTAAGTTACGGAATCCGCGGGAAACGGCCGTCGGAAGGGAATCGATATTTTATTTGATTTTATTTCATGTGTTTAGCATCAAGCTCATTTGTTGGACCTCCATTTTAAAGCTTCTTTAGCCTAAAAAAAATCCCCGCAAACCCCTTCGCCTTGATCTAAAAAACCCCGCAAACCCACACACCTAGCCCACACAAACCAAACCCACCAAAGCCAACCCACACGCCCACCACCTTGGCCCACAAAAGACATCCAAATTAAATAAAATATTAATTAAATCATATATCAAATTAAATAAAACATAAAAATAAAAAGCATAGATCAAAATTTTAAATTCCTAATTAAAAAAATTATATTCCTAACTTAAATGAAATCATGAATAATTAAAATCAATCATAACCAATTAAAAATATTGACTTCCTAATCTAAGCTAATTTTGTCCCCCTCATCAATCTTGGATTTCCTTTTTTGACACCAAATCAAATCCCCCTTAAATGCCAAATCCCTTTTCCTTGCCAAGCAAGGAATAACCCTACCTCTTTTGCCTATATAAACACAGTAATTCCAACACTTCCCCTCCTCTTGATTCACGCATACACAAAGCAAGAAAAGCCCTAGGACTCACGGCAATAGCACAAGAATAAACTCAAAAATTTCTCTCCTCCTCCACCATCCAAAAAATCGAATATCACAACCCTTAAAAACCCTTATTCAGCCCCTCTTTAGCCCCTAAACACTGCCGAAAACAACACCCCCACAAGGCCACTGTACTGCCGAAATTACACCCCTGAAATAGTGAGCAGAAACACCCCAAACAGCAGCCATATACACGCCCAAACGGTGAGTAAACACGCCTAAACAGCAGCCCCTAAGCCCTCATAAAAAATGCCTAAATAGCAGCCATATACACGCCTAAACAGTGAGTAGAAAATGCCCTAAATAGCAGCCCTTTAACCGACCAAAACAGCAGCCCTACACCCCTAAAACAGCCCCCTAAATCACCTCAACTACACTAAAAAACTGCACTTTTAATCCTTAAAATAGTAACTAAAAAACTGCATTTAAAGTCTTTAAAATCACCCAAAACAGTAGCCTAAATCACCAAAACAGTGACCAAAATACAGCAGCAAAACAGCAGCAAAATGGAGCAAAAATAGTAGCTTGAGCAGTGAAACAGCGAAGAAAAATGCAAACCAGTGAACCAGAAAAGTTGCGGAGCTTTCACCCTTCCGATCATCTCGTGAAACGTGAGTCCGAGAGTTGACGAAAAAGGTTAGACCTGAGGGTATTCTTTCACATCCATTTTTTACTTATATTTTTACTGCTTATTGAATCTCATTCGCATGATTATTATGAAGTGATGCATGTTGTGGCCCTTTAGTAGATGAATAATGCATGTATTTGTGAAGTGATGTATGTTGTGGCCTTTGAATAAAATGGAAAATATGTCACCTCTTGTGGTATATAAGATGGAAACCCGGACGTAAATTTCATAGACGATTCTGAATGGACGGTAGTATGATATGCCCTCGGGATATAACTCCACGTGCCACTTGAGCAAACGACGCATATTTTGTTTATGTTGTTTTGATGTGTTTATTATTCGTTATTTAATTTCTCCATATTATTTGTTTTTGTAATGATGTGATCGAGCGCATGGGCTTAGTAAGTGGGACTGAAGGTCCTCTATTTTGAGGGGTTAAAATCCTTTACCACGATGCTTTATCGTGCCGATCAACGTATATTCGGTTGAATGTAAGATGTGTTCAATCGGGTATACGAAGTCCGATATTGTTATCCTTGTTTCTTTATATGCATTATGTGACGAGCACATGAGCTTAGTAAGTGGGACTGAAGGTCCTCTATGTTGAGGGGTTAAAATCCTTTACCATGATGTTTTGTCACGTCGGTCGATGTATATTCGGTTGAATATAAGATGTGTTCAATCGGGTATACGAAGTCTGATATTGTTATCCTTGTTTCTTTACATGCATTATGTTATTAGCGCATGGGCTTAGCAAGTGGGACTGAAGGTCCTCTATTTTGAGAGGTTAAAATCCTTTACCACGATGCTTTGTCGTGCCTCTTATTATGTCATTTATCCTTTTGCACCTCATCACTTTATTTTCGAATGCATTACATTCTAATGCGCATGGGGTAACTAGGGTGGATTAAAGGTCCCCTGTTCGAGGGAAATGCCTAAAGGTACCTTTACAACGATGTTTTGTCGGGCCTCTTATTATGTCATTTATCCTTTTGCACATCATCTCTTTATTTACGCATGCATCAGATTACATCGCGCATTTTAAAGGTCCTCCATTTCGAGGGATTAAAAGCCTAAGGGCTACCTTTGCCACGACATTTTATCGCGCCCTTTTATTTCATTATTTTCTTTTTATATTGTCTATCTTCTTTTGCATCGCACCATGGCATGTTTATTTTAACGTATGATTGCCTCTCTAGTTATCTTTTTACATTATGCACTTAATTGCCCCTTTAGCTACCTCTTTACGTCATACGCTTGATTGTCTCTCTAATATGCATGCTCATATTATTCTTGCTTGTTTGCGCTTCCATTATTATCAATGTAATGTGTTTGTGAAATTATGGGCTTGCCATTATTCTGATTCAATTTTATGCATGCTGGTATGATTATTATTTTCTTGCGTTTCTGTATCCATGAATGTAATGTGCTTATGATGAATCATGCTTGCCTTATTTCAATTTACCTTTATGCATGCAAATTTGGACATAGGATATATGCAAAATAGGTTGCATGCAAATTCAGACATAGATTATATTCAAATATGTTATATGCAAATATGAAAATGTGTTACATGTGAACTTAGATAAACTTTTGATTTATGCATGTGAAATAGAATACCCATGGGAATGTATGTTGCTAGACTCGCTTAAACTATTGCACAAATCATTTTATTACAAGTGGCATAAGTAAGGGACCATTCCGAACCCAATGGTTTGAGGTTTTCCCTTGCGAGGGGTGAGTGCGGCCTTAAATCATTTTCCCGGTTCACACCGGGTGGCGACTCTATTATTCTTCGATTTAGTCCCCTGTGGGCTACTCCGTACTCCCAAATAGGCCGCGAGCCTAGAACAACATGCGTCGTCAGTTTCTGTGTCCCACAGTCTGGCGACTCCACTGGGGATAGAGAATCGCCCTGAAATAATGTCTTGTAATATTATGATTTGAGCTTTTCGTTAACCATTCCTGTAGTGGGTTGAAAATGGTGTAATTAAAGGCATTATTAAGGCTAGGTGATGGTTCGATATCTTCCTTAATTCAATACCTTTTCATAAGGAAAATCTGTGAAGGCATCGAGATAATCATTACTTGTAGTTTGTTGTGACAGACTAGTTTGGAGGACTCGTTATTTATTCCTTACACCAAACGATAAGAGCCTAAGAGGTTTGGGTATTTAAGAGACCCTCGCTCCACCCTCCCTCTTGAGAATCTACAATGGGAAATCCATTCGATAATTAGTCACACACCATAACTCGTTGGCACGTACCGAAAGGTATAAAAAAGGTGAGCTCACTTAGTCGCTCGAACCCTTGAGTGGGGAGTCTTAGTTGTGGGCAATCCTTCGTCAGCGAGAGTCTTTGTCTACACTCCCGTAAATCCACACTTGAACCATAGTTATGTGACCATAATAATTGTCTCTTTATGCTTGTGTTTGGGAACATTGTCATTTGGATCCATTTGGACCTTTTGTCATGAGATATGGGCTTGTTGGGCCATTTAAACTGGGACAAGAATGTATGTTATGATGATTGGGCCAAAAACTTCTGAAACGCCAATGGGCCATTATATGCTTGTGTTTAGGAACATTGTCGTTTGGATCCTTTTGGACCTTCTGTCATGAGATATGGGCTTGTTGGGCCATTTAAACTGGGACAAGAACGTATCTTATGATGATTGGGCCAAAAAACTTCTGAAACCCCTAGGAACCAAACCACTCCCAAACCCTCCACCACCACATCTTAACCTAAACCAATACTGCAAATTCCACCAACAAAAAGGCCACGATACCGACAATTATGCCCGCCTCTGCCATGAAATCCAAGACCTTATAGACTCCAAAAAGATACCCGACCCTGAAACAGAACGCCCCAACACACACCAAAATCCCCTACCAAATTATCACTCTGTCCCGCCACCAACCTAGATGATAAACTCCGGCCTGCCCGAAAGCCTTGTTCTCAAATCCTTTGACCACCAAGCCTATTGCCTTAGAATTTGGGATAGTAACAGCGAAGATGAAAAAGAACAGGGGAAGAGTTTCTGGGCGGACTTCTCCAGTAGTGATGAAGAAGAAGTAAGGGGTATGACACGCAGCTGGCCTTTCTTTAATGATATGGCGGAAAAGGGCAAGGAAGTATTGACCGATGGCAGAGAAGTGTTGAGAATGCGGAGATTACTGAGGGAGATACAGTGCTGAGGCAGTTGAAAAAGACTCGGGCACAGGTTAGCATCTGGGAATTGTTGTGTTCATCACAGGAACACAAACGGGCCATGGTTGAAGCCTTAAGCAAGATAGTAGTTCCAGAAGATGCCAACCCCGCAATGTTTGTTGGGTCGGTCCAAAAGGAAACTCTGCCAATATCATTTTCTGAGGAAGAACTCCGGCGGAGGGGAGAAATCATAATAGACCCTTGTTTATCAGAGCTGAAGTGAGGGGTAAAGGACCTCTTGTGTGATGGTGGATGATGGCTCATCCATTAATGTGTGCCCGTTGAAGATTTTGGCCAAGCTGGGCATGAAGGCGACAGATCTGGATCCCTCTAGTATGACTATCAAGGCTTATTATGACAGTAAGCGAGGAGTTGAGGGTACATTTATGGCAGCAGTCAAGGTTGGTCCTATTAAGGACGAAGTTGAGTTCACCGTGCTGGATATCCCAGCCACTTTTGCTTGTTGTTGGGAAGGCCTTGGTTTCATAAGGTTGGGGGCGTGCCCTCCACCTTGCACCAGATGATTAAGGTCACATATGAGGGAGACATTGTCACTATCCGGGCTGAGGTAGATAATGTTGTGGCTATCTTGGAGATACAACCCTTCACGAGGTTTCAGGTGTCAGTAACTTTTGAAGAATGGGTGGATCCTAGGGTGGCTAGGATCATGAAAAAAATGAAGTATGAGCCCGGTGAAGGCTCAAAATTGTCAAACTTCAGAGGTCAAACTACTCGGAGGGGTTTATGATACAAGTCTGATGATGAGAAACCAAAGGTCAAAAAGAAAGAGTTGAAACTGGCAGATTATTTCGTGAAAGCGACGAGATATCAGAGGAAACCTGAGCCGATAGAGGTTAATGAGATTGTGGTACCTGGTTTTGAGATCTTCTAAGATTTATTGGGAGAAGAGCCGCTAACCGGAGAATTTGTGAAAGAATGGGATAAGTAGGAAGAAGAGCTGATGAAGTTAGAAAACATGACTCTCGTGGAAAATAATGGGATTGAAAAGAACCCAGTTGTAGAGGAAAAAGTGTCTATGAGTGATGAAGACATTTACCTTCCTGATTTATTTGAATGTACTTCCGTATTATCCAATAATAAAGACATTTCTTTTGCTTACTTGCCTAAGTCATTTCCATTTGCTCTACATGAATCAAGCATATTTGATATCAGTTTGGCCAGAATTACTACATTTAACTTAGGTACACTTGAGAACCCCAAAGAAATTCTGATTGCAAGAGAAGTTTCCTCCGAGGAGAGGGAGAAACTAGAAGAAGTGTTGGTCAAGTACGCCAAAGTGTTTGCTTGGTTCTATGAGGACATGTCTGGGGTAGACAAAAGCATCGCCCAACACACAATACCAACTTATCTGAATATGAGGCCAGTGAAACAGAAACTTCGACGGATAAGGCCAGAATGGGCTGAGAAAGTTAGAGAAGAAGTCAAGAAACAGATAGATGTGGGATTCCTAGAAGTGGTAAAGTATCCTGAATGGTTAGCTAATATTATACCAGTGCCGAAGAAAGATGGGAAGGTTAGAATGTGTGTGGATTACAGAGATCTCAACAAGGCTTGCCCGAAAGATGATTTTCCTCTATCGCATATAGATGTTCTGGTTGATAGTACGGCTTTATCCGCTATGTATTCATTTGCAGATGGCTTCTCAGGGTATAATCAGGTTCTTATGGCTGAGGAAGACAAGCACAAAATGACATTTGTCACCGAGTGGGGTACTTATTATTACAAAGTAATGTCATTTGGGCTCAAGGATGCGGGAGCTACTTATCAACGGATGGCCACTACATTATTCCATGATTTGATGCAAAAAGAGATTGAAGTGTATGTGGATGACATGATGGTGAAATCAGAGACAAGAATCGAGCATATAGCAGCACTGGAGAAGTTCCTTCAGAGGGTCGATAAGTACAACCTGCGGTTAAATCCAAAGAAGTGTGTGCTTGGGGTGACATCCGGAAAGTTGCTCGGACATACAATGGGGATGGGTGGAATAGAGGTAGACATTGAGAAGATTAAAGCAATCACAGAAATGCCAGAACCGAAGACTGAGAAGGAGGTAAGAGCATTCCTGGGGAAGATTCAGTACATCAGTGGGTTCATCGCCAAGTTGACGTCAGTATGTGAGCCTATCTTCAAACTTTTGAGAAAAGACCAGCCAGTGAAATGGAATGATCAGTGTCAAACAGCCTTTGACAAGATCAGAGATTACTTGGTAAAGCCTCATGTATTGAAACCTCTGAGACCAGACAGACCCTTGATATTATATTTTACCATAGAATCAGAAGCACTGAGGGCAATGATGGTACAGGCAGACGAGACAGGGGTAGAACACGTAGTTTACTATCTGAGTAAGAAGATGCTCCCGTATGAGGCTCGTTATCAAGAAGTAGAGAAGATCTTTCTTGCAGTGGTATGGGCTTCCAGAAAATTACGGCATTATTTTCAGTCTTATAAGATCCAGGTAGTGGCAAAGGAGAATCCTTTAAAGTATCTGCATTCAGTACCGTCGCTAGTGGGGAAATTGGGCAGATGGTTAGTGTTGCTGACAGAGTTTGACATTGAGTATCTCACCTCCAAAGTGATCAAAGGGCGAGCAGTGGCAGAGTTTCTGGCATTGCAACCTATTGAGGGAGATCAGTATAGTTTGAATTTCCAGATGAAGAGATCCAGGCAATAACACTTCAGAGATGGAAAATGTATTTTGACGGAGCAGTGAATTACAAGGGAGTCGGAATTGGGATCCTGATAGTGACCCTCGAATGAGAGACCTTTCATTTGGGCAAGAGGTTAACATTCAGAGTAACTAACAACATGGCTGAGTACGAAGCGTGTGTTTTTGGTTTAACTACATTGATAGCCTTGAAGGCTGAGAGTGTGGAAGTCTACGGAGAATCTATGTTGGTGGTCCAGCAGATGCGAGGAGAATGGGAATTGAAAGAAGAATGGTTGAAACCTTACCTGTTTCACCTCAGAAAGTTGGCGCAGGTTATCCCCGATTGTAAATTTTAGCACTTACCGAGAGAAGAAAATCAGATGGCGGATGTATTAGCTACACTCGCAGCAATTTGGGAAAATCCAGAGAAGTTAGTAATGAGACCGTTGGTACAGACAACGGCAAGCAGACCTGTTTATGAAATAGAAAGAGTCTTGGAAGTGGAGATCGATGATGGTAAACCTTGGTATCATAACATTCAGAGGTATCTGGAACACGAGGAACTCCCGGAGGAAGCATGTAGAAAAGATAAGTACCCATTCAGAAGTTAGCTTCCCAATATGTGATTCTGAAAGGGGAACTCTACAAGAGGCAAGCAAACGGTATTCAGTTGAAATGTTTGAGAAAGGCAGAGGCTCGGTAGGTAATGGAAGAAGTACACACCGGGGTATGTGGTCCGCACATGAACGGGTTGAATCTGTCCCGCAAGATAGTGAGACAAGGTTTTTACTGGTCAACCATGGAAACAGACTGCGCGAAGATGGTAAAGCACTATCATGATTGTCAAGCACACGGTAATTTGAATCATCTGCCTCACACAGAGTTGCACGGGCTGTCAAAGCCTTGGCCCTTCTCAGCATGGGGAATTGATATGGTCGGAGAGATTCGACCGAATGCATCGAATGGGCATCGCTTCATAATAGTGGCAGTAGATTACTTCTCAAAGTGGGTGGAAGCCGAGTCATTCTATAATGTTACAACGAAGCAGATGGCAAAGTTTATAGCTCAGAATCTCATATATCGGTATGGTATGTCGCATCATGTAGTGACGGACAACGGAGTTCAGTTTCAAGGAGAGACAAAGGCAATGCTATAGAAATACGGGATATGCCATCACAAGTCATCATCGTACTGACCGCAGGCAAATGGGGCAGTTAAGGCAGCCAATAAGACCATAAAAAGAATGTTAGCCAAGATGACAGATAACTACAGAGACTGGGAAGATAAATTACCGTATGCCTTGTGGGGGTACAGAACAGCAGTAAGAACAGCCACAGGGGCCACACCTTACTCTTTGGTTTATGTAATGAAAGCAATACTGCCAGTGGAAGTGGAAATACAGTATATGAGGGTATTAACAGAGACAGAGTTACCGGAATCAGAATGGGCCGCACAGAGGTTCAACCAGTTAGCAATGTTAGATGAGAAGAGAATGAGGTCGTTACGTCACATGCAGTTGTATCAGAAGAGACTAACCCGAGCATTCAACAAGAAGGTGCACCCTAATAAGATCAAAAAGGGTGATTTGGTACTTAAGCAGTCGAGGTCGTCGACGATAGATCCGAGGGGAAAGTTCAAACCTAACTGGGAAGGACCTTACATAGTGCAGAAAGTAATGGGAAATGGAGCAGTGAGACTGTCAGACTTGGAAGAGAATGAGTTCACCGAGCCGATCAACGTAGATAGAGTGAAGCAATATTTTGCCTGAGGAAGAGAAGACCAAGCAGTCACCAAGGGAGCTCGCAGAAGACCTAACCTAACGGAATAAGAAAATCATTCATGGATGCATACACGTAACATTGCATTCTCTTCGTGTTTGTTTTGTTTTTTATCCGCAGGTTCGAAGAAGAAAAGAGAAAGTGGCAGAGATGAGCCATTCAAAAGCAGCGTCAGCGCAGTTTCAATTTTAGGGATGAGTCTCAAGGGGCGAGGCCTACATCAGTAGTTTTGGGGATGAGTCCCAGGGGGCGAGGCCCACATTAGCAGTTTTAGGGATGAGTCCCAGAGGGTTGTAACCCACATCATCAGTAGTTTTAGGGATGCACATTTTTTCAGCGGTATTGGGATGCATCCCAGGGTCGATGCCCCCGTTGTCGGTTGTAGCTATTGGGATGCATCCCAGGATCGAGGTCCACTGCATCATCATTTCCGGGATGCGTCCCAGGGTCGAGCCCCATATTTTGTCAGCGGTATTGGGATGTGTCCTAGGGTCGAGGTCCCCATTATCGGTTGCAGCTATTGGGATGCATCCTAGGATCGAGGTCTGCTGTAGCACCAACGCAGTTCGAGGCATCAGACAAGTTAGGAGGCAGCTGGCGAGTCAAGTAAGTGAAAATACATTGCATAACTCTGATATGATTGTTCAAAGTCACACACTGCACAAGTCCCATCAAAGTGGGGGCAACTATAGGCACTGCATTTTTACATGTGAAACTTGATGATGAGTCTCATTTGGAGGCATTACCTTTTAAGTTGCGTAACCCGCGGGAAACGACCGTCGGAAGGGAATCAATATTTCATTTGATTTTATTTCGTGTATTTAGCGTCAAGCTCATTTGTTGGACCTCCGTTTTAAAGCACCTTTAGCCTAAAAAAAATCCCTACAAACCCTTTGGCCTTGACCTAAAAACCCCGAGAGCCCACACACCTAGCCCACACAAACCAAACCCACCAAAGCCAACCCACATGCCCACCACCTTGGCCCACACGCCTAAGGCCCATAAAAGATATCCAATTAAATAAAACATAAAAATAAAATCATGCCTAATTAAGATAAATCAAAATTTTAACTTCCGAATTAAACAAATTGTATTCCTAACTTAAATGAAATCATGCCAAATTAAAATCAATCATAACCAATTAAAAATATTGACTTCCTAATCTAAGCTAATTTTGTCCCCCTCATCAATCTTGGATTTCCTTGTTTGACACCAAATCAAATCCCCCTTAAATGCCAAATCCCTTTCTTTGCCAAGCAAGGATTAACCCTACCTCCTTTGCCTATATAAACACACCAATTCCAACACTTCCCCTCCTCTTGATTCACGCATACACAAAGCAAGAAAAGCCCTAGGACTCACGGCAATAGCACAAGAATAAACTCAAAAATTTCTCTCCTCCTCCACCATTCAAAAAATCGAATATCACAACCCTTAAACACCCTTACTCAGCCTCTCTTTAGCCCCTAAACACTGCCGAAAACAACACCCCCACACGGCCTCTGTACTGCCGAAATTACACCCCTGAAACAGTGAGCATAAATGCCCCAAACAGCAGCCATATACACGCCTAAACAGTGAGTAAACACGGCTAAACAGCAGCCCCTAAGCCCCCCTAAAAAATGCCTAAACAGCAGCCATATACACTCCCAAACAGTGAGTAGAAAATGCCCTAAACAGCAGCCCCTTAACCGACCAAAACAGCAGCCCTGCACCCCTAAAATAGCACCCTAAATCACCTCAACTGCACTAAAAAACTATACTTTTAATCTTTAAAATGGTAACAAAAAAACTGCACTTAAAGTCTTTAAAATCACCCAAAACAGTAGCCTAAAACACCAAAAACAGTGACCAAAATGCAGCAGCAAAACAGCAGCAAAACGGAGCAAAAATAGTAGCTTGAGCAGTGAAACAGTGAAGAAAAATGCAAACCAGTGAACCAGAAAAGTTACGGAGCTTTCACCCTTCCGATCACCGTGAAACGTGAGTCCGAGAGTCGATGAAAAAGGTTAGACCTGAGGGTATTCTTTCACATCCATTTTTTACTTATATTTTTACTGTTTATTGAATCTCATTCGCATGATTATTGTGAAGTGATGCATGTTGTGGCCCTTGAGTAAATGACTAATGCATGTATTCTGAAGTGATGTATGTTATGGCCTTTGAATAAAATGGAAAATGTGTCGCCTCTTGTGGTATATAGGATGGAAACCCGGACGTAAATTTCATAGCCGATTCCGAATGGACGATAGTATGATCTGCACTAGGGATACTACTCCACGTACCACTTGAGCAAACGGCGCATATTTTGTTTATGTTGTTTTGATGTGTTTATTATTCGTTATTTAATTTCTGCATATTATTTGTTTGTGTAATGATGTGATCGAGCGCATGGGCTTAGTAAGCGGGACTGAAGGTCCTCTATTTTGAGGGGTTAAAATCATTTACCACGATGCTTTGCCGTGACGATCAACGTATATTCGGTTGAATGTAAGATGTGTTCAATCGGGTATATGAAGTCCGATATTGTCATCCTTGTTTCTTTATATGCATTATGTGATCGAGCGCATGGGCTTAGTAAGTGGGACTGAAGGTCCTCTATTTTGAGGGGTTAAAATCCTTTACCACGACGTTTTGCCGCGCCGGTCGATGTATATTCGGTTGAATATAAGATGTGTTCAATCGGGTATACGAAGTCCGATATTGTTATCCTTGTTTCTTTACATGCATTATGTTATTAGCGCATGGGCTTAGCAAGTGGGACTGAAGGTCCTCTATTTTGAGAGGTTAAAATCCTTGACCACGATGCTTTGCCGCGCCTCTTATTATGTCATTTATCCTTTTGCACCTCATCGTTTTATTTTCACATGCATTAAATTCTAATGAGCATGGGCTAACTAGAGTGGATTAAAGGTCCTCTGTTCGAGGGAAATGCCTAAAGGCTACCTTTACCATGATGTTTTGTCGCGCCTCTTATTATGTCATTTATCCTTTTGCAAATCATCGCATTCTTTATGCATGCATCAGTTTACATCGCGCATGGGCTTAACAAGTTGGATTAAAGGTCCTCCATTTCGAGGGATTAAAAGCCTAAGGGCTACCTTTGCCACGACGTTTTGCCGCGCCCTTTTATTTCATTATTTGCTTTTTATATTATCTATCTTCTTTTGCATCGCACCATAGCATGTTTATTTTAACGTATGATTGCCTCTCTAGTTATCTTTTTACATTATGCACTTAATTGCCCCTTTAGCTACCTCTTTACGTCATGCACTTGATTGTCTCTCTAATATGCATGCTCGTATAATTCTTGCTTGTTTGCGCTTCCATGATTATCAATGCAACGTGTTTGTGAAATTATGCGCTTGCCATTATTCTGATTCAATTTTATGCATGCTTGTATGATTATTGTTTTCTTCCGTTTCCGTATCCATGAATGTAATGTGCTTATGATGTAGCATGCTTGCCATATTTCAATTTACCTTTATGCATGCAAATTTGGACATAGGATATATGCAAAATAGGTTGCATGCAAATTCGGACATAGATTATATGCAATATGAAAATGTGTTACATGTGAACTTAGATGAACTTTTGATTTATGCATGTGAAATAGAATACCCTTGGGAATGTATGTTGCTAGACTCAATTAAACTATTGCACAAATCATTTTATTACAAGTGGCATAAGTAAGGGACCATTCCGAACCCAACGGTTTGAGGTCTTCCCTTGCGAGGGGTGAGTGCGGCCTTAAATCATTTTCCCGGTTCACACCGGGTGGCGACTCCATAATTCTCTGGTTTAGTCCCCCGTGGGCTACTCCGTACTCCGAACTAGGCCGCGAGCC
The DNA here is from genome assembly GCA_019454045.1 of Zanthoxylum bungeanum. NCBI lineage: Eukaryota > Viridiplantae > Streptophyta > Magnoliopsida > Sapindales > Rutaceae > Zanthoxylum > Zanthoxylum bungeanum. The sequence goes on along the minus strand of SKCR01023433.1, from coordinate 37,346 downwards.
TAGAACAGCATGCGTCATTAGTTTCTGTGTCCCACAGTGCCCTTAGGCGTTACCTTTTAAATCGCTTCCCGGGAGTGCGTTACGTCGTCATCGGAAAGGTTAATGTTCCGCAACTTTTCTAGTTTTCTGAATCTGTGTTTTCCTTTAATTTTTTACTGTTTTTACTGCTGTTTTCTCCGTCTTCTTCACTGTTTTTACTGTTGTTTGGTCGTCGTATTTGTTCACTATTTTGGGGTGATATTTGGACTATTTTTGGTTAGTTTATTGGACTGTTTTGGGATGGTTCTGGGGGTGGTTTATCGGTCAAGGGGGGCTGTAATTTTTTGTACGTGGAACCTGCGTGCGTGTGTAGTTCTTTGTGTCGGTGAATGGTGTGGCTGGTTTTTTCAGTGCGTTGTGGTGTGGAGAGTGGGATGGTTGGTCGGAAAGTGCGTGTCTAAGGTTTTGGGTTTTTGTTCATTGTTGTTAACGTGTTTTGAGTGTGTGAATGTGTCACGGCTTTAGGGTTTCTTTGTTTGTTTATTTGTTTAGAGAAAGGCCAGAGAGAGAGAGTGAGATAGGCCTAGGGTTTATTTGGTTGAGGGCGAGAGAGAGAGAAGATTCGGCATAGTGGCTAGAGAGAGAAGACGAGGGATCTAAGGTTATTTTCGTGAGTGGCCATCTGTGAAAATGAAATAGAAGAGATGGAGACCATGTTGAAATCGGTGAGGGCTTTGTGAAGTGTCCAGTTTGCCAAGGGTGAGTTTGTCTAGGGTTTTGGTTGTGGATGTGTAAGTGTGTCTAGGAATAACGTGAGCTTGTGTCTTCTTTTTAGGGTTTTGTCATGGTGGAGAGGGGTTGTTGTGCCTGTTATATGGGTGCTGTGTGCGTGAAGTATGGCTGCGAGGGAGGGAGCCCGTGAGTGTTAAGGCTTGTTTGTTTATTTGTAAGGATTTTTTACCGAGAAGGAAATGAGAGCTAGGGACTGTTTTTCATGGATTGGCCGAATGTGGAGTGAAGAGAAGTGAGAGAGATATAAGCCAAGGGCCATGACATTATTTGTTTAGTGCTTTTAGAGAGAGGCGTGAGGAGTGAGTAGTTTTAGGTCTTTATTGTTTTGACGTTTTGTCTTAGCAAGGGAGAGAGCCGGTAGGGTTTTTTGTTTGTGTAAAATGAGAGAGAGTGTAAAGAGAGGCCGTGAGTTGTGAGAGCCAAAAGGGAGAGGGTTTAGGGTTTGCATTAAGTTATATTTTATAGTGGTGCAATAGGGTGAGGGTTAAGGTTATGCATAGGTTTTCAAAATGAAACAAATCAAGTAATTATGTGTGTATTTAATTAATTTATTTAAAAAAAGAATATTCATATTTTTGGTGGGGGAATTTATTTAATTTGGGAGGTGATTTATTTAAATTAGGAAGGGGATTTGATTAAAGTAGGAATGGGATTTATTTGGATTTGATTTAATTCGTGATATGTGTTTTAAATATTTTGGATTGGGCTTGGGTGTGTGGGCCTTGTGTGATATAGGCGTGTGGTTTGGATAAATGGGCTTTCATGTGTTACGGGGATTTTGGGCCGAGGCTAATATTTTAAAAGAGAGATTAACCGAGCGAAACCAAGGCCAAACAAACGAATTAAATCGATGATGTACTTATTTCCCTTCCGACGTCGGTTTCCCGCAACTTCCACAACTTATCGGGTAGTGCCTACATACGAGGCTCATCATTGGGCTTTTATGCAAAAATACAGTGTCTACACCTAGTATATTTAGATTGTCTAATAATATGCTCACATTATATTTATATATTATTAAAGAGATTAATAATATTTGTTGTCACAAATGAAAACTATGTTAAATTTATTGAACCTAATGTTTTCTAGAATTCTTTGATTATGATATAATCAAGTCTTGATTATGAGATAATCAAGTTAGTAATAATTATGAGATAATTATTACAATATAATTGAAGGTATTTTAATCATTAGTGAGATAGTTGTTTTTATTTAACTTATAGGCAAGGCCATATGGCTTGCCATGCTCTCTAATTTATTATGTCTATTAGGATGGTTGTATACACCTAATAGTTTTGTCATTAGCTAATCTATTCTTATGCTTTGATATGGCCTCCATATTTATGTGTTTTCCATTGAAAGAAAGCATTAAATTCTTAATGAAAAAGTCCTTGTTTTTAGCTTATCATTTCTTATACATTGGTATGACATTCACATTTTTGTGTTGGCCATTACAAGAAAGCTAGATGCTTAATGACAAGGTTAGTTGGCTTGTGTAAGAGAATATAATTTCTACCATTTCTGTCACTTCAAAGGTTAACATTTTTCATTCATGCACACAAGTGTAATTGAGAGAAAATGGAAAGAGTTCAAACATTCACAAGTGTTGTGAGAGTGTTTGAAATTCCAAAAACCAAACACCATTGTGATATCTTAATTCTCAAAATTGTTTAGAGTTTTGATCTTTGTGAGTGAATCCCACACTTTGGTTTTTTGGTTTCGAGTCGTAGTTTAGAAGATCGAGTGGTTAATCCAAGCGTTTGACATCAAAGGATTGATTTTGGCTACTACAATAAAGGGAGAAGGCAAAGAAAATTTTAAAGATTTATACTAGAGCCGGTGCCACCACAACCAACTTCCGCCGTTCTAAGGAAAGTCATTTTCTATAATTGGCATCGAGAGCTTAAGGTTGGAAACTTTTCTTAACCCCTCTCATTTTATTTTTAATATATTATATGAGATATAAATTATTAAAGTGTATGTAGTGATGAGTAAACACAATTAGATTCATGAGATGAATGGTTTTAATATTAATGTGATGAATGTTTACTTTTGATTCATGTGATGAATGTATTACGTTGATCGTTATTTTTTCCGGCTCTTGTTTTTAGCGTTGGAAATGTGAGACCATAAGGTCATATTCTTTCAAGTATTGTAAGTTAATACCATAAGGTCATATTCTTTCAAGTGTTGTAAGTTTATTTCCTTTGTAATAAGTCCATTTGTAACCCTATTTGTAACTTAGAGGAGCTGATGCTGCGAAGGACTTTTGACGAAGAAATTTCATGAATAACTCAACTGTTAGACATTATGACCCATAGCGTCACTGTTTTGTAAATGATATTGTATTATTGTACAAAATTAACTGTGTGATAATGAAATTGCCTTTTGCCATTTTGTAATTTATTTACTTTGATATATAAATGGCGAAAGTCCATATGATTAGTTCCTTGTTGAGATGATATGAGACAGTATCAATATATAAAAGGATTAATCATTAAATATCCCTAGTCGGAGTATTATCGAGATAGGACATTGATAATGCGGAATAGACTAGTATTGCACTTGTGCACGTTGTGAGGGCACAACAGCATAGTTCTCATATATTTAAGTATTGGATACTTATGCGAGTGCGATAGGAGGTTGTGTTTTACCGATGGTACGGAAAACAGCTTCTCTCTGGATAGACCCCGCGGAATCCCATTGGTAGTATGTCTGCGTGTCTATGGGAGGCCGCATCAGGGTAGGTGTATATGGTCTTAACCTGAGACTTGCATCGCTAGTACTTACGACAATCGGTAAACTTTGGTTTTGGTGGTTGGGGGCTTTAACCAGTTCTGTGTTCACCACTTCTGGGTTTATCAGGAATCGTAGTGTACTGGGTGTGATGTCAAGATGGAAGTGTCACTTCAGACATATGGAGTTGATGATCTCGCAGGACACAGAACTAGTACTCTATAAAAGGTTGCAACCGTCGGGGCAATATGACTAGGTCAGGATTGTCCGATTTAAAGAGACTAGTTGCTTGATGTCCGATATATGTTTCGTACGGGGCAGACACATTTCCAGCCCCAGGCCTAACATGTGATCAAACGACACTGGATCGATGTACGCAATACTACGGTATACTACGCTTGATATAGATCTTATATTCCTATAAGAATATTTCTGGAGAATTGGGTAGGCATCGCGCTTTGCTAGAAGCCAACCTTGTCTTGTAAATCGGTAAAAACGTAGTACTAGGTACGTACGTGTTCGGATTATCCGACGGCCGTATTTACTGCCAACATATCCGGAGATCTCTTGGGTCGCTTCCTGAAGATTCACCTATGATATTATTTCGTACTCAATTAATCTTGGATTAATTGCGGAGAAACTTTATCTTGGATAAAGTGCCTTATTTAGAGAGAGAACGATTAATTTAGAATTAATCGGTAAAATAATATATTCGATATATTAAACGAAATTAGATTTCGACGCGGAATTGAAATCGGATTTTAATTCGGGCAAACGAATCAATTTAGAATTAATTCGTTAGCGACGTGAATAGTGATTTTGCTAGGCATAATTATTTAATTTACGTCGCGACGGAAATTCGTTAATTCGGAATTAGCGAAACCGAGCCCGAAAGTGTTTGCGGACACATTCGTATTTTGAAACGAGTGGGACCCGCAAGTCACATCGCGAAGTCACATCACTTGACATGACTAGTTGATGGATGTCACAAGTCACTTTATTAAAGTGACTAGATGTCACTATTCATGAGGTAAGTTGGTGGAGGCATTTAATGCCTTTTTGGAGGGAGATTTTTTGATTTTTTGGATTTGGTATATACCAAATATTTGGTATTACTTGATTATATTCTTGGAGAAAACAATTACAAAAAAATCAAAAGCTCTCTTCTCTCTCTCTCTCACTTTGGCCGAAACTCCATCAAAGAAAAAGGGAAGATTTTTTCTTTCTTTCTCTTCATTTGCTAGCACACATTTGATCTAAAGAGGTGATAGGGAAACCTTCCAAGGGCATGGAATACTAAAAGCTTGGAGCTTTCCACCATTCTCTCACCTTGGCCGAAAATCATCTTCAACCTTGGAGCTTCCACTTTTGATTTGATTTTCTTCATCACCAAAGCATTGTAAGTATGATTCCGCCATACTTCATCTTTTATATATATTCATTGTTGTATTTCATATGCTTGATCTTTCCTTGGGACAAATAATAGAAACCAACAATGGTATCAGAGCCATGGTTAAGCATGAAATACTTTAGGTTAAAATTTGGGTAAAATTGATTGAAGCATGTTCTTGTGAAATTTGATGAATGAGTATGCTTATATGTATCTATAATGACATAATATGTAATCAATTTGATGAAAAATGCATTGGATGATTTTTCCCCCAAATTTATGCCTTGGCCGAATACATCACTACTTGGAGTGGATTGGAATTTTTGGTTGTAAGATCATTGGATGACTTAAAACGTATACGGGACGTAGATTAGTGATTCAATCGGATTGAAAAACAAATCAACACAAAAAATTCACCTTGGCCGAATGTTATGGACATGAATAAGGACTTGATTTTTTGTTCAAATAATTGTTGGACATGTGTTTTGAACAAGTGATGATTAATAAATTAAATTGGTGTTTTGGAAATATTTGGTTTAATGTATTAATCATGGATTTACACTTTAATTAATTGGATTTTAAAATTTGGAATATTAAAATTTAATTAATGGGCTTAATTGTTAATTGGGCTTGAATTATTATATTTGGGCATAATGGGCTTGGTTGGGCCAAGTGAATTTGGGCCAAAAGGATTGGATCCAATTTGGGCCTAAATCACTCCATTAAGTCCAAATATGGTAAAATGGGCTTTTATGTTTAATTGGGCCTTATGGGCTTGAAATTGATTTTATGGCATTTAAGGGTGATTCCTTATTTGGGTTTGGCAATTGGGTTTGACCCGCATTGACCAAAGCCCAAGCCTTAATAAATCAATTGAAAGCCCATCGGACTTTAATTAAACAAACATTGGATGTTAGTTGGGCTTTGAGACCCATTAGATTAGATTTAGAATCTAAGTCTTTAAAGCACATGAATAGTGTAAACATTTAATTTGGAATTAAAATTAATTGAATTAGTATTGAATACGTATTAAATTAGATTTAATAAGTAGTTCGATATAATTCGTGAATTCGTACCTTATGTACTTATTCTCAATCGAGTTGGACTCGCGCAAAATCAAAAACCGTTGTTTGAACATTGGATGATCACTTAAACAAAGACTAATTAATTGGATTAGATTGGTTGTAAAAGCATGTCTTGTTTGAATATATATGTATGTGATGAATGAATAGTGTATATCGGATGGATATTAGAAGGGAAAGGGTAATTCTAGGAATTATTGTAAATTTAGAATTTATAAATTGGACCTGCGTGTCCAGCCTTATCTCTTTTATCTCTTTGTATTCTTTTCTCACCTAATTCCCCTCAATGTAAATGAGGTTTCTCTTATTGTATTATGTAATTGGGTAGAAGTAGAATAGTGCTAGCGGGGAGAGGAAAGGGAGTGATTTGTTCTAGGAACAAGTTGTTTATATATCCATCCGCATATCACTATTAATTTACTTTACGCGCTTTATGATGTTTTAGAAGCATGCTTAAGGGTGTATGTTGATGAGACCTAACAAAGATAAATAAATTGGTTGCCAATTACGCAAAAATCCCTCAATCTATATTAAGCGATTATCCTTCCATTGAATGATTCTTGTTCAAGATCCAATTGGCATTGGTTTGTTGGCCAAAGTCAAGACCTTGTCAATTAGGATGTACTTGAATCATGAGAGTTTTGTTCCATATCGGTGTCTAGTCCAAGTTGTGATTTGTTGGCCAAAGTCAAGATCACTTCTTGTCCAAACATTGATTACGAAACTTTCCTTGTCAATGGGTCCCGCTTAACTGGAATCATTAGGTTTGTTGTGCCAAAGCCAAGGCCTAGATGATTCGGAGGATAAGGTTAGGAAAATGTATTAGATACATTGACATAAGTATTGTACATGTTTAGGACTTGGATGTCCACCTAACCGGATCTAGGAATTGGATTGGATCCAATTGATCTGTGAGATCTACCTAGTTAAATAGCATACAGCTTGTTGGCCAAAGTCAAGGTTGTGTGTTATTTAACGGGATCCTAGCCCACTAGGAAATAGGATTTCCCGAGTTCTCAACAGAGGGTTAGAGACTCGATGAAAATAGTGGGAGGCTAGTATGTGAATTTGCAATTTCGTTCAGATACTTTGCCTTACGCGTATTTCAAAATTTTTCATCTATTTTTAAATTAGTTGGACTAATACATTGTTATTTTTCTTGTAACAGTTTGACTGTACCCATTTCATCGTCAACTAAATAGTTAGACTATTGTGGTTGAGATGGCTAGCAAGGAAATGTGCGTGACATCATCATGGGTGATAATGTCTTTAAAGGCACAAACTTCGCTGATTGGGAAATGAACCTCAAGATAGTACTTGGGGCTGAGAGGCTACTGTACACTATTCAGACACCTCTCCCGCCTAGACCCACTGATCCGCTTGAGCTGGAGTTATGGAAAACTCACAGCGAGGATTGTGACACAGCTCAGGCTGTTATGTTAGCTTCAATGACTCAACTTTCGTCGCCAGAATAGGGACTTGGATCCTTATAACATGATGGCTAGACTGCAAGATCTCCACCGCACCAACAAGCGGATGGAAAGGTATGAGTTAGTGAAGAAACTCTTCCGCACCCGCATGACTGAAGGCACATCAGTTGAGCTCCATGGGACTCAAATGATTGCCGATATTGATGAGTTGGGCAGTATGGGAATAGTCTTGGAGGCCGAGCTGACTGTAGATTTGATCTTACAATCACTTCCCGATACTTGGAAACAAATCATAATCAACTATAAGTTGATGGATACCGATGACACTCTTGGAGAGCTGTTATCCATGCTAAGGAGTCTGAAAAAGAACTCCTAAAAGGGGGCAAGCGCGAGGCGCACTATGCATCGACCTCTCAGGGGCCAAGGGCTGGGCCCAAGGCCACTGGAGGGGTGAAGAAGAGGAAATATAAGAACAAGGGTAAGGGCAAGTTGACAAAGGCTTCTGGGAAGCCAAGGGACAAATCTCAAGATGTCTGCCTCAAATGCGGCAAAAAGGGTCACTGGAAACGTGACTGCCGAGTGGGCAAGGACAGAGGGAGGATATCAAGGCGGGCAAGGCACCAGCCTCTGGTACGTTTGTTATTGAATTAATATGACTACTTCTAGTCTTAAAAATTGGATTTTTGATTCTGGTTGTGCTGCTCATATTTGTACTGATTTGCAGGATCTGCAGAATAGCAGGGTGCTGGCTTCAGGGGAGGTTGACCTACGAGTCGGAAACGGAACATCAGTTGCTGTTTTGGCTGTAGGGACTTTTGTTTTAGAACTGCCCTCGGGGCATGTACTTAAACTTTTGAACTGTTATTATATACCTAGTTTAACTAGGAATATTGTATCTGTATCTTTGTTAACCCAGCAGGGTACACTTTTGTATTTAGAAACACTGGGTGTTATTTATATAAAAATGATGCAGAAATATGCACTGCCGTTGCAAATAATGGTCTTTATATTTTGAATATAAATGAATCTCCTAAACGTAAAATGACAAACAAAAGGCTCAAAATGAGTAATCTAAAAGATGAAGCTTACATGTGGCATTGTCGTCTAGGACACATAACAAGACTCGCATATCCACACTTTCGAAGAGTGGATACTTGGACGGATTTGATCCTAATTCATATGATGTCTGCGAATCTTGTCTTTTAGGCAAAATGCCTAAATCACCTTTTAGCGGTAAAGGTGAACGTGCCACAGAACTGTTAGCCCTCGTTCATAGTGACGTATGTGGGCCCATGTCTAGCCAGGCTAGAGGTGGATATCATTACTTCGTAACCTTTACGGATGATGCATCTCGTTACGGTTATGTGTATCTAATGAAACACAAGTCGGAAACTTTTGAGAAATTCAAAGAGTTTCGACACGAAGTAGAAAAACAAACAGGCAAGAGTATTAAGACATTGCGGTCAGACCGTGGTGGCGAATACTTAAGTTATGAGTTTCAAGATTACTTGAAAGAATATGGTATTCTTTCACAGTGGACTCCTCCTGGAACACCGCAATTAAACGGTGTGTCTCTGAACGGAGAAACCGTACCTTGCTAGACATGGTAAGGTCTATGATGAGTCGCACTGAGCTACCAATATCCTTCTGGGGATACGCATTATACAGTGCAGTACTTATTTTGAATAAGGTTCCGTCAAAGTCTGTTGAACAGACTCCATACGAGTTATGGACAGGAAGAAAACCGGGTTTCTCTTTCCTGAAGATTTGGGGATGCTGGGCATATGTTAAACGTTTGGAAGGAACCAAACTAGAACCCAAATCAGATAAATGCCTTTTCGTGGGATATCCTAGGGAAACCAAAGGATATTACTTCTATCACCCACAAGAGAACAAAGTATTTGTTGCTCTACATGCATTTTTCCTTGAGAAGGAATTTCTAGATGCAGTGGTAAGTGGGAGGAAAGTAGAACTCGATGAAAATCGTAGTGATACTGTTCCTGGCAATGAATCAACGACGGAACATGAACAGACCATCCGGGATGAGTCTGTACCACAATCTTCATATACACAAGGACCGCGTAGGTCGGAGAGAGTCAGGACAATACCTGAGAGGTATGGGTACCTGATCTCGCCTCATGTAGATATTAATCTTATTGAGGATAATGAACCGACTACGTATGAGGAAGCAATACAGGATATTGATTCCGCTTTATGGCAAGAAGCCATGAAGTCCGAGATGGATTCCATGTATGCCAACCAAGTTTGGACACTGGTTGATGCACCAGAAGGCGTAAAGCCTATTGGATGCAGATGGATCTTCAAGAAGAAGACCGACATGGATGGCAACGTGCAAACCTACAAAGCTAGGCTTGTAGCAAAGGGGTATCGTCAACAATATGGTGTTGATTATGACGAAACTTTCTCACCCGTTGCCATGATTAAATCCATTCGGATAATGCTTGCAATAGCTGCATATTTCGATTACGAGATATGGCAGATGGACGTTAAAACCGCTTTCCTTAACGGAAACCTTTTGGAGGATGTTTATATGCAACAGCCTGACGGTTTTATCGTACCTAGACTTGCAAACAAGGTTTGTAAGTTAAATCGATCCATTTATGGATTGAAGCAAGCATCACGGTCATGGAATCAGCGTTTTGATGAGATCATAAAAGAATATGATTTCGTGCAAAATGAAGATGACCATTGTGTATACAAGAAGACTAGTGGGAGAGCACTGACTTTTATTGTCCTTTATGTCGACGATGTATTGCTTATAGGCAATGACATTCCCATGCTAACGTCGGTAAAAGCTTGGCTTTCATTAAAATTCTCCATGAAAGATCTGGGAGAAGCAGCCTTTATTCTGGGAATAAAGATCTACCGGGATAGATCTAGAAAGCTGCTTGGACTCTCCCAGAGTACATATATTGACAAAGTGTTGAAGCGATTCAGCATGGATCAATCCAAGAAAGGATTGATGCCAATGTTACGTGGTATCTCTCTGTCTAAGGACATGTGTCCTAAGACTCAAGAAGAGAGAGATAACATGAGTCGGATACCGTTCGCCTCGGCAGTCGGATCGATCATGTATGCCATGATATGTACACGACCTGATGTGTCATATGCTTTGAGCATGTGCAGTCGCTATCAGGCCGATCCAGGTGAAGGTCACTGGATGGCAGTTAAGAACATCCTTAAGTATCTTAGACGAACTAAGGATGCTTTCTTAATTTATGGAGAAGGAGAACTTGCGGTATCTGGGTATGCTGATGCAAGTTTCCAAACCGACAAGGACGACTTCAAGTCGCAATCTGGGTACATTTTTTGTTTGAATAACGGAGCAGTGAGCTGGAAATCTTCCAAGCAAGATACTGTTGCCGATTCAACAACAGAAGCGGAGTACATCGCTGCGTCGGAAGCAGCAAAGGAGGCAGTTTGGATCCGAAAATTCCTAATCGGATTAGGAGTAGTTCCGTTAGCTGCTGAGCCCGTTCCATTGTATTGTGACAATAACGGGGCTATAGCACAAGCTAAGGAACCAAGGTCTCATCAACGATCCAAGCATGTTCTTCGGCGTTACCATCTGATTCGAGAGATTATACATCGTGGCGATGTAAAGGTCGAGAAGGTCGCATCAGATAACAACATTGCAGATCCGCTGACGAAGGCTGTTTATACGCATGTGTTTGAGCGACACATACATAGTTCAGGTATTAGATGCTTGAGTGACTGGCTATAGGCCAAGTGGGAGATTGTTAGACATTATGACCCATAGCGTCACTGTTTTGTAAATGATATTGTATTATTGTACAAAATTAACTGTGTGATAATGAAATTGCCTTTTGCCATTTTGTAATTTATTTACTTTGATATATAAATGGCGAAAGTCCATATGATTAGTTCCTTGTTGAGATGATATGAGACAGTATCAATATATAAAAGGATTAATCATTAAATATCCCTAGTCGGAGTATTATCGAGATAGGACATCGATAATGCGGAATAGACTAGTATTGCACTTGTGCACGTTGTGAGGGCACAACAGCATAGTTCTCATATATTTAAGTATTGGATACTTATGCGAGTGCGATAGGAGGTTGTGTTTTACCGATGGTACGGAAAACAGCTTCGCTCTGGATAGACCCCGCGGAATCCCATTGGTAGTATGTCTGCGTGTCTATGGGAGGCCGCATCAGGGTAGGTGTATATGGTCTTAACCTGAGACTTGCATCGCTAGTACTTACGACAATCGGTAAACTTTGGTTTTGGTGGTTGGGGGCTTTAACCAGTTCTGTGTTCACCACTTCTGGGTTTATCAGGAATCGTAGTGTACTGGGTGTGATGTCAAGATGGAAGTGTCACTTCAGACATATGGAGTTGATGATCGCAGGACACAGAACTAGTACTCTATAAAAGGTTGCAACCGTCGGGGCAATATGACTAGGTCAGGATTGTCCGATTTAAAGAGACTAGTTGCTTGATGTCCGATATATGTTTCGTACGGGGCAGACACATTTCCAGCCCCAGGCCTAACATGTGATCAAACGACACTGGATCGATGTACGCAATACTACGGTATACTACGCTTGATATAGATCTTATATTCCTATAAGAATATTTCTGGAGAATTGGGTAGGCATCGCGCTTTGCTAGAAGCCAACCTTGTCTTGTAAATCGGTAAAAACGTAGTACTAGGTACGTACGTGTTCGGATTATCCGACGGCCGTATTTACTGCCAACATATCCGGAGATCTCTTGGGTCGCTTCCTGAAGATTCACCTATGATATTAGATTCGACTCAATTAATCTTGGATTAATTGCGGAGAAACTTTATCTTGGATAAAGTGCCTTATTTAGAGAGAGAACGATTAATTTAGAATTAATCGGTAAAATAATATATTCGATATATTAAACGAAATTAGATTTCGACGACGCGGAATTGAAATCGGATTTTAATTCGGGCAAACGAATCAATTTAGAATTAATTCGTTAGCGACGTGAATAGTGATTTTGCTAGGCATAATTATTTAATTTACGTCGCGACGGAAATTCGTTAATTCGGAATTAGCGAAACCGAGCCCGAAAGTGTTTGCGGACACATTCGTATTTTGAAACGAGTGGGACCCGCAAGTCACATCGCGAAGTCACATCACTTGACATGACTAGTTGATGGATGTCACAAGTCACTTTATTAAAGTGACTAGATGTCACTATTCATGAGGTAAGTTGGTGGAGGCATTTAATGCCTTTTTGGAGGGAGATTTGTTTTGATTTTTTGGATTTGGTATATACCAAATATTTGGTATTACTTGATATTATTCTTGGAGAAAACAATTACAAAAAAATCAAAAGCTCTCTTCTCTCTCACTTTGGCCGAAACTCCATCAAAGAAAAAGGGAAGATTTTTTCTTTCTTTCTTCTTCATTTGCTAGCACACATTTGATCTAAAGAGGTGATAGGGAAACCTTCCAAGGGCATGGAATACTAAAAGCTTGGAGCTTTCCACCATTCTCTCACCTTGGCCGAAAATCATCTTCAACCTTGGAGCTTCCACTTTTGATTTGATTTTCTTCATCACCAAAGCATTGTAAGTATGATTCCGCCATACTTCATCTTTTATATATTCATTGTTGTATTTCATATGCTTGATCTTTCCTTGGGACAAATAATAGAAACCCACACATCAACAACACTCCATGGAACAAGAATTGAAGGCCAAGAGATTGCCTTGGATTTATTGTACTATTAGCTTAGTATAGAAAAAATAAGCGTACAGTCACGCAAATTTATAATGTGATGAATTTTTAAAATTCAGCCCTTGGAAAATAGAGGCGTGCACATACGATTCTGAGAGGAAATACTAACTATGATTTTCAGACGAATGTCGATTCTAGGAAATCAATATTAGATTAGTGTTCACCCTAGGTGGTGGGGCTATAGTCTGGAGGAGCATGAAGCAATCTTGTATTGCTAACTCCACCATGGACGCTGAATATGTAGCAGCTTGTGAAGCAGCTAAGGAAGAAGTCTAGCTACGTAAGTTCTTGGTATATCTGGAAGTTGTTCTAGATATGGATAAACTACTCACACTTTATTATGATAATAATGGTGCAGTGGCGAACTCCAAAGAACCAAGAAGCCACAAGAGGGGTAAACATATTGAGAGGAAATATCACCTCATAAAAGAGATAGTGCAGAGAGGAGATGCCACTGTCACACAGATTCCATCCGCAGACAACCCGTTTACAAATATCTTATCAGTTAAAGTGTTTGAAGATCGCCTAAAGGGTTTAGGATTACATGACATGTCTCATTTTCTATAGTCCAAGTGGGAGATTGTTGGCATTTATATCCTAGAGCTTCATGTATTATAAAAGAAATTGATTATTGCAATAATAATAAATGCATTATTCATTATATCAAATTTGTTTGATTTATATCACATATTGTCAAATTGTTTTGTTTACCTTGATTACTATTGTACCTTCAGACTTAGTGTATGTTTGATGCACAAGAGAATTTAAGTCTGAAGTTAGTAATCTAAATAGTCCATTGAGAGCAAACAAAAATGATACTTTGTTTGTGGTTTATCTATAGCTGCAGTTCATTCTATACTTGTATGACGACCTTGATCCGAGATCATTCATGTAGTGACATGGGAATGGAGGCATCTTGTATGATGAGATCATATAGGACTGGACTCAGATAAATACGAATTTCTTTTAATATCCGTTAATCGAAGAAATTCATTTTATCTAACAGATGGTCATATATGGACTCGTCCTTAATCTTGAGTGTATTACAAACTCATGCATGACAGGCTATGTCCTTTAATTTACTATGGTGAGGTTGGTGTTGCATTCATGGCCAATAGCTACTTATTATAGGGCTATGGTTTGGTGTGTAGCGGGGAATATTTTACATAGATATGGAAATCACTCCTTCTTACAAGAAGCAGAAGAGTATCTCTTTTAAAAGCTAATTCGGGACTTGAACAATTTGAGCGCTTAACTTTTCTATTACAAATAGAAAGATTTATATTCATATTTGTTATGAATTAATTATTTATTATAGAATCAATGGTGCTTAAGAGACAAAATATTTAGAGGGGTTTAACGGACTTTTGACCCGGCTCTGTTTATGAGATATTATGAAGACTATATTCATATGTAATGATTATATCGATGGACACCGAAGTTGTTCGGTTTATTTCGTCCATCTACGGTAACAAGAGTTCAATTTCGAGTTTTTAGTGGAAAAATGCAAAGTTGACAATTCGTAATATTTGATTAAAGAGTTTAATTAATATTTCAAAATTATTGGAGTTCGGAATCATAGGTCCATTTGGTCCCCGTGCTACTCGATTAACTGTAGCAAATCTAATATAATTAGATTGTCTAATAATATGCTCACATTATATTTATATATTATTAATGAGATTAATAATATTAATTTTCACAAATGAAAACTATGTTAAATTAGTTTAACTTAATATTTTCTAGAATTATTTAATTATGAGATAATCATGTCTTGGTTATGAGATAATCAAGTTAGTAATAATTATGAGATAATTACTACAACATAATTGAAGGTAATTTAATCATTATTGAGATAGTGATTTTTATTTACCTTGGAAACAAAGTCATATGGCTTGTCATGCTCTCCAATTTATTAAGTTTATTTGGTGGGTTGTATACACATAATAGTTTTGTCAGTAGCTAATTCATTCTTATACTTTGGTATGGCCTCCACATTTATGTGTTTGCCTTTGAAAGAAAGCATTAGATGCTTAATGATAAGTCGTTGTCTTTACCTTATCATTACTTATGCTTTGGTATGGCATTCACATTTTTGTGTTGGCCATTGCAAGAAAGCATTAGATGCTTAATGACAAGGTTAGCTGGCTTGTGTAAGAGAATATAATCTCTACCATTTTTCTCACTTCTAAGGTTAACATTTTACATTCATTCACACAAGTGCAATTGAGAGAAAATAGAGAGAGTTAAAACATTTACAAGTGTTGTGAGAGTGTTTGAAATTCCAAAAGCCAAACACCATTGTGACATCTTAATTCTCTAAATTGTTTAGAGTTTTGATCTTTGTGAGTGAAGCCCACACTTCGATTTGTTGGTTTCGAGTCATAGTTCGAAAGATCGAGTGGTTGATCCAAGGGTTGGACATCAAATGATTGATTTCGGCTACTACAACAAAGGGAGAAGGCAAAGAAATTTTTAAAGATCCATACTGGAGCAGGTGCCACCACAATCAACTTCCGCTGCGCTAAGGAAAGTCGTTTCCTACAGTATCTATAACCTTTAAGCATAAAGCTACACATGGACAAGCGTAAAGCTATCATGAGGAAAACATGATATCTGAAATTAGTAGTGTGAAGACTCTTTTTTAAAAAAAAATAAAAAGAAGAAAAAAGAGAAAAATAAAAAGAGAAACAAAATCAAATGCTAAAGCTAAGATGCATGAGTTTAATGATAAAATATAGAGACCTTAAGATTCAAAGATTGATGAAATTAAATACATATGAGGACCAGGATTTTCATTACATTGAAGCATGACTATTATCAATTGATTCTTTCAAAGCCATTCAATTCTTGTGACCCTTCATTTGCTGGGAAATGGTAACCTGCAAGACACAATTCAAAGATGAACTTAGAACAGTTGATCCGGCTTTGTAAAACAGATTGTTCTCATCCAATCAACAGAATATCAAGTACTGCCACTTGTACACAATTTTGATCTAACTACCTACATGAATGAATTAATGTAATTAGTCAACTAACCCCAATTTCAAAGATATGTCTGAGTTATCTTTGTCTGGAGAACTGGTGATTTTGATGATTGATTCAAATGGGTTGCCTTCTGCTTGTATATTATTCCCTGACTGCTAAATATATTATAAAAAATAGTAATTGACTAACGTACAGAAAGTGTGAAAAGCAATAAGATTTAAGGAACATATTTAGAAGATCTAACTGCTGTTTCAATCTCAGGTTCTCCTCCATCAGTTGTGATTCCTGTACATTTAACAAACGTTTTTATTGAGCCATCAACTTACATTTATTTATTTATTTATTTTTTAAAACATAATATGAATTTCTTAACCAGAAGACATAATAACAGTACAATAACATAATTTCAATAGAAATCGAGATTCTTTTTGCTAGTATTTTCTGTATCTAAAACTGAGAGAGGGACTTCGTGAAGCAAATGTAACCAAAACCACAACAAAACAAAAAATAAAATAAAACAAAACAAAGAAATAATAAAGAAGTTAGAAAGAGATTTCCCTTTTTGTGCAAGGAAATGAGAATTGAGTGGATATTTCTGACTTCATGGAAGAAGAAAAGAGGGTTCATAGAATTCTTGATTAAATCTGCACAAGTCATGTAATTTGGACAAAACGGTGATAATATCACTGCCAAAATTTCCGTCGTTTTATTTCATTTCTTATTATAGCAAAAAAGATTGGCGTTGGTGGTGAAAGAAGCCAATACATTAATTAAAAAACTGCATAGAATATAATAATTCCTTCCAACAACTGTACATCTCACCTTTGTCCTGAGAGCATCAATTTGTTTCAGGATTTTTTCACCCTGAAACACACAGCACATCAAGTAACCACAAATTAGATGTTGTCAAACTTTTCCGAGACCAGCTTATGGATTTAAACAACAATAAGAAGAGATGATGATATGACTAACCTTTGTTTGAACAACGCGGCTCAAGCCTTCTTCAAGAGATTTTTCTAATCGTTTAACTTGTTCCATGTCTAACTCTTGGAGTTCTTCTCCTCTCATCCGTCTGCGTAACAACTAGGATCATTACTAGCATTTACAAATATTGGATTTTAGGGAACGTCCATGCAAACTAATGGCTCTGCTTTTTTTTTTTTTAACCTTAATTCGAGAGTCCTCTCCGCTTTCCTTCCTCAAAATGGCGTAGGTAGTGCCTTCAAGCTAAACAAACAGAAAAAGATATCATTTATGCAACTTCCTAAGAAGTGATGTCTTCTGGCAACTAATAAAATACTATGTTTTGGGTTTTGAATGATGGCGAATTTCTTGTGAAAAAATGTTCAATAATATGTAAACTTGTCCAATTGAATAGTAATGATTTCAGGATATTCTTGATGATATTTGGTATTATAACCAAAGTCGTACATAATTAATATAACTAAAAGAATGGTAACGAGAACGAAAATATTCTATAACATAAGAGATTTTTGATAATCAAAATACGAAATAAATTTATCGATTTTATCAGAGTTATATGAAAAGCTTATTAAATTTAAAAGAGCCTACGAATATTAACATTGAAACCATGTAAGTAAAGAAAGTTTACTAAGTGCAAGGGGTAAATGGAGAGATAATATAATAGGGAGCTGCAAGTTAAATTAATGAAAGATATGGGTGAAAATATAATTAATATGAAGTATAGGGACTTAAATAAAATAATTAAAAATTATTCTCTATTAAGCACGCAAAGCCCAAAATTTAAAGCAAAAATTAACCCAAAACCATTGCAATTTGTGGCCATGTAAGAGAGGCTTCTAGAAATTCTTCTTATCTGTACTTTTTAATTATAAACAAAACAAACAGCAAAGAAGATGTTCTTACTTTAGGAAGCTCTAAGCAAGAAAAAGGTAAGATTTCTAAATCTCATACGAAGTTTCAGAGTTATTTCAGGTTAGAGATGAGTAATTTTATGTTTCATGGATGTTAGAAGCATGATATATGGTTGTAGAGTGTTGAGGTTGATGATAGAAGCTTTATAATCCAAATAATACTCTAAACCCGTATAGAAATTCACTCTACACAAGGTGTAATGTTTTATTAATAACATGAGTTCTAGAGGTGGAATTAATAAACCGTAAAATTATATATGTAGACTCAACAAGGACTAACATTATAAAAACTCTGAATTTTTCATGTTGATTTGATTTCTTAGTAAATTTTGAAACATTACTGCTATGCACAGGGTTCAATCTAGACAGGTTGTGATATTCGGGGTATAGAATGAATTCTAGATATTTATTTGGTGAACCGTAAAATTGTAAGTAAACTATAAATAATAAAGTTCAACATTTTAAAAATTAGATTTTTCCAGTGAAAGATAAAATTTGTGGTGAATTTAGAAATTGGTTTTTTCTATTGTGATACTTGATTTCCATTGCTCCTGAACAATACATAAATAATCAGTTATAATTTGAGTTCTAGACTTCAAATTGATAAAACGCAAAATTTAAAGAAAGTAAACTCATTAACGAGTAAAATATTTGAAAAGACTAATTTTTCATCGGATGGTGAAATTTTAGTGAATTTCGAAATAAGGCATCCCTGCAAGCGACCTGATTCTTTCCTCCCCTGGACAAGGTGCTCTAAATTAGTCATAAGGTTAAGAAGATAAAATCGAGATCAGTAAATTTTTATGTAAACTAGACATAAAGATGATCATGTGGTAAAAATTTCAGCCCAAAATCTTTTACGAGTTGAGCACAACGAATTTTCAAATTCAACCTATGGGCAGTGAGGATTTCAACTTTAGGGCAGAAACTGTTTTTTGATATCCCAAATCCATAAGCCACCTAGATAAGTTAATTTCCAAGTGAGGTTGAGTTCTTGTACATTATACTTCTAATGTATTGAACGGAAAAATTTTTATAACGGCTATTCTAACAAGATTAATTGATTATAGATTGTAATATCCCCGAATATTTTCGGAATGGTTATGGAAGATTTCCGAATTGAAGTTTAGAATTCGGAACTGAATGATATCAGAAATAAGACTTTATGTGTTGGAAAATAGGTTGGACTTTTTTTTTAAGTAAAGTTCGTTGGAAACACGTAATTTCAAGAACCGGTTACGCGGTTTCTGTTATATCATTATACACGTAAAAGTTTATTATTTGACTATAAAAGTAGCAAACGAACTCCGATTGAGCTAATTCTTAATTTGTCGACCTCATTTTTCCGAGACATACAACTTCTGTGTTAAACACTTTCCAAAATTCTCAATTGAAGGACCATTATTTTGAGAATTACAAAATGATCCATGAATAAAGACCAAAGTGCAAATTCGTGGAGGCCTGGTGATAATTTTTAAAACATTTCTATATATACCTAGAATAGTGTTATAAAGGCGCAAGGCGCACCGAGGCGCAAAAGGTCTTGGAGCCCTCAGGCACAAGGCGTGCGCCTGAGGAATGTGAGGCGCATATTGTGTATATATTATTTTTCAATTAGAAAGAGGAACATTTATATTCTTCTAATCATTTTATTTTGAGTATTTTTTAATATTTTGACCAAATTATGACAAAATATTTATAAATTATTGCACTCAATTAAATTTATATACAACACTATTTTCATAACTAAGTTGCTATAATAAATAAGATATTAATATTTACTTAAATTTATATACATCACTATTTTCGCAACCTGGCTATGCAGTACCTTTCGCACCGAGGCTCCTGGATAGCAGTCGCTAACGGCTGTAGCCCACCCACGTCATTACATTGGCGTATATATTGGACCGATCGAAACTAGTACGACCATGTCCTGCTGCCTTCGATGGGCCCAACTTTCGGCCAACCCCCAGTCTGTAGATTCCGAGGCCCAATGTAAACAGCATGCTACGCGTAGAGAAGCTAAGGCTAGCTCTAACTCACGAGCATAACCTTTTACAACTCAGGCACCGAGGACCCCGGATAATTTGTCGCTAACGGACGCAACCCATCCACCACCTTACATTTCATTTTACACCTTACGCCATGTGGATGGCCATCAGCGAGTCTTTTTACATTCCATTTCACACCTTACAAAGGATGAGCTTTTACCTCTGGTGGTCTATGTTTTCTGCAGAGCTTCTTTTTCCAATTCTGTCTTGCCTCTTTTTCTTTTCTCATTTTGGGACTCTGTTTGGCTATGGAGGGTCTGGTGAGTAAGGTTGGCCTTTAAATAGATAGTTATGAGACCTTGTAAATTGGCATGTTTCCCCTTTTTACCTACTCCCAAGCTATGGTACTGTTGTCACGTGAAGGATTTTTTCCACGTGCTGTCCGACCAGTTGGAAGGGCTCCCTGCTCAAAATCTGGTTCTCTGCCAAAGTAAGTTTGTAGCCTGATGGTCTTGTCATATCTGTCTGATCCTCGCTATTTGTGTTAATAATGAAGAAAGTCTGGGCGACGCCTCTAGAAGGTGTAGTGTTGACACCTGTTCACGGCCGATTCTAGAGACCGATGCTAAGATTTTGAGATTTGGTCGATCTGCTGGAGGCCGAAATAGCGAGGTTAGGCGAGGTAAATTCGGTGTTAGGTTCTTCGCCCTATAGTCCATCGGGCCGCCCTCTAGAGTCCTACGCGAACCCACCATATCTGTAATAAATGCGCGGCCCTTTCCCAATACTTTTAATCATGAGGCCTATTTAAGAGCCGTTTTTCCTGTCACTTCTGTGTTTCCTTCCGTCGCACGTCACCTTTGCAGCGAATTGTGTTTGAACATCTGTCTAGGGCAACTTTTCGTTCTTTTCCGTTTTCCCGCTGCTTTCACTTTTTAACGAATCGTATTGTGGCACATGTCCCAAGACCTTCTGTTATATAAGGGTTCACCCCATTCATTTTCTCACTTTATCTTCGATACCCTCTGTATTTCGCTTCTCTGTTATCAATGGCTTCCTCCTCTTCTGCCCCCGAGACTAGCGCCTCAACTTTCGCTGATTATAAGGTAGCGTTGGAAGATTCTTCTATAGGCGTCTTTGGCCTTCACACTCTCAATGAGGATTTCGGTCAGTGCGCTCTTGGCCCCATCTTCATTGATGATAATGCTATTGCAACGGCCCCGTTGGCTCAGCAATTTCCCTCTTCTTCTAGCCCCCATTTTTTGAACCACTCAACAATTCTGCTTTTTGCTCATCTTCACCGATTCGCACCTGGCCCAAACCCGATACGACATTCGAAGCCTGGCATCAACGTATGTTGTTACATGCAGATACCCGTGCCTTTCTGGACAAACACCACCCTCTTCCTCTCATTGAGCTTTCCTTGTCCCTGCCAGCTTTTGACCGTAGATTGTTTCCCATTTCCTTACTCTTTTGTTCTTCTGGGTACAATGTATTTGTTTTTCCGGTCTGGCCCTTTACTATCACCCTTCGTGATGTTGGTGCTCTTACTGGTCTGGCTCCTCTTGGAGCGACCATTTCGGCCTTCACCAACTTTCATTTTTCTCCTCCATCAATGGACTCTTTTTCCTTTTCGTCCTACTCTTCTTTTCTTTGCACATATTCAAAGAGGGCTGGTACGGTTTCAATGCTAGAGCGTACAGCCTTCATTCACTACTTGCTGTGCAAATACATCATTTGTGCACCCAGCCAAAAACCTATTGCGGGCTACCTCCCCATTTCTTCCGATCTCGCCCATGGCCGTCATTTAGACCTGGCCTCTTTTCTTCTTGCCGCTACATATCGGGGGCTGGCCGTCCTCCAAAAACAACTTCGGTCGGGGTCATCACCTATTGCATCTGGTCCTTTATGGGTCGTCCAACTTTGGTTGCGAGCATACTTTCTTATTTTTGGCGCAATTAATTCGACTCACCCTTACTCTTGTGCCGGCCTTCTCTTTGCCCAACTTAGGCCGTCTTCTTTCTCTCCTCGCGCCACCTTTGATTATTTTTATACCCTGATTCGAGTTCCCTCTTTTTTTCCTTTTACTGTGTCAAACAATCCGTCTTTCGTCCATGACCTTCCTCTTTCGGAAGAGGACGAATCATGTCTTCGTATATTGCATAAGTTTTTATGCAGCCGCGACCTGGTCCATGATCTCTTGATTGGGGCCAATGGTAAGGCTGGAGTGGAGGTGTATTCGGCCAACTTCGTCGCCCGTCAATTTGGTCTTGTCTAAGGGTGGCCCCTTCCCTTTTTCATTCGTACTCTGCGTCACTAGACCACTTTAAGGTTTTTTCGGTTTCTGAAGTTGAAGATTCTTTAGAGGAAATGCGGTCTTTGGTTTCTTCTTTTGTCGTTACCTCCTTCACTCATTGTACATCTGTTCATCCTTCTTTTGATCGCTTTTGGCCATCCATCCGCGAACGAATTTTCTCTCTACCTTCTGCAAGAGTTTTCTCTTTTATTCCTTTGTCCCCCAAATCTTCTGAACCGTCGGGGTCGAAGAAGGCAACTGAGGCGTCCAAGCCCAAGAGAATAAAGCTTGCTAAAAGGAAAAATCCTTCCCCCAGCCGAAGCTCTGATTCTGACGTTCCGCTCGCCCGTCGCACGAAGGTATGATCTTGAGACTTGTTTTCTTTTACATTTCCACAGGTTCGAGGTATATTGATGTCATGACTGTGTATTTTGATGCAGGCTATTAAGATTGATCCGCCCTCCGCAGTGCCTGAAACGACGAGGATTCCGGAGGCCGAAGTTCCCATGGGTGGAGGTGAGGGAGGGGGGCCTGCAGGAATGCCTGTTATTCAATTTCCTTTTGACGAATATGAAGCGACCGAAAGTCCCGTAGGGGAGCGATTTCCAGTAGAGGGAGACGCAATCAGAACCGGCCCCCAAGGTACGAAGCCATATGCTGAGTCTGGCTGTCCTCGTCCAAGAATTGAGGAAGTTCCTAGTGATCACCCATTATTCGAGCGCTTCTCCTCGGACGGTTTTGTACCAATCGTGCAGGATCCGGATGATGAGGCTGAAATGCCAGAGCCTATTTGGCCGGCTGGGGCTCTGTGGCATTACCTTAGGCCATTCTACCCCTTAGTATGCAGGATGTTTGCCTCAGGACTTAGAGGGAGTTATAGGGACGTGGACGGCCTCTATAGTTTGGCCGAATTGGAGTCATTAGAGGAGGCTCGGTCTGTGTATAAAGACGACGTAATTCGTCGCATCTACGAAGAAGATGAAATCATTTATATTTTTGATTCGCTCGACTCCGATTCTCTTGCAGATGTTCGACCGACTACTATGCCACATCCTTCAATACCGGAAGCAGTATCCCCCAGTACTTCTGCGTACCTGGCTTCGGTCTTAGCACAGCCATCGTCTTCGGCTCCTCTGCCTTCTTCTCCTCAAGTGGAGTTTCCTCAGCCTGTGCAGCCGTTATCTTCGACTCTCATGGTTGTTTCCTCCACAGCTCCTGCCCAAATGGTCCAAGCATCGGCCGCTCCTCTGGCTGAGTCTCCAATTTTACCAACGGGTTCCCCTGCTCGGTCCGTCTTCTCCTCAGGCCGCACTACAGCCGAATCTTGTCCCCCAGCATCCATTTTCATCTCAACAGAGATGTGTCGCAGCCTGCGACTGAAGCATTAGAGGCACTGGCGGATCAGCCTTCTAGTTCTGGTTCTAGGGTGGTGAGTCTCTCTTTTTTTTTCTTCTAGTTCGTTTTTGCCCTAGCTTGTATTTGCTAATTTCTTTTGTTTACAAGTATCCGACCCATTGCTGCAAACGATTCAGGACATTTTGGATCGCTTTGGACGATTGTCATCTGCTTGTTTTCGGCCTCCTTCGCCTTTAGTCAGCACCAGCACAGATATGGAGGCCCTCCAGGAGGTTCTTGGCCAGTATGCTACCTTTGCTGCACTAGAAATTAATCAAGCTGTGCGGCCGGAGAACTTCCTTCAATTAGATAAAAGTTCTTCCGAGTTGAGCCGGATATTGGCTCTCCCTACCTTACCAATACATGTTGATGATCGGCTTTTCCTTCAAGAGATGCAAAATGGCATATCAAACCTTCTCTCTCAGTATCGCAATGTGCATAGCCAGAAGGTTGGGCTTCGCTCTTCTGTGATGAGGAAGGAAACGCTCTGTGATTCTCTTGAGGCACTACATCAGGGCCTGAGGGAGACTACAGAAGAAATAATGACTGAGGAATCGGTCTTTCTAGACCTGAAGCGACAACTAAAAGAGATTCAACGTCTTCTTGAGGAAAGCCGAATGAAGAAGGACGCTAAGAGGTGAACTCTCGTTACCCAAGCAGAGCAGATGGACAAGTCCATGGCAGAGTATGAAGTGTGGGCCCGTGTCAATTTTGAGAAAAGCTTGGCCGACTTGGATGCAGTGGGTACGAGATACAGGACGAATGGCGCCTGAGGAGGGAGACGCTCGCGGCCATTAAGGGGCTGCTTGGGGACTTTCGGCGATCCTTAGGCTGAAAGTAATACTTTTATAAGACGTTATATCGTCCCTTCTTGTATTCTTATGGCGTTTTCGTCCATGTTAATGAGAACCTACTATTGTTTCAGTGCATTTTGTTTTCGTGCTCCCATAATGAGTGCACATATTTCTTTAAGTATTTGCCGTTTATTGCTCTTGTATGCGCTCTTCCGTTTAAGTTTTGTATATGATAGGCTCCATTTGACAATACATTTTTTATCATGAATGGGCCTTCCCAATTGGACGACCATTTGCCATACGTCGGGTCCTTGGAGCCGAGTGGCAATACAGTCTTCCACACTAACTCGCCCTTCCTGAATGATTTAGCCATTACTCCGAGGTTGTATTCCTTGGCCATCCTCCTTTTTTGTTCTTCCAGACGATCTAGCGTATCACACCTGATGTCGTCTAACTCTAACAGGTTATGTATCATTGCTTCGTTGTAGTCCTCCTGTGTCAATCTTTCTTGCAATATCACCCTGGTAGACTCAATGTTCATTTCCACTGGGAGCACAGCCTATTGACCATACACTAATTGGAACGACGTCACTGAAGTACTCGTTCGCGGCGACGTTCTATAGGCCCATAAAGCTTGACTCAAGCACTCATCCCATCGTCTGGCGTTGTCTGTTACCATCTTCCGGATCAATCCTTTAAGGGTTTTGTTGGACGATTCTGCTTGACCATTTGACTGAGGGCAATAGGGGGTAGTGTTTACTAGTTGGATTCTGTATTCACAAGTGTTGTTAAAGGCGCAGTGAGGCGCGCCTCGAGGTGAGAGGCGCACGAGGCGATCGCCGATGCGCATCTATCTAGTCGAGGCAAGGCGATTCCAGCGAGGCGACGTGAGGCGCAGCGAGGGGCACAGAGGCTCGCGCATCATGGTTTTCCAGTTTTTTCATCAGTTTTTTTCCAAAAATATTCTTTCTTCTCATATTTTTTCCCCTGTTTTTTCATTTTTTCTTTCTATTTTTTTATTAAAATTCTTTTCTTTTATATTTATATTCTTTTTTCTTTTATAGTTCTGTTTTATTTTTTCTTCTTTACCTTTTTCAGTTCTGTTCTTTCTTCTTCTTCTTCTCTTCTTCTTTTTTTTTTTTTTTTTTTTTTTTTTTTTTTTTGCATTTTCTTTATTTACAATTCTTTCTTTTACATTTGTATTTCTTTTTTCTTTTACAATTCTTTTTTTTTTTGAACTTTTTTTTTTAGCTTTGTTTCTTCTTCATATTTTTTTTTATTATTTCCATTTCTTTATCTACGATTCTTTCTTTATATTTTCTTTATTAACGATTATTTTTCAGTTATATTTTTTCAGCAGATTTTTTTTAATGCTTGTTGTTTTTCATTTTCTTGAACTTGAACTATGCACATATTTTAATTACGCTTGTTTTTATTATTTTCTTGAATTTGAAGTTTTGAACTGTGCATATTTTGTCAAGTATTTGAATTAGACAAGTAGAATAAATATAAAAGTATAGTATATGTCAAAATATTATTATCTATTTACTATTTTTTTATATTTACAAGTTAATAATGCATATATTACAAATTTAAAATTATTATTAATAAACGTGTGCCTCGTGTCTGTGAGGCGTGCACCTTGCGCCCCTCGCCTTGCACCTCGCTTTTCTGTCTCTGATCGCCTCAGTGCGCCTCTCGCCTTTAACAACTTTGGTATTCACTCAGGAAGTCTTTCACCTTTTCACCGTTTAATGAAGTACCATGATCCACCATAATTGTCCGCAGTATACCAAATCGGTGAATTATGTGTTCCTTTATGAACTTGATGATCTGCTCTTGGGAAATTTCTACAACTGGGATGGCTTCCACCCATTTGGTGAAGAAATTGGTGGCAACTATGATAAAAGTATGCCTCTTACTTGATGCAGGGTAAATCTCCCCTATCAAGTCTATTGCCCATCCCATAAATGGCCACGGTTTAATGACTGGGATCATCTCGGTTGCTGGAGCCCTCTGGATAGGCCCGTGCTTCTGACAGGCAATGCATCCTTTGGCATACGAGATACACGATTCTCCCATCTTCGGCCAATAATAGCCGCTTCGTATAATCAACCATCTCATCTTTATCCGAGCCTAGTGCGCCCTGCAAATGCCTTCATGCACTTCGGCCATGATAGTTTTGGATTCGGATGGTCCCACACATTTCAACAACAACCCATCTTGTCGTTTCTTATAGAGCACATCTCCTGACATTGCGTAGTTTAAAGCTTTAAGTTTTAGCTTTCGATCCTGACCTACTCCGGGTTGTTTCAGGAATGTCTCGATTTCATTTCTCCAATCGTCTTTCGTTTCGGCTTCGATGACCATGACGTCCATTTTTAGCTCATCTCATGAGGGTTGGCTCAACCCCTTCATTCCTATATACCCCACTTACATTTGTCTGTTTGTATCCGGAGGCTGCTTAGGCTAAACTATTAGCTAATTCGTTCTTTACCCTTGGAACATATTCTAGTTCAGCGTGATCAAATCGTTCTACCAACTCTTTGGCCACGTCCAATAATGCCATGACTGATGAGCTCTGGCATTTGAAAGTACCCATTACTTGTTGGATTACCAGCTGCGAATCTCCCTTGATGGACATATGGGTTACTCCCATATTAAGAAGCATTTCTAGCCCAAGTATCAAGGCTTCGTATTCGGCCTGATTATTGGTGCAGTGTTCGTTTAACTTGACTAAAAATTGGAAAGATTCTCCCAACGGGCTGACCATGACCACCTGTATTCCAGCTCCCTTCATTGTGCTGGATCCGTCGAAATACAACATCCACGGCTTCAGACTGCATTCGTCCAGATCCATCCCTATTTCCTTAATTGTGCTCACACATGGATGATCGGCCAAGAAGTCGGCCAAAGCTTAGTTTTTAACAGCCTTCTGGGGTTCGTGCCGTATATCGAATTCTGAAAGTGATAATGACCAGAACCTGACTCTTTGATGCAAGATAGGGCGAGAAAACATGTACTTTATTATATTAATTCTTGTAATTAAAAACACTATATTCGGCCTAAGGTAGGCTCGTAATTTAGTACATGTGAAGTACAAAGCCAAACGTAATTTCTCAATGGGAGAATAGTTACATTCATAATTCAGCAATTGTCTGCTGACATAGTAAATGGCTCTCTCAATATTCATGTCGTCATCTTGCGCAATCATCCCAGCTATGGACTGCTCTTCAGCCGCTATGTATAACTTTATTAGCTTTCCTGACACCGGAGGTACCATCACCGGTGGCTGTGATAAGTATTCCTTCAGGCTTTTGAATGCTTGTTGATGTTCTTCCGTCCAGACGAATTCGTCCTCACCCTTCAGCTTCAATAAGGAGGAGAACACTTTTGTTTTCCCTGCACAATTAGAGATAAATTGCCTTAAGAAGTTAATTTGCCCTAAAAACCTCTACAAGCTTCGGTGATCGCCCGAGACTTATTAGCGTCAACCTCAATTCCTCGCTG
Organism: Zanthoxylum bungeanum; assembly: GCA_019454045.1. Lineage (NCBI taxonomy): Eukaryota > Viridiplantae > Streptophyta > Magnoliopsida > Sapindales > Rutaceae > Zanthoxylum > Zanthoxylum bungeanum. Next base: position 9,306 of record SKCR01023433.1, on the reverse strand, counting down.
GTGCACTAGAAACCTTAGGAAGTTCCCCGCGCACACCCCAAAAGCACACTTGGTAGGGTTCATTTTTAGTTTGAATTTCTCATCCGTTCGAAAGCCGTTGCTAAATGGCCAAAATATTCGTCCGTAGTCACGGATTTAGCCACTATATCGTCCACATAGACTTCTATGAATTTGCCAATCATATCATGAAGATTAAGTTCATGGCCCGCTGATAAGTGGCACCAGCGTTTTTCAGGCCAAACGACATGACCACCCACTCATAACACCCTAGCGAGCCTGGGCATCTAAAGGCCGTTTTGTGTACATCATCTTCGGCGATGTAAATCTGATTATAGCCCGCATACCCATCCATAAATGAGTATACTTGGTACCCGCCGTGGAATCTACCAAGGAATCTAGTGTCGGCATTGGGTATTGATCCTTTGGTGTTGCTATTTTAAATTCCTGAAGTCTATACAGATCCTTATCTTTCCATTCTTTTTTCTAACTGGGATAATATTTGACAACCATTCCACATATCTGGTCGTCCTAATGAATTTTGCCTCTAACAGTCGTTCAACTTCTTTCTTAATATCAGGCATGACATTAGGCGTAAACCTCCATGGAGGTTGCCTATGAGGCCTATGGCTTGGCATGATAGGCAGTTTATGCTCCACCAATGTCCTATCTAAACCAGGCATCTCACTGTAATCCCATACGAAACAATCTTTGTATTCTTGCAACAAACAAGTTAACTTTTCGCGTACCTGGGGCTCCAATTCTTTGCTGACGTAAGTTATGCGCCTATCGCATTCATTCCCCAGATTTACCTCGTCCAGAGCATCTTGGCCTCTTGAGATATTTGTCTTACGTCGTCCATTCAGAGCGTATTCTTCTTCCACTGATTCTTCTCCTTCCATCAAGCAGTCCACTCCATACAGTTCTTTTATTTTGCCCTCTGTCTGGTGTGCCAGCAGTTTGCCTCTTAAGGCCGAAATAGCGGCCTGTGATTCATCCTCATTTCTTCATTCCATTACATAGGCCAATAAACTGGCCTTGGAGGCCGCAAGGGCGGCTCGCTCCTTATTCTGGCTATACTTCATTCAAATCGCTGTGTGTTGGTTCCCCAAGGACCACTATGGTTGGTCTCGTCTGTGCGAACAAATTGTCCAGCAACCCTGCGGGGTACGGCTCGTCATTCTGAGCCACAATAGTCGGGCTTTCCCCTTCATTCAAAACTCTGGTCGGCCCATAATTCCCTTCATACATGAAGTATTCGGCCGAATTTGTCTCCGCAGTGAAAGGCTTGTTGTCGGCCTGCACTATCCCCACCTCGTCCCTTTGGTTCGGTTCCAGAAAACCAGGCATTGGTGGATGGAGAAAGGTATGCATCGGCTGTCGTGTATCCAATCTCACCCTAGGAGCATATTGTATGTAGTCGGCCCATCTATGACAAAAAAAACTACTGTCTTCGTAGTACTTCCCACCTGCAAGTCCAATGGGATAATCCCTTTTGCCGTCGTCGCCCCTCCATTAAAACTGGTAAGCACCACTTTCGTATGGAGGAGGTCTTCTTCGGATTTTGCCAAACACCCTAGCATCCTAACTGGTATTGCATTGATGGCCGCCCCATTATCGATTAGCATTTTAGTGACTGGTATCCCATTGGCCTTTGCTTTCACATACAGCGGCCGCAGATGCTTCGTCATATGTGTTGGTGGCTTCGGGAAAACCACTTTACCTGATAGCCCTATTTCCATTGCTTGATCGCCTTCATTGTTAACTTGAGGTGGTTCCTCTTTTATGTCTCATCCAGAAGGTGGCAACATGGCTGGCGCATCCTGGGAGACCTGATTAACGGTTACTCTCCGTTTTTCGGCTTTGGTGATGGCCCGCTTTATCTTAGGTGTCCCATACAGAACGAGGAACGGGTATCGTCCCAAATCCTCTCCAATGTCCCGACTGCAAGATTACCGACTTCATATAATTCCCTGAGAAGCCGATTCTGTGAAATTCCCCTTCTCCTTAATTCGGTCTTGATGTCAATTCTTCTTCAACCTCAGTCATCTCCTCATCTGAAGCCTCTCTATCTATTATCGAGAGTGTTGCAAATTCAGTTTCATCACCCTCATAGACATCTTCACTTGTTCCAGCTTCCCCACTGTTGTTTCCCTTGAATTTCCCGAGCAACATGTAATGATTAGCCACGACCGGTGGTATACTGCCGAACTGAATGACGATAGGTGGCTCCTCTTCATCTGTTTCATCCCGCTTTCGTCTGTCGAATTTGGTACGTTCATCACAATTCGTCTCAGTTCCTCTTTGCTGTCACTTTTTTTTGTTGTTTACTTCGGTTTTTTTTTGTAGTGGCCTTTACTTTACCTTGTCGTCGCATCAGACGGCCATAGTTTCTTTGGTGTCGCCTCAACTGCGTCCTCATCATTCCGTCCACCGGGGAATAATTCCTGCCTGGACACTGGCTCGAGTGTGGCTTTTGGTACGAATGCCAAACATTGGGTCGATGAATCTTCAGCCTGAACGTCCTTATATTTTGGACAAAATTTGAGTTCTCTCCATAGAACTTTGGGGTAAAGGTTCGGGGCTGCCATGATGGTGACTTTCTCTTTGCAGGCCTTTCGCAGGTGTCTTCTAACTCTTTCATCCATTCCATGTTGTTCTTGCATCGAACACAAATGTTCTGTCGGTTTCCTTGCTCTGACGGCACCTTAATCCTTTCCAGAGCGCTTGGACGATGACGGTGCTATCCTTCGTCTAGCACCAATTTGACTTTTGGCAGATTCCTCTTGACATGGTCTGGATTGATCATGTTCAGCCCCACCGATTTTGGAAACGGGTTGCTGTCCAATGCCATCTTTTTCTCGAACGTGATTCGTCCGGATTCTATGGCATCCTGTAAGACATTACGAAAAAAAAGGCAACTATTAGTTGTATGAGATCACGCATTATGCCACTTACAATATTTTTTACTACCGATTTGTTCGGTCGTTTGCAACGTGTGTCTGTCGCTCAAACTAATTTGTTTGTCCTGATATAACTGGTCAAATATAGCGTCGACTTTAGTAATATCGAAGGAGAAATTCCTACTTTTTTATCATTCTTTTCACCGGCTTGAGGTTCCGCCCACGTCTTGCAAACGTAAGGCTTCCCTTTAACCAATTCGGCCAAACACAAATCGACCGACTCGGTGTCCACTTCGCTAATTTTATAGTCGATATTTCTATAATATGTTCCTTTGATTGAATTCTTCATTTGCTCATCTTCTCGTAATAATCGTTCATAATGCACCACGCTAGTGGTGAGCTGAGGAAGGTCTCAAAACTCGCGATCCTGGAACTTCTTTTTTAGATCGAGATTTAAGCAACCTTGAGCAATCCTTACGAACTCTCTTTCGGGCAAAGGCACATAACATCGGTTTCGGGTTACCTTAAACTGTTGTAAAAATATCTCGGCCTACTCTCTTGGCAACTGTCTTAGGTTTGCCAAATCAGCTAAAGCCACTTCAGACTCGGCCTTGTAAAATTGCCCATGAAACAATTTTCCATCTGCTGCCAACTTTCTACTGAATTGGCGACAGACTGACATATCAGGAAAAAACTACTCCCGACAAGGAGCCGTAAAATAACCTCAGTTTGTGGAAATCATTGACTTCCCCAGACTGAAGAGTAAATCGCCCTATGTATTCCATGGTAGAAACTTCCCCAGACCCCGTAAAGAGGGAAAAATCAGGTATAGTGTAGTTTCTCGGCCATAGATAAGCCACATCGATCCAATCAGGATACGACTTCCAATATCTTGGCCGAATTGGCCGTATGCCTAGACCGAATTGGTTTTCAAGGATCTCAGTCATTTGTTCCCTTAGCATATCGTTGCCATTAAATGGCATAGCTAGGGGCGGTGGCTGTAGTTCTCTCAAAAGTGGGCATAATCATGATTCTGCCCCTGAGTAGCCTGGACACCCTGAGGCAGCACCACTTCATTATGTGCTATATTCGGCCTTTGGTGTATATTTGGTCCTAATTATGGGCCATTACCTCCAGGACTTATTCCTCCCCTGAAAACCATAGGGATGTTGGCCCCCTGAGAAGGAACGTTACTAGGACCAGCCTCCTGACTGCTTGCCGCAGGGGGGCGTGGTACGCAGCAGCGTCGTCCCGCCGTTTACAAATTTGGCCATCAATTCATTCAACGAGCTTAGATGTTTAGCCAGTTTTTCATAATACGAATTAGTAGTTGATACAAATTTATCTATGACGTGTACATTTTGGAGCCTAACCTGTTCGACAACATCCTGTGTGAATTCACCGAACAACGCACGCACCGCATTAGGGCTGAGCTCTCTCAAAGGTTCGTACCGACTAGTATTTGCCAGACCCTCGAATTGACCCACTATGGAGAGAACGTCGGGCTAGTTGGTTTGCTCCAGTCCTCCTTCCTCCGCAGTTGAGCCAATTTGAGCATTTCTTTTCGGAGGCATCTCCACTATTTACACCAATTCTCCCACTGTGGTCGCCAAAAACTGTTTGCGCAATTTTTATGCGTGAAGAAAGAAGAGTGTGTAAGGTTCAAACCTCCTGAGACAAAGTCCCAACAAGGGGTGTTTGATTAAGTGAATAAGCCTTCAAGGGGCGCAAGCACACAAATTACAGTCCTAATATTACAATCTAAGAAATGAAAAATAAAAATATGCTCATTTGAGTCTTCATTTGATCGGGGCTTTTCCTCTTGGCGTAGGTAGGCTTTTATAGTGCCACTTGCTAACTGTTTCAGGCGGTTCCAGTATTTCCTTGCAGCTGCAAGATCGTGTCTGTAACCGCTGAGCTGCGCGTCTCAACTGCTTGGTTATGGAGGGAAAACCATCCAACTGCTACGATCGTGGGAGTAACCGCATCACGGGTTTTCGTTCTAACCATTGGTCTGGTCGTCCCAAGCTCTTCTTCGCTCTTCGGCCTATCATCCTACTTCCTTTTCATTTTTCCTTTCATCCTAGGTGACATCGTCCTATGGCGGGGATTTTCATCTACCAACAGTTACGATCTTGACGGCATTTCGCCATTTATTTTGGCAGACATGACTAGGACCTGGAATGCTTACGAGGCTAGGTAAGTAACTTGTGGGATGAGTGCTTGAATAATTGATTGGTGTTTTAAATATATATGTTGTTGTTGTTGTTGTTGTTGTGTGTGTATGTGTGTGTGTGATTAAATTGTTTAGGATAAAAGGAGAATAGATAACAGATATTCTTGAGAACAACGTTCAAGGTTACACATGATTAGGATAATCAACCACCACAGGTATGGAACTTTGTTATTAATATGATATGAAGTGAGATACGAACTGAGCTTATTATTTATGCGCAAGTATAAATGTACGTAAGGGTATGAATTGGTAATGATATAAATGCGTGTATGTAAAGGAATATGTCAAAGTATAAGTATATGAACATGTATTCGTATATGCATATGATGTTAAGATATGTATAGGTTGGATATACAGAATTGGTAAATGGAGCAAATCATGATTTCTGAATTGGCTTTAGTTTATGTAGGTTTATGTAATATGAATAAGTTATTAATGACTTATACATGTGAGTTATTTTCATAGAGATTCAAATGGTTAAATGTGATAAGGAATGAGAGTAAGCTAAGCATTTCTTTAATGAAAATGTTTAATTAATAAACTTGTATTAAAGATTTCCACATAAGAAATATGAAACTAAGTATGTTTGATCGGTGAATGAAAGATATGACTATTAAAGTTATGGCATTTGCATTCATATTAATATGTATATTCGTATGTTTGAACATGTATGTATGTTGTGAATATTTGAATGGTGTCTTGGAGTGATTGTCATAGATGTACTTGTGTATGAGAAGTCGTACGATGAGTTTGGTGCGCCGTGATATACATGCATGCATATATTTTTGATTAGTTGATGTTCTCGTGGTATAGTGGTCGAGCTGTTGTTTAGGAATCTGTTCGGACGGAATTCATCTCATACCTATTCTAAAATAGGTTATGAGTCTCATACGAGCATTGTATGTGTAAGTCAGCCATACATATGTGTTGTTTGATTATGTGTGGATGTGTTGGTTGGTTATGTGTGCTTCGTAGTTGGTTGTACGATGATTGTATATATGTCTGAGTGTATGTATGTGTATGATAGAACTCGTAACATAAATGGATAGTGTATGCTAATGTGAAATGAATGAATGATTTGAAACTGATGTGAATATGGATGTTTAAAGCGTGTTTGCTAAGTTGTATTGGTAAAATGTAGGTGTAAGAATCCTGAAATTGTGTTTGCATAAATATAAGAGAAATGTGATATGGTATTTGTAAGTGCATATGAATCCTGAATGTCAAGCTATTGTCAGATTATCGTGATTAAAGAAAATTAAAGTAAGTTTTTTGGGTATAAAAGATAGTTTGTAATCGAATAGAATGAAATATATTTGCTTTATCGATTTGATGATATTTCAAAGATGTTTAATCGTAATAATGTATAATAATCATACTTCACGTCCCATATAATGGAAATGGATTCGATGTAAAATGACTTGCTCTATGATGTTCGGGATGATACTTTGTGAGCTTTAAATGTTTGGCTAATAATTCGGCATATATGAGAACTTGCCATGGTAAAGTATAAATGATAATAAAGTTGATAAATCTAAACTTGAACAATTTAGTAATTCTGATAAACTGCTGATATGTTAGATTTGTTTGTTTGTTATATATGTTTGATTTGTTTATTGTAATTCTAGCATGGTTACTTACTGAGTTTTTTAAAACTCACACTAAACCAATTTGCTAGTTTTGCAGGTTGGCTTCCAGATTGGTCAACCACGACAGCTTTGGAAATCATGCGGCAGTGACCCTCGTAAGGTCCTGGGAAGAGTTTTAGAGTCTAGGATTTGTGATCAATATTTTATTTGTCGTGTTGAGCACGCTGTTTGTGTATATATATATATTCAGTAAAGTTTGATTACTTATGATGTTGTGGGCACAGAGCCCTTGAGTATTGATAGATGATGTGGGCATGAAGCCCTTAGGATATGATTTTGATGAGTTTTGTGTAGACCTGGAGTCCTTTAATTTGTTTGATATTTTCTTAGATTCCGTTGAATGTTGGACTGTGATCCTGGTTATTCAGTTTTAGCATATATTATGCTAGATTTTCTGTAAATTTAAAGGCATATAGAAATGGATTAATCTTGTCCCTGCCGGTAACATCCTGCCTCTAGAGGGGTGTAATATAGATTGACATCAGGAATCGTAACTTTCGCCAACCCCGTGAAGCTACACCAATTACTTTCCAAATTAGTGAGTGGATACTTATCTTATTTGTTTGATTATTTGATTTCTTTTATAATACTCAGAGGTTTGACTTTATTTGAGAAGTAATATTTTTAAAACGTTTTGAGATATTGATTTCTCTTGAGTTGTGATGAATTGAGAAGTGACATGAGATGAATGGAACATGTTTTAAGATGTATTTGATTTTGATATTTGTTTTATGATTACTTAGAGCTTAAGATATTTGAGACGATTTCTTTTTGTTTTGAGTAATTATTAAGTGAGTTTGAGATTTAAAGAGTAGCAGAGATTATTATTGAAGTACGGATCTGTTGATATACTTTTATGTTCGTGTTATTTTCTGTTGTCCCCCATGGTGTGAGATTTCTAGACCCCGTCCAATTGAGTAGATTTCTGAATTCCAAACTTATTTGTCCAGTTGAGTTGGTTACTAGACAACTGATATTTATCCGTCCAATTGAGTTGGTTCCTGGATGCCCGTCAGTTTAGTTTGTTCCTAAACATTCAATTTATTCGTCCAATAAAAGTGGTTCCTAGAGGCAGTGATTCTGTTTTGTGATGGGCTTTTACCAAAAATCAATTTTATATAGAAAAGTATTTTGTGGCGAATTCTACTAAGTGTTTACAAAGTACATGTTTCAAAATGAGCTTTACAATGCGTTTTCAGAGAGAAATACTTTACGATGACATTATTTTAAGTTTGAATTCTAATTGATTTTTATATTTTATTAGTTTAATGTATCCACTCACTGGGTCTCTTTAGGCTCACCCCCACCACTCCAGATTTATTTGGTATGATTCCTTAAGGACGAACTAGGGGAACCAGATATTTTTTTGCAGTATCTAGAGTGTCAAGGGCTCATCCAGTCAAGTCGTTATGTATTATACAATCAAAGTCAAGTCTTGTGAAATGAAGTGTTAAGTTGTATGTAATCGGGTTAGAAAATTTTGTTATAATAAGAAAAATGCTTATAAATATTTGAGTTTTAAGTTTTTGTATAGAGTGGGGCATGTAGCCCAAATGTTTGTCACGCAAGATTCATGTGATATGATGTATTATGAGATGAATACAATAAATGCTTATAGATAGACAATAGAGGCTCAGGGTGATAGAGTAATCTATCACCCTGCACCTAGAGTCTAATAGATTACTATCTATTCATTTTAGTAGTACTGGTTAGGTAATTCATTATGACAACATTCATTATATACGTATTTCAAAATAGATAATGAATTCCTTCAGGGCATCGTATGTATGTAAACTAGTACCTGAGTTTAGATCATTGTCAATATTCAGAAATCTTTGTTTAGTAAAGAATAGAGAGCAATCCCTTCAAGAAAGTGTGTCTAGGGTTTAACAGCGAAGCTAGGGAGAAAGAGTTACGTATCGAGAGTAAAGTTAACGTATGAGAAAATAAAAGAATTAAGTAAATATGACAATGTTCAAGTATAATATAGAGGCATAAAATTAATAATGTACATATATATATGAGTTAACATGTGACATAGTGACAGATGTCGTGAGTCTAGAAATGATAACTATAGAGTATTATGCAAGGCAAGATGTGGATAAATAGGTTATGTAAGAGGATATGTGAACAAATTACTGTAAAAATGATAAGAGAGAAAAGACATGGCTTTGGATAATTAAGTGTGTAGAAACTATCTAGAAATGTTAATGATAATGAAAGATGATAGATGCAGATGTAAGCATGTTAATAGGATAATACATATACCTATCAGGTAGCATTTTGATTTGTTATAAACATGGTATGAAGATAAAATGTAGGTTCAAGTAATAGCGGTAAAAAGTATATACGTAATGAGAGAACTCATGATTCAAGTATAAACTTGATAAGGAATTAATATAAGGGTGAGTGGACTGTGAAATGGGGTTGTGAATACAATTATGTGTATATATATATATATAGAAGGTGATTATAAATTAGATATAACTACAACATAACAAGGATGAAAAAGGTATTAAAT